>CM023481.1:22990363-23387451 GCA_013339685.2 Hyalomma asiaticum
TGTTCTTCATCTGCTTCTTGCTGCACCTTGGTACAACCTTGTTCTACAAAAAAATTTACATCCATATGTTGGTCCTAATAAAATGACTGGTTCCACGTACCGATGTAAATTATCACCCAATAAGAAAGTTTAGTTACCAATGGACATTCCTTTTGACTAACAGGAATAATTTATGCATTGGTATGACTGCACTGTAAAAGTGGCCAATTAATCGTTAGTTTTGGTGGTAGGAGAAGAGGAGGACAAAGATGTTGCGCATTGGCTCGATCATGACTGTAGTCCCGAATTGTAGGTATCAGCCATCCCCGCTGGCCATCCCTGCTGGACGAACCCACAAATTAACATTTCTCGCTTCCGGCATCAGCGTGACAGTGACATATGGCACTCACTGGCAGCAACAGAAAAGTAAATCATGCAAAAGTGCGAAAAAGATGCAGTGAACTTCTTCGCTCTCCAGCGCTATAATCTGCTGCAACAACCACAATAGCATATTACAAGCTACAGCAAAAAATAGTGGTATATGACACAAAAGAAATTAAGAATTTAAGACACGTGAGACACTGCTAGGAGCAGCAAACAGCCATAAGCAGATTCATTGTAGACTTCATAGAATTGCAGAAATAATGCGTATACGCCAATGAGAAAATAAGGTTGATGTATTCAAAAACAACATATCGGCACACTTTCCAGACACAGAAATAATAATGAGCAGCCTAACAGGTGGGCCAATTGGTACGTATTCATAGTGGAACAGTGTGAAGAAATGGACGAAACAAATAAGCCGGAAAGCACGGTGGTAGTTCCCCGAATTTATTGCCTCATGGTGCTCAACGTGCACTTTTTGTGGTTCTTACAATAAACGTCCCTACTGTCAAGTCTGTATGCACTCAAAGTCGAGGTTAGATCGCCATGCACTTGCAACAGCAGTATATCCTTCAGCCTTTGAGTGTGGCATTATGCTTCAAAAGCGCGCCTTGAGATGTGCACGAGCCTCAGTTTTGCGGCCTGGCCGGGCCCGATGGAGATGGAAGGTGTGCCAGCCAGACCGACAACGCTCTGAATACGGGCCAGGCCTAGGCCCAGCTATAGACCCAGCCCAGCCTAACCCCATTGGGAATGCAGTTGTAATGTGCGCGGCAACAGAAAATGGAAACGTATTTACAGCGACAAAAGCGTGCCATCCTTGCTTCTAGCTTTGCTTAACTGTCGTTCCCAAATTATCGTGAAGAAACAAAAGGTTGTTAATGAATTCTTGGTTCTGTTGAGTGCATCATTCTTCCATTATGTATTCTGCAGCCCTAAGTTGCTCTCGCTGCTGTCATTTAATTGTAGCTGGAATCACCAAGATCTTTCTTGCAACTCCTATAGCTCCAATTCGGAGCATGGTCATGCGCTGTGCTGTCATCAATGCCGCACAACTTGTTGAACGGTTTCATGCGCTGAATTTTCATAGGACCCTCTTCAGATGTGCCGTATCATGTTGCACCTCAGAATCAACTGCCTCCCTTGTATGTGCACCATCTGCTCTTCTGGAGAAAGCATTAGTAGACGCCTCAACTGCGGCCGCATAAATGCATTATGATGCATTATGATGCATGGTCTTACAAGTGTATTTTGGCACCCAGAAAATACCGTTCACCTGCTTCAATACGCGAGACTTCTGTTGTTTTTGCTCAAGAACTGCGTGGCTTGTCAAGATTTCTTGCAATTTAAGCCATGTGCAATATGGCAAACTGTAACATTGGACATGTGTCGTTTTCGAATGTGTGTGTAGCTTCCCTAAAATGGCTACAGAAAAAAAGATCAGATCCCTTGATCCCTTATTGTATTTTGGTTAATGACTTCCGTGGGGGCAGGATTCCTTGTTTCAAGCAGCGCTTCGAATTGCTGGAACACTGATCTGAGCCCCGCAAGTTTCAAGTCATTCTTGGAACCTTCTAGAGCACTCCGCTGCTAAGTTGACTGGCTAATACACTTTGTTTGAGGAATCTGACAATGCATTTTACATGCCACAAGTTCTCATGGACCAAAGTGGCTTTTTCTACAATAAGTTCCACGGCAACAGTGTTATAGAGGAATTCAAGAAACGTTCGCAAATGGGCACAGAGGAAGTTCATCATATGGGCACGACACTTCAATCGGTGATAGCGCTGCAAAGCGCAACATTATTTGAGCCTTGAGCTGTGGAAGGTATATATATCAACCTTGGCCAAGGCATCTCTACCAACGCCAAGTGTGGAAACGGGACGCTCTAATGAAAGTGTTTGTAACACTAAAGCAGTGCAATAGGTCTTTCCGCATGTTCTTGCCACTTTTATTCGCACTTGAGAAACCACTAATGAAAAACGCGCATGTGTGCACCTGCCATGTTTCATCAATGTAATGCACAGAAGTGGATGTGCAAGCTATTTTTTATAATCATCTGTCCGTATGTCTGTCATGATCGCACACTGTCGCTCATTTGTGGATGCCATAATTCCAGGCATCTGCTTGCTCCTAAAATTTTGGGCATGTTGAACATATCTAGCAACCGCTGTGCGATGAGGGAATATGTTTCCAGTGTCTAAAGCACCATTGTCACTTTTCCCAGGTGGCTCGGGCCCCCCAAACGTCCGTATTTGCATTCAATGCATGCCGTGATGGTACGGTTGTTGTATTTCTTCACTTATGAAACACCGTTCCTGCTTCTTTGAGGTGCAGTCTGCGTCTTCTGGTGACGAAAGGAAGAGAAGCCGCTCATGTGAAAGCCATCAGGTTGTACAAGATTTAACAAGTGCCATTCGAATGCACAGCAGTGATAACGCATACATCCATCGCTTCGAACGGGCGGGAAAAGAGGATTGTGGTCTGCCCAGTGACAAAGACCACCTGTGTGGAGGACTCATGGTCTCTGTATTGCACTTGCGGGATCCACTTGTGCATGGGCTGTGCAAAAGGGACACAGTATTTGTTGCTTGTTACTTTCCTGTACCAATCTCCCGTCCGTTTACAACGCTTTGCAACAGTAAAAGAAGTCTGTATTACAGCATGATGACCAGCATGGCGACAGTGCAAGCACTCAGCCTGTTTTCGAGGACAACGAGAAGGGGTATTTCCATTCAACGCTAAGCGAACGTAACAATGGGTCCCCTCTGGCTGGGGGAGCCGTCGCTCCCTCCACTCTCCCTGTTCCAACAGCCCTACTGTGGTGCCACATCCTTCTATCGAGCAGTGCACCAACTAGCCCAATACATTGTTCTGTTATACTTTGCTTTCCGGGCTAAGTGTGACGTGCCGTACAACATGGCTAGCAAATGAAAGGCAACAGAGCTGCCAAGTCAGTCACCTCTCTTTTTTTTTTCTTTCTGGGCAGACACCAGTACTTTTTGCTGCAAGATGCACTTTGTGCAAGCATATTGCCAGTGTTGTCCATTACATCAACAGCAAATAAAACAAAAACAAATAAAAAACAGATCATGCGCGAGTGGTCCAAGGCTCTGGGGCAAGCCTTCTGTAGAACAAAGTAAAAGACTGTGGTAGATGGCTACTATTCTCTCAACATGCACAAGTGGTCCAAGGCTGTGGGGCAAGCCTTCTGTAGAACAACATAAAAGACTGTGGTAGACGGCTGCTTACTCTCCCAACAATAGTACTTCTGTTGGCATGCACCAGGCGTTAAAGGGATCGTGAAAAGAATATGGAACTACCCTGTGTTATCTTCACTGTTTCAATATGCACTCGATATGCTGGTTCTGGAATATTTCAGTGCAATATTCAGTCTACATTTAATAACACGCCCGTTTGAAATCCTATCTTTCTTGTGCTCGAGAAATGACCATGCGACACCACAGGCTGGCATAGACACTATTCAGTGGTGTCACCCAGTGTTGCACACGTTCCTCCGAAACAGGAACGAAAACTCGTTCCTTCCCAGTTTTGTAAGGAGTTCCCATTACAAGTAACATTAATTGAAAAGGAACGCGTTCCAGTTACATTTAGAAAATTGGAACGTGTCGTTACATTAACGTTACATTTGATTTCTAAAATTGTAAATTAGCCCTGAGGCAAAATAAAGTGAACATATCAAAATGTCGCATCGACCTACGTGTATTTCACGAATTTTAACATCACCGGCGGCATATTATTTGCGGACAAAGAAACAGCCAAAGGAATGCTCCCAGGCAAATATTTTCAAGGAGCACTGAACATACTACGGACAACTCCACTGCAACTTTAGCGCTAGTCTATTACAAGTGCGACACATACGGCACTTGCCACGTCAGTCTTCAGATGCGTAGCCAGGATACTGCACCTCCAATGTGCAAATAGGTAGTTACTCACATGCACCAATGCATGTAACAGCGGTGCATCTGACACTAAAAGCTATTTATAGACTTTTTGATTTACTGATAGTATATAAAGGTTTGTGCCTGACCCATGATATTGGGCGCAAATATCGGAACAGGATTCCCCGATGTCGTCAGCATTCCCGATCCTAAACGATTTTGCTCAAAATTTTGCCCATGTAGCATTTTAATAAACTAATTGGCAGTTCTGGATATATTGGTTTTACTTAGTCGTCATCCCTTCAAAGCATTTGTGACATACTGTACTTTTGTTGTTAATTATAGCTGTGTTGAATGTACACTGATGTGAGGAATTTTAATATTGCTATCTTGTGCGTTTACCGCCGAATTAAATAACTCGGGACTGCTTTCTCCTTTTCTTCGTGGCATTAGCAATAAGCATTGTTCGCCTGTTCGATTCGTAGGCACACTGACATTAAGGCAAAGGTGAAATGCTGTTGTGGTGCAGGAAATAAATAAGAAAATAAATAGCTTCACATGGCATAATTTGACGGGACGCCAACCGAAAATGACCCACACCACACAAACATAATTTACAGGACACTGGTATACAGCAAATGAGGCTGTACAGTAAAGTGGACACAGTGCGATGCGTTAAAATGTTTAGTTATTCCTGCGTAGCTAACCCTTTGGTCGCGTAGTGATGATAGCAATGAAACTATAGTGTTTATCAGAAACAAACTGGGCATCACTAACATAATTAACCAGGTCCAGGTTGGAACGATGTTAACTTCGCTCAGCATTATGAACACGCACGCATGCACGTAAGCATGTTCAGCACATGTTCGCGTTAGCACGTGTATATATATCCTTTCGAAAAGCCTTTCGTTTCTGCTTTTTGCCAAGGGCATAGGGCTGTTGACGCTAAATGAAGGCCTGGCCCGTTCAGTTCAACTAAAATACCTCAAAGAGATTGACGCACTGAGTGTCTTACAAGTATGGACAATGCGGGGAGAAGCGATATAGTAAAGCACGCGTTGACAGTGTTTTAGTTCGGAGGGAGCCCTGGCGGCGGGGTCATAAGGGACGAAAGGGACTTAGCTGCTGCATGCAGTTCCTCCCGCGCTGCTGTACACTCATACAGGGCTGTCTGATAGCCAGAAACTACTTGTCCAGCGGCCATAGTAAGCGGCCACCGCCAAAGAGTAGCGGGACACCCTGACGTCATGCGGCCGCAGTGAAGGGGAAGCGTCACCCTCGTCGAATCATCGAAACCGCAATAGAATGGCGTTTTTGCACGTGATTTTCTGTGAGGGAGTAATAGTGGCGGCAGCAAAACGGGGACTCCAGGGAGGGCTTGTTGTAGCCCAGCCTATCTGCCCTGCATGATGCACTGCGTACATGTGACTGTGGATTGGAACGTGTATGGAAGGAACGTCGTTCCCTTTGCCATTCCTCTGTAAATGTAACGCATTCCCGTTACAGTTCCACCAATCTTAAATGGAACGATGGCATTCCTTCGTTCCTCCCAGAAGGAACGTCGTTCCATACAGTACTGGTGTCACCTTATAACGTTGAAAAATATAACCATATCGCTAACTTTCTTTTGCTCTAAAACAACAGATTCACATGAAACATTGAAAGTAAGGAAAAAAATTGGACCCCACTGAGCATGGTTTGTTTTTCCATGGTTTCTGAGAGGGCTTGAATCTCGGAGGCCGTGGTGGCGACTAACATGACGTCAGTTGCAGAGTTTAGGCATGAAAAGTGCCTTTCATCCACCAGCCATGGTTGAGGGGAGCGTGCGCTGCGAAATCGAAACCGTGTTTTTATTTCTGCAAATTAATGCAGGCGGTGCAATGGAACAATGTATATCATAGTTTGGAGGGCCACTATTCCGATTACACTATTCATTAAAGGAAAAAAAAGAAGGAAATGTTTCATGACCCTTTTAACGGAATTTTCCTTATGCAACAGCACCAAAACACACATTTTAGCGAGCAAAAGACAAAAAGTGGGCCGTGGTCGAACTATGAGACTAGAGAGAGGGAGAGAGAAGAAAGGCAGGGAGGTTGACTACGAGACTAAATGGTGCCGAA
Organism: Hyalomma asiaticum; assembly: GCA_013339685.2. Lineage (NCBI taxonomy): Eukaryota > Metazoa > Arthropoda > Arachnida > Ixodida > Ixodidae > Hyalomma > Hyalomma asiaticum. The sequence continues at coordinate 22,996,749 of CM023481.1, forward strand.
AATTAGGTACTCCTACAATGAAGTATGCTCTGCCTGCATACATCTTCCATGTGGAAATGCATTCTAGGCATTATTTCCTACCATAAATTGGCAGGAGGGAGATATGCATGCAGGTTCAATTTCCTTTCTACCTCAATCTGCAGATGTCGGCAGCCACGTAACCATGGTCTTAAGCAGGAAATGCGTGCAGAAAATGGTACATGCCTCACATAGCTCGAGTCCATGCAGTGAGTCCTGCATGTGTTTGCAATCGGATCTATGTGGTGTACATACTATAGTGTAATGACTTAGATGCACCACGAGAGTGCACTAGCTTTGGAATCAACCCATATTTTCTGTTGATCCACAGATACAAAGAAACCCTGGGATCTGAGCCACATGTAGCTTTGCGGCAAAACACTGGCAGTGGTGGGCTTCAAGCCTATGACCCCACACTCAGAAGCCCAGGGTTACACCCACCGGGCTAAACACCTGCACTCGCAGAGGGTGAATGTGCTCGAATCATATGAACATGTAGTACTGGTGGAACTAGAGAAAGCCACCGACGAGAACAAGAAAGGAGAGGACAGATGCAGCGCTCGACAATAATGTTCCCGGAAAGGCCATACGCATAACAAGTGCAGGAAATACAAGTGCATGGTACTGGACGTCACCGGGAACAAAACCACATGACTCACATCTTATGTGCCATCTCAGGATAGTCTCATTTAACATTTTGGTGCTGCAATCATGCTGTTTCAAGAGTCTTTTGTGGGGCTTGACAAAATTTTGAGGAATGGCGCCTATGTATCATTTATACAACTCGCAGAGGAAATACTGCATGAAATGTTTTTAAACCTTGTGAATGCGCAGAGATGCAGACGAGTGAGTCGGCTTGTGTGGGGCTGGATAACAAAATGAGAAATTAAAGAGCTTTTAGTTATGCATCCCAATGTTAGGGGGTGAAAACTGCCAGGTGAAAAAAAAACGCAATAAAAAAGCAAAAAGGTATACAAAATAATTAGCAAGCAGATTAAAGGGCTTTTAGATACCTAAAAATGTTTGAGAGTGCTATATCTAAAGATATTTATGGTCATCTGTGCCTGGTATGTGAATGCTACAGTATTAATGACTAGAATTTGTGAGATAGCCCTGGCAAGCTGGACCAATAAGGAGGAATAATTGTCTGTGGGGCCTAAACAAGGAAAGCATGTTGGGCAAAGCACAAACAGGGTGAAGTATACAGGCCCAACAGAGAATTAACTTGACTATCTCAGATAACAGGAACACAGAGCTAGGAGAACAAGTGAGCTTGTGAAAAAGAGTCACATATTCAGTTGGTATATGTAGCATGTTAGGACAATGCCACGGGAGAAGTGCGCGCCTGTGGTGTTCGTTGCTGTGGCAAAGCCACAATGGAAAGAGCGGCCATGAAGAAGCACTGGCTCAGGACGTGAGGCGGTGAAGAAGACGACGACAGGCGGAGAAATGCGGCCGCGAAGAAAAAAAGACTGAGCGTGGTACGTGGAGCGTGCACGAGAGGCACCATGGTGGGGGGAAGCAAGGCGGCGTTCCACCAGTGCAGACATGGCAAGGGAGCTCCATGCCAGAACCACGGTAGGGCGTGGAGTGCCTGGCGTGCACCAAGAGTTGGGGTGTATGGCTCCATTTGGCACCGAGCTCCCGACTGTGTCCACGGAACGCCTGACGAGCCGCCCATGCCACCAACAGCACCATTGAGTGTAGGCCCGAGTATCGTACTGCTGGCCCAGGACCTCGTGGCCAGGTCCACGACTATGTGGGGCCTCAGCTCCAGCGCTTAGTTCGTGGAGTCAAGGAAGGCCACTGCTACAAGCAGTGTGGTCGGACGTAGACCCGAGTGCTGCCCTGTTCCTTTGAGCAGCAATGCAACGCTTCTCGTGACTCCGGTGCCCACCGTCCTCCATATCCCCGTCCCTGGCTTGCATCAGTGCTGATCGCTATTCGTTGACGACCTCCAGCTCACGCCGACGCTTCACCTATTCGGACTTCTCCCACATCAGACACCAAGCCTCGGTGAGACTGTTTGCCACTGTGTCTTTGCTCGCGTGTTTCTTTGCGTTTCTTTGCCTTTGTTCTGAACTGCTGCATTTTCTTATTCATAGAGTTGGTTTGTCTGTGTCGACGTTTTTTACCGTTTTTATAAAGTCTTCGCAGAAAGCAGCCTCGCCGTATTCTTGAACACGTTGCCGTCGTAAGACGCAACGTGCGTTCATCTTAAATTCCAAAGAATCTCATCACAGACAGACACAAATGGTCTAACAAGCGTTGCCAAACCAGGTTGCCATATGCCAAGAGGTCAAATTGGATGGAGCACACTGGCTTGGCAAACTTGTACTTCCTATGAGCAAAGAGGGTCAAGAGTAGCAGTGATGTGGCAAGAAAAATGTGAAAGCCCTTTTAGGCATTGTTGCCAAGCCTTGTGATCAACAACACTTTCCTCTAGGCCAAGTCATGTTTGGGTATGTGCAAGATGAGAGGCAGAAGGTGGGGGACTCCTGTGAGTATGTAAGTCAGTAATTATGTGAGCTACTATGCAGTCACACCACAACCCCCTCAGGAATCCAGGAAAAGGAGCAACACTGTTTTCATGGCACATTGTCAGCATGTAGCATTTTCTAAGCATGTACTATCACTATGGAAAGAAATACAAACAATGGAATGCATGGCTTTCCCCACAGTCAGCACAGCCTAGCGTTGGTCTGCTAGTGCTAGCGTTGGTCTGCGGACACGCTGGAGAGTGCGTGTCCAACTCTGCTTTTGGTCGGCGCAACTGCAGGGCTAGCATCCTTTTTTTCTCCAGCTGGCGCTATCGCATTATTGTGTGTGTTCCAACGTCAGACTTGACTTGCAGGTGATCAGCTTTCCTTCTTATGGCCTGGCAGCTCGCTACCGCACCACGCAAGTGGTGCGATAGCGCCAGCCGGAACAAGATTCTAGCGCTATGGTGTCGCCTACAGAAAGCACAACTTCACCCACCAACAGCCAAAGCATATCGGAGTCGGACATGCACTCTCGGACTAGTAGACTGACGCTAGGCTGTGCTGACTGTGTGAAATTCCCCACATTCCGCTGTTCACATTTCTTTCCATAGTGACAGTACAATCGCACTTGTGTACTTCAGCGCGAGTGCATGCAGGCATTAGACGGGTTGTGCAGAATATGGAGATGCCCGGTCGTAATTTCCCCTGCTTCAATATGAATTCGACAAGCCGATTCGAAAACACTTCGGCGAAAACATTATGCGCACATTTAATAATGCTCGTTTGAAACCCCAGCGTTATTGTGCTCCCAAAATGCCTATGCGACACTACGGGCCAGCATGGTACTATTCGGTGACGTTGCGATAAGATATTTTTAAATGTAAAGCTATAGTGAACTCGCATTCACCCTAACAGAATCGATTTATTTGAAAGCTAGAAAGAAAGAAAATATTTAGAAACTGTGCGGTGCCGCCATTTGGAAACAAGGCTGCAGCACGGTTTGTTTTCTCATGGCCTCCGAGGGTGCACCAATCTCGGAGGCCTGGTGGCAACTAACATGACGTCAACTGCAGAGTTGAGGGGAATGCGCACAGTGAAACCGAAACCACATTTTTTTTTTATCACTCTAAATCAGCCCACACGATGTAACAGAATAATGCATATTGTTGATTGGAGAGTCAGGATCCCCAATATGCACTTAGTACAAAGTCTTCAGAAAACATTTCACGACCCCTGTAAGATCTAGTACCCGATTGATTTCTGGGGTTTTATGTCCCAAAACCAGCTGCGATTATGAGAGACGCTGTAGTGAAGGGGCTCTGGAAATTTTGACCACCTGGGGTTCTTTAACGTGCACTGACATTGCATGGTACACAGGCCTCGCCTACATTGAAATGCAGCCACTGCGGCCAGGATTCGAACCAGTGACCCTCGGATCAGCAGCCGAGTACCACAACCACTAGACCACCATGACAGGGCAAGATCCAGTTCCTGAACAATACACAAGGAACTTCTACCATGCACTTAAATTTAGAACTTCATGCAACAAAACTTGTGCAGTACTATGAAGTTCATTAAGAACGAATGGAATCGGGTCCTTTCCAGAACACTACTGTTTTGCAGCAGAGGAGAAAAGCACCTTGCATAAGCACATATCCCTGTCGTCTTTGTCAACGTCCCATCCTGTTTCACAGTCTCTTTTGCATGAAGAAATAAACTGCTAGCCTCCTGTGAGACATAGTGCAAACCATATGCCGGGCACGAAAAATATTTATTTGCAGCTTTCACGCACGGTCTTCTTTCTTTTTTTTCTTTCATTATACACACAGCAATCGCAAGAACCTGCATAACGTTTGCTCTGGTTATCACAGACAGAGACAAATATTGTTTGCAAAATTTTTTGTGTTATGCAGCTTTATGACCAAAACGCCGTTAACTTTGGCTTTGTTTTTTTTAGTCTTGTTGCATCAAAGCCACCTGCAGAAAGCCTTGAGCGACTGCTCATGTTAAGGCAACAGAACAACATTCACATGCAGATCTACAGGCACACATTATAAAAAGAAAATGAAGACAAAGCATTAGAAAAGAATGAGATGGCACATCCAATCCTTATATAGAGGGAGGAAACCACAGTAAGGCATCTTTTAGTCAAGCACAACCTGTAGGAAATTGTGTATAAGGCTTAAACACCAACACATATGCGGCTTGTACCTGTCATTACTTGAAGACACACAATAAAATGTATGTAGAGGTAAACAATAGCAGACAGGTTGCGGTTGCACCAAACAGCTTCAAGCAAGATGCCACCTGGAAACAGTCAACCAGTCAATGCTTGCACCTTTTTTTTTTTCCTTCTGAAAAGTTTTTGCGCAATTCCACATACTCTGCAGACTAACTGACCACAGTGTTGCACACCAACATCGCCTTACATTATCACAAGCGTAATCTGCATAACTTGAGATGGGTTGACAATGTATTAACTTCAAAGCACGACTATAGATACTTTAATATCAATACTGCATAATGGTTCATTCCCCAGTAGGCAATAGGAGTTGTTGACAGTAAAAGGTTGCTTACATTTTAAACCCAATGCCCTGCACATTGTCCCTGGCCTACAGGAGTGCCGTGGTGAGGTTATATGTTGGCACCATTTCACTTTTGCCTGACGACGTGCATGTGATTGTGACACACATGTACAGAAAGCAGAAAAAGGCTTTGAAATCGGGCTTTGGTGTTAGACATGTGCCGCAATAGCGAGCTCAAAAATTTTTCACAAAGCATAGTAAAAAAAAAATGCAGCTGCCAGTGGAGAAAAAGAGGCTCCAATATGTTAAAATTTGGCAAAAACTTTGACAAGCTTCTGTAAGTTCTGTTTTCATTGTATCTTTTCAGCTGTCTCATCCTTTTGCCTCACATATATTAAGAGCAACTGTACATTTTGTTTACGAAAAAAAAAAACAAAAAACAAAGGATGCCCGAAGCTTAAAAGCACTATGTACACAACGATTAAAGAAGGAAGAAAAGAAAGGCACACCTTTAAAGGTTGGCGTAGTAAGGTACTAAAAGCAATAACGATAATATGCAAGTCTTTCGGACTGGCAAATAGTGCAGTAACATGGTGGGAGGGCAAAGCACATTGATGTTTGCACAGATGAAACTTGCAGAAGACGACGAAATATAAGTAGCCGTCATAGAAGGGAGGGCAATAAACACGTCCCACACAGCAGGCGACAGACACAAATAGACACGAGGAGAAAAAAAGAACAATGGTCGTTGACAACACACTTGAATTAGCTTATTGTTTCCTTGGTTGCATCTGACTGTCTGTAAAAGTAGCAGATCAGGAGAGAGGCACGCACAAGAGAAAGCAGTATGCTTTTTCGGTCTTCTGCTGACGACACATGAGCAGCACTGCACACGGAGTGTGGAGGAGATGGCTGGCCATGAGGAGATTCGACGTGCACATGTATGCCTCCCTAGGGGATCTTGAGCATTGTCCCCAGCTATCCTTCACACCATGGTAGATTCATATGCCCTGCTGCTTGTCCTAACCTGCACACGAGCAGTACACGCTGTAGGCAAAGCTTATACAGTGGTTAAAATATTCGAGCGTTATGAGTGCAAGGCAAAACACGCATAAGAAGGGCCATTAATAGACTGCAAATGCAAGAAAGTACTATGAATTTACGAGCAAGTGCACCCCCCTTCCGTTGAGTTGGGGGGGCGCTTGCTCGGGCTTGCACCAAAATTCAAGACAGGCGGAGCACTTAAAAAATTATTGATAAGGGGGTGCAGGGGATCACAGCAGTGCACAGAATGATCATAAGCTTTATTGTAGCAACATGCTAAACACTGAAAATCATTGGCCCCGCCGACACGACATCCTCGGAGTCAGTATTAAACACCAGGTTGCAGCATCTGGTCTGTAGCTCATGGTGACGTAATGCAACAAGACAATCGTTGGACAGCCATCCATAAGCAATAACCGTACTCTGCACTTGTGCTCTGAAAAGTCGAATGAAACTCCTCACTAAACACTGAAGCACCATTGCTTAGCACGCGTCGAAACTTCGACTTGTGAAAATTTCACTGCAGCAAAGTTTGAAACTCGTTATCCCGCCTATGGACCCTCTTGCGATTGTGAAGTCTGGGACATATTCCATCGAGCTTAGTGATGCTGTGATATCACGATGAAACTATGAATAGAAACTGAAGCCCAAATTCACCCAGAGCAAAGTAAATTCATAAAGCATTTATTATGCAAGATTATCTATTAAAGGGACACTGAACCACTTTTTAAAGAAAACGAGATTATGGTGTCATGATACGTAATTTTGTGCGGCGAACTCGAAAATCAAGTCGGAAATTTGCATAAACCAATGCAAATAACTTTATTTTGCCGAAAACAAGCAGCAGGCGCCGCGGCCGCCATCGCGAGTCTCGCCGCCGCTGTGATTGGTCGAAGCTCCATGACATCATTGTCAGGAAGGTGAGGACAGCAGACTGCGCTCGCTGGCAGGCAATGCCGTGTTTATGTGTTGAAATCGGGTAGTTGCTGTTAGTATGGTGAACTGTGAAAGTCGGAACGAGTTCTCTGTACATCCGTACATGTTCGAGCCGGTCGCCACTGTAATGGCGACGACTGAAGCGGCACAGGAAAGCGAGTCCCAACCAGCCACCTTCACCCACGTCGGAAACATAGACTGGTACGTATAAGATGCATGTCAGTGCTTAATTTCACTGTAGTAAACTGTTACAAATGATACGTTCATCCGTGGATATCAAATTTGATAAGAAACAGTAGCATCGGCACTCGCTTTTAGCCGCGTATTGGCACGGTCCGCGCTATGCGCGGGCATCGTGCAGAAACATCAGCTGTTCGTGGATTTCACAGCTCAGAGTGCAGCGTTGTTAATGCAGTCAGTATCGTACTTCGCAGCGGGCAAGGCGCACGCGATGAGTCAGTATGCTACCGCGAGGAAAAAAAAAAGCCAGACGAGTGCCGCTCTCGCCGCAGTGGTGACATGTGCTCTGAACTGCGCTGAAAAATTGCGCAAGGATAGTTTGGCTCATATATTGCAGTTCTGTTTTTTTATAATACCGTCGCTTTTTCTAAATTCTGCCCAGTACTACAGTGATGGAAGCATGCGACTGTCGTGTAGAGTAGCTGATTTCGATGCTGCGTGCTGATATCTGTGTACACGTGTTTTTGCCATAGGTGCTCATGCACGCACTGCGTGCAAATGGGGAAAGAAGAGGACTGCTGCTGCTGCCTCGAAATTCGGCAGATTCGCGACCGCCAGAAACATCCGAGGTGCATCACAACAACAAAAAAATTTAGGAAATTTAAAATTCAAAGAAGGCAAGTCGTGGCGGCGGCGAGGGCCCCTTCAGGTACGGAAACACAGAAGGAACCGCGTCGCTGTTCAGTCGCACACTCTTGATCGTCAATCCCAGCGACTGCATGAGAGCCGGGTTTCGTACGTAGTCGCTGTCACGAAAGTGCTTGAAGCACAGCACGCTTGATCTCGTAGGTTTGAAGTCTTTTCTTTTAACTGCAGCGGACCATTTTGCAGCCATCTTCTGATCCCGAGGGAACTTGTGAAAAGCGACCTCATCGCGACTGTAAGTGCTGCAGCAGCCATATGCCGCGCAGTTACTCGGCATCGCGAGTCCACTTCAACCCTGCACAAACACAAGTAGTGAATGTCGGATGGCGAAAATCTTCAATCAGAAGAGAACGGTGCAATGGCAAGAAATCCCTACGAACTGGCAGAACTGATGCTTCGCTAGGCAGCAGATCGCAGCAGAAACAAGCTGAGCTGACTGAGCGACGCAGGCAGCCTGGCGGCTCGACCCTGACGATGATGTCACCTCCCCACGTGTCTATCTCTCCCAAGCTCCGCTCCTGCGCGCGCGCGCGCCGAGGGGGGCGTTCCCTTGGTCAAAGTTTGCTCGCTTATAGCACCGTTGTTTAATCGAACATTGCGAAAAAAACCTCCGTAGGCATGTTGTAAGAGGTCGCGGATACCGAATTCGCAATAAATTCGCGAATTCGAAACCTGTTCAGTGTCCCTTTAAAATGGCCATTTTTTGACGAATACGTCCAAAATATTGTGGAGGACGCACAGGATAGATGGAAACTGCGTGGCGAGTGCAGGTGGACAGGGGGCAACTGCTTTGAAAAGGGCAGCAATTTCAAGTAACCATAAACTAGGGAGGGGGCGCTTGCACGAGTGTGGGCGTATGCTTGGAACTCTATGGTAAATGCAAAGTTGCAGTGCAAATTATGTTTGCACAGAGAGTGTTGCCGGCAACATACACTGCACACAATGTGCTTCAAACAGCAGCAAACAAGAGCATTTGTGTAGCCCATAGCAGCACATGCTAATTTGTGTACCATACTTAAATTATTGCACGTCAACTCCTTTTACTAACTTTGAAATTTCGAATATGAAATTTGAGAATTTGCACTGGAAACCAAAACGTTATTGACAGCAACAGCAAGTTAAATGAGAAATCAGGGACCTGTAAAGCATGGTTACAACTTCACATTTACTTTCTGCACCTACCCACAACATACTCTGAAGTCCCGAGCAAGCACCCCTCCACATGCAAGCGCACCCCTCACTTTTTTGAGAAACTTGAAATTGGCGCCAATGTCTGAGCAAGTGCCACTTCCCCCGTTTTAACCCTATTTACCGTAGTATTCATGAATGCCAGGTAAATTGGCAAGTAAAATGCTTCAACTCTCAAAGGCGCATGGATATGAATACCATCCAACATCAGAACAGTTTTCTGAGGTTAAATGCCATAGAGGAGTGTCTCATTGCTCTGCGAATTCCGCTCATGTGTATCAGGCACCACGCTTATGGAGGCAGCCAATTTGGCGTTAAAGGGGCCCTCGTAACGCTTATTTTGCAAGCATTTTTTATTTGTACATCGCATAGAGAGATGGCTGGGTATAGTTTTGGCACAGGTCAAACCACACATATCCAACTGATTTAATATTTAATCATGCACTAAAGTCACCACATCGCTGCCGACCACATCAACACGTAGTGTCACTTGCCAGAACTATTCACGGTGGAGATGACATACTGCGCGAGGCTGTCATTGGACAAAAGTAAAATTAGAAGTGGTCGTGGCATTACATTGGAAAACACTGTAACATTTGGTTTTGATTTCCTCTTATGCAATTTTTCATTGAACATCAGAACATCAGAGAAGCTGGTAATTTACAGCACGGAAAGTTCAGTTCAGACTCCACGTCATTTGTTGCTATGGCAGCAGCGTCACCAGCACAGGGGAAAGAACAGGCAGCCATGTTGTGCGAACTTCCCTTACACAGGTGCTTCAAGCTGAGTTCCATTTGCTGTGCCTTATGTAACGTGGAAAGTGAAATGCAGTCCTCTGACACCGCGAAACTTGAGTTGAGGGTCAGCATTTTCTTGCTTGTATTTTGAATGCTGTCGGCTTAATAACACCGAACTGCGGGCTCCTATCGATGTTGTTTTTGTAGCATGTGTCTGTCCATCCTTCAGTCTCTTTAAGTTCATCACACACATAAAATAACATCACATTCACTCCCAGGACTTCTGACAACATCGCAAGTAAAGATGGGATAAATGAAGATGACATCAAGACGCTCATCGACAATATGGACTTGAATGACCCAAAGCATTGTGTCATAGCTATGATTCTGTCAAGTCAGACGCGAGCAAACGATGATATGGAAACGTCTGGTCTACAGAACTACAAGCATTTTGTGGCCATTGCCCACTGCGCCTGGTGAAGGCCAGGGACCGGTTCCATTCACCCTTTTGTGATAATCATGCTCAAGAACTGTAATTTCGACAAGCCTTCTCAACCACTGTGTAACATGCAGCTTCACTGGCCATCCTCCCCAATCACAGCATAGAATGGCTTAGAATGCCTTACAGGCGACCGTTCACGCCACTATTGTTTTACAGTGCGATTGGCTTTGTTTTTCTGGGCACAGGTTCACCCAATAAACAGTTTGCCTGACACCGTCTTGAGTTCTGCTGCTTCTAAACTGTCACGACCACGTGATAACATGTACGAAGGATTTAGCAGGACCCGTACGGTGTCGCGAATCCCGGTCGCCACTATGCATTGCTTAAACTGGTATTGTAAGTTACTTTTATCACAGAACACCTGCATAATTTTGTAGAGTTGGTAGCTGGGCATTAGGTAGCTGTGAGCAGCTAAGTACAGCGTGTGCGAGCATGCAGAGTTCAGCACACTACAGCCGTCTTCTCCTGAAAGTGTCTCACCCAATTCAGAACTTAAAGCAATGCTTTTGCTTACTTTACAGCTATGTCATGAGAGTAACAACAATGTCAAAGCCCATTTCGTCTAAACAGTGGTCTTGATTTGTCTGCTGTAAGCCAATACACTTGAACCTTGTTATAACAGGATACAGTTAAGCCCCGAAAAACAAAACCCGAGGAGAAAATGAAAAAAATCCCTTGTTGTAAGAATTTCATTGTGAAATAAAGCAGTACAAGAAGAAAATTGCTGAAAAGTGAAGCATTACTGCAAATATTTTGTTAGCCGGCTTTGGTGAGCATTGCTCTGGACTGTTCAGAGATTTGTTGGCAAGAGCAAGTCTAGTAAATTGTAGTTGGGGATGAGTCCACGATTTAGTCTTCATGTATCGAGTGGCACGCATTGCTTGCCGCACAGCATGTCTGCTGCGGCGATCGATGTTATGCCGTGAGGGTTACCGCACTTCCCCGAATCCAACATGTACCCCATCTTCAAAAGCCGACAATAAAAATGCACCTTAATGTATTGTTGGTAGGCTGTCAGCTTATCCTTGAGGTCCAGTTATTTTCGCGTTTGCAGTTCGCACAAACTTTCCCAATCGACCCACGATCGCAGGCCTAGGGCACACAAAGAAAACGCGACACTGCTATCTGTACAAAGCAAAATGACTTTCCTTTGACAAGAGCTTGGTAATAAAAGCGGAGCATCACCATGCGAACTTAAAAACCACAAGCTCACCACAAATGATGTCCGTCACTATTTTACGATAGCAATGACAATACACCTAACCGATCTGATGGCAAGTTCCTACCAACAATTTGAATGCGGTTTCGGTTTCGTATTTGACTCTAATGCACAGGTAGCTTTCAGGATCATTTTTTTTCAGAAGAAAAGCAAGAGCTATAGATTCGAGTAAATATGCTAACTGTGCTCTACAACCTGCGGAGCACAGTTGAGTGCAGTACATGTGGCGCAGGCCACACGGCCGGTACCACATACATGATGCAATAAGGAAAGTGACCTGTCAACCAATGATTCCGATTTCGGCAACAATGCCGGATATCGAGCTGCAAGGGGGTGTACATGATGATGGTAATTGACAAATGTGTCAGCAAAACTTATTGCCAGTAACTCTATCGCGACATTCTGTTCGATAGCAAGGCGTGTGATGAGTAGCACCATCTTAACACGCACCGGCAGTAACTCAAAAGCACTAAAGCACCATTCGCTGTGCAACAGTGCAAATGGCGTAAAAGCGGTAAAGTATGCATTACATGACATCAAAGAACATGCCAAGCTGCACCTCAGTGCATGCTACTAAGCTCCACATGATGGTGGTTCACACTATGCACAAATAATGCAAACCCACAGATAATTTTCGTTCACTGCAATGGAAGCAACATGATCTGTCAACAAGCAAGATAGCGGCCATGACATCTTCAATATGCCAACACCCATGCAAGCGTTCTGTGGCATTACTTTGCAAATTTAAGTGGGCAGAAGGTGCATCTGAGCATATTTCTTGAACTCAACTGGAGTTACTATGGGCCTAATGGCCCAGCAAATTTTGTTATCATGGGTTTGCCATTTAGCAAAATTTCGTTATCGAGAACTATGAAATCATTTGAATCCTATGCGTTCTACCGGGGATTGTGAGCTGTTCCATTGTTGTGAGAATTTCGTTGTTACGGGATTTTGTTATCACAAGGTTGAAGTGTATAATGAAACTATAGATATAAAGAAGTAAAGCAAATTCCCCTTGAAATCCAGATAGATATTCATGCATTTGAGACCTTGTTTTAACAAAGTGAAATTGACATTTCAATGAATATAACAGAAATCGCCTCCGAAACCTAAAATTCTTGCGCATTTGCAGGGCAGCCATGGTTCATGGGGTTCTGGACTGATGACTCCAGCCACTGCCGGGGCATGCCGAAGGACCCTGCGGTCGTCTTTTATGTTAACAAAAGTCTTATCCGTCTCTCCCATGCATTCGTGAAGACAATTACTCTTTCTGTGGTGCTTGGCAGCCGTGTGACGTGGTGGTTTGAAACTTGTGCGTCCTGATGAAACGACTGCATGTTGTTGTGCACTGCCGCGCGCAAGCAGCACTGCACAGCAACTACTTGCACAGCTGCCTTCCTCTGTGCTACTGCAGTCCCTGTCCTACCGCTCCAGCTTTCTTTTTATTCTCCCGCTGTGGGACGTCGTGTAGGTTGGAACAGCTAACTGTGTTCCGGGCGTGACCTCAGAGGTTGTGAGAATCTCCGAGGTCATGCTTAACTGTGCAGCGAGACGGCCTGCAGTAGCAATATGAGGGAGAAATGTGATGGTGTGCCATTGATTGTGTCATAGTGGGATGGATCAGTGGTGAAGAGGGTGCACTGGGTTGCCTGCTGCATGCTATACACTCATGATGGGCACCATTCGCTTTGGACTGTTCAGCATCGCCGTTTTCAGCTTTCACAACAATGCGGACCTACCATATGTTCAACGGACAGAAGTGAAAGGTGATCTTGGAACAGAATGAAGCCACCACAAATGCTGTTACACCAGGTGCCGAGTCACATGGTACCGATGCTGGAAATTCTTTTTTTTTGGCTGCTTTTTTTAAAAAAATCATTGCATGCATGGTTCTGTAGCATCACCACCGGCCGTGATGGCATTGTGGTCCTTTCGCATTACAATTTTCACACCCAAATAACAGACATTGCAATTAAGAGCAGTATTGGTTATAACGAAATAACGGCTATAACTAAGTAACTGTGGATCTCCCTTCGACGTCTTTATAACGAGGTTCAAGTGTAGCAGAAATCTACTCCATGACAGAAAGTGGCAATTTTATGCTCTGCTTGTGAACTCTGTGCTGGACATAGGTACATATTTGGCTGAACTGGTCATTGCAGTGCTCGCTATCCCAAGAATGTGTTTTTCACCAAGCCCAAAGGTTGGCTCAGGACAGTTTTAGGGAATCACGATATGCCTACTGTACAGCTAGAGCCACTGAAGTAATTATAGGGTACCACAAACCCACCAGCTGGAAACACTGCATGGCGGTGGCCATATCCCTTCCAGCCCATCCGAAGTGATGCCAGTGTGCATTGAGAAGAGACTGGAACCTTCCTGCCTTGGTGTCGTGCTCTGCTCAATGACAATGGATTTTTTTGTGCTTGTTCCGTCAAGACATTACAGGTGATTCCAAGTTAGAACACATATCCTCATGACCGGACTGTGCTATAAGTGTTGTAACTTCACATGAAATGTGTGACAATGGTTGCTCTGTGTTTGTGAACTCGATCCGTGGCTTCACTGGTGTCATTGCCCACCAAGTGTGTGTTTGCTACGTCCAGAGCTGTAAACATCATCGCATGCACTCTGTGACTTCATATAAAATGCCATTTACTTGCACAATGCGTGGATCTTAAACATTTGCATTAGTTTGATAGTCGACAATGTTCACACGTAAGTGTTTGGGTTGTCTTCATAATGCTCTACTGCATCCTTCGCCTGATTATCGAAGCACACAAATAAGCAAATATCAGCCTTGCCTGCTGTTCAGCTCATCGATTTTTATAATTGGTATTATGCATATGCAGTAACTGGAAATTGTGAGCCACATGTACCATATCTACCGTATTTTCCGGTGTATAAGACACGGCCTTTTCCAAAAATTTTCGGGGGTGCGTCTTATACAACGGTGCGTCTTATACATACTTTTTCTTGTAGTTCTTTTGGGAGAAACTCGTGTTGATGGTGGTGAGTCTTTTTTTTAACGACTAGAGCAGTACGACGCGAATGATGCGTCATAATTATAATAACGAAGACTCAACGTGCCGGTACTACAGTTCCACAACAAAACCAAAGTACGTAAAACGGAAAAATAAAAAAAGAAGTATGTCGTGTAATAACGTGTAATATAATGCAACTAGCGCGGTAACTCTTTTGCATACGATCTAACGTAACACTGCAAAACGTATGGCTGCTCCAGGGAAGGCGCAGCACGTAGAAGTGTTTACGAGCCGCTGATGGCTGCCAAGATAGCGCTATCTCGGCAGCGGACAACCGAGCGACACTAGCCCCCCCCCCCCCCCTGCGTCTTTTCATGCTCGTTAAATACGGGCGGGGCCTTTCCTCCCCGCATCGACGGCAGGTGTCCCGATCGGGGTGATGTTATCACATCGGCCCTTGGAGCGACGGAGATAGGCCGGGCTCGTTTGATCTCTGCTTCAGCCGGTTTCTTCGCCCCCATCGCATGCTTTTATTCTAGCAACCTTACTTTGGGCTTTGGGGGCGCATCGCACTCACAGCCCCTTTTGCGTATGACTGCGCTCGCCTGCGCAGCGAGGGGCGCGGCCGCGCGGCTGTTGGTCCGTGCGTGCGCGCCGGCGAGCTGGGAACGGGGAGCGCAAAATATGAGTTTTTTTTTTTTTTTGCAAAGCTGGCTAAATATTAGGGGTGCGCAAATTATGCGGGTAAATACAGTATTCCAAAGCGCGTCGGAGGACGAGGACTTTGAGGACGTCGGCGAATAAAATGTTTTTCCTGCAGTCATGCGGAACGTTTCAGTGGGTGTGCATTATTTTTTCTCGCAAGTTTGGTGTGGTAGAAGTTTTCTTACGGACTAGCGCTCAGAAACATAAGTACGGCACTTTACAAGGCTCACTCAAACCCACGTTATGAAGTTTCTTTGCGGGAAGTGAGTGAATATAGGTGCGTCTTATACACCGGGGCGTCTTATATATTCATTTTTTCATGCAAACTTGTGAAAACTGGGGGGTGCGTCTTATACAAAGGTGCGTCTTATACACCGGTAAATACGGTATTCAAATCTACGCAGATGCTTTTTTTTTTCTCGAGAAAAAAAGAAAACGATGTGCAAAAGCGGTGGGAGGGTCGGCTCAGATTCAAGTACCACGGCTTGGCTGCAGCTGCTAGATTCATAAACGTCCCACCACACTAGCGGCATGACGGCTTGGCATGCGCCAATCTCGGGCTGCCGTGTGCAGGCAGTTCTGGATGCGGGCCCGAGGCTCATTTCTGCAACATTCCTACGGTAGCTGCATGGTGTCGTGGTTACCCAGGCTCAACGACAGAGGAGTGGTCCCCATTGCTACACAGGTGAACCGCATCAGCTGCTTCCTGTCTTTTCTTCTAAATCTCACAGTCCCCATTTCATGAAGTGAGGGTTGTCAAGCTGGCGAACTTTCATTCCGGCAAGGGTTGATCATGTCACAATGATTATGATGGTGGCTATTGCCATGCCCTCTGACATCCCCTCCGCTCTTCCTCACGCGTTGGCAGTTTTATGGAAACGATCAGTTTAGAGCAGTCGTGGTGGTAGTTTAGAAGTGTAGCACCTTGACGATGTGCTCGCAAAACGCCTGCACCCATTATGCTTGAGAAGCAGTCACTACAGAGCGTCCTTTACGTGAAGGGTCACTTTACATGAGGAGAAAACTTCAAACTTGCAAGCGTAGCACTGAGTTCGTCATGCTTTGCTTGGCCAGCTGGCGAAGTATAGCTGTGGCATGGAACGAAATTCCAGATGAAACAATCGTTCAAAGCTTTCAAAAAGTGTTGTAACTGAAATGCGGTGGACGGAAGCGAAGAGGACGATGCCCTCTGAGATGAGCTCAGCAACAAAAAGGACAGTGACTGCTGCGGATGGTGATGACGATGACGAATAAACTTTATACGTATGTGCCTACGGAGTATGCGCTTATGCAATAAAAGTGCTGGGGTTTCTGCTCATAAAAACGCCATCTTTTTTTTTTTTCCGTTTTGCCAGTATTCAAGGTAAACTTTTCCTTGGCCTTGCAAACTTTGGGGGTAGGCCTGCAATCAAGGGTGGCCTAGGTTCCAGTAAATACAGCATTCACGTATCGGGTACGAACACCAGTAGCCGAAGGTATCGGCAAATCAGCGTGTGGAGAGTACTGATGGCACACTTTATTTACGAATGTGTTCTCATCCTCTTACAGACTCAATGAATAAGCCAATCCAAGAGTAGTTAGCAGCACTTCATTCACGCAGTATGTGACGTGTTTGCATTAGCCGACAAAGTAAACGCATGCTTAACTATTGAAGTCGTTTCACTTATTCCTGGCTGCATTGGTATTTCGAGCTTTGCACTGCTGTGCATGTACAGTAAGCCAATCTACAAGTAAGCCAATCGCTGCACCAGCTGCTTCCTCAATGCCAGCTCAAAGCCAATATCAGGCTTGTCTATTCCCAGTGAGCATAGGTATATGCCCCCAGGAGTATGATTGAATGTTTCAGGGCCGTGTGCCTCGATATGTGTGGTTAGACTGTTCACGTCTGGTGTGCTTGTACTCCTTTTACTCGCTGCTGCGAAATGCTCACCCTGTGTGCGGTGCTAGGATATCCGAGTGCGCGGCAGCCACCTCCGGGGCCATGGCAGTGGCCACTCGTACTGGCGTGGCACTACGCCTCCCACATTCTTCTCAAAGTAGGTGAACAGAGAGAACCACCATGACCGTGACAGATAGTTATTCTGAGACGCAACCTGCAAGTGGAGAAAAACAGAGCCGGAAATAGGCACTGGTCAATTGAAGGAGTGCATTTGTAGCTGTGGTAGAACAACACAGACCTCATTACAATGAAGCCACATCCCATAATAGAACACTGCCATTACCTACACCATTCACCAGAAGCACAGAGTATTCATTACATGCCATTGCGAAGGAAAAAAATTTGAGTGTTATATCGAGGTTAACTGTGCAGCAAAAGTGAGGCGTGATATTTTTGTATCATTCCTCCCATTTAGTCTTCAGCCTGGTGAGCTTTGTGGCCATATATAATATGAAAATACCAAATTTTCTTGAACCTCCATTCTGGACTTGGGTAAGCCACAGCTCCTTTTCACCAAGTGAACAGATATTACACGGATAAAAAGAAAGTATTCTTTCAAGGATAAAGGTAGGTGGTAGGTTCACTATGAGAGTGGGTTCATTAAACAAAATATGGCAAGCCAGTGCCTGTTAACCTCGCTTGCTGCGTGGTTGGCGACGACATTGCAAAGCAGAGAAAGAGAGATTTTTGGCTGTTTCTGACGGATGATTGTAAATTGTCTCCCGCATGTAGTGAAATGCCATTGTCCGACTATGTTTTCAATATGTACTGCAGAGCCTGTTGAAAGGGACACTAAATAGCAACACGATTTTTCATGCATTACTAAATTACTGTTTCAAAATACCAACAGCACCCCTCGTGCCATAAGAGGATGCTTGGTTAGCGTGAAAACGCAGAAAAAGAAAATACTTGTGGCAACACCGTCTTCACGTTCTTGCACCAACCTGACGTCATAAATTTTGAAGGTGCCTACTGCGGCACACAAAATTATTTTTTTGCTAAGAATGAATTATGTCGTGTTGTAACGGGGCTGGAGACATAACATTGCAAGTTTCATTGAACTTCACTGAGCCAATGTGGCCAAAATACGAAGGAAATACTTCAAGATCTGTGATTTCACACTTGCGTTTGCGTCACCAGCTTACAACAAAATTTTAAAAACACTTTAACTTTCGTTTTCTCTTTTAATACAAAACAGACGGCAACGAAATCGATCCAAAATAATAATATATTCACCTAAACTGATTCATTTTCTCTTTAGTGCCACACTGTAATAACAAAATATTTTCTTTTTACACACAATATTTAAAGTGTGCCAAATAAAGTATGTGCATATATTTAGTCAATACTGCTTGGTGTGTTTGGCTGTGCCAGTGTGATGCTAAATAAAAACTGCAGTTCTACCCACAGGGATTGGAATCCAGGACGAACACCTTTCCGGGGTGGTTGCTCTACTACCTAAGCTAAAAAGGAGGCTAGCAGCAAGCAGTGCGAGGTCAAAGCAGTGACAAATTCATTGTAATCAAGTGTAACCTGCACGTACAAGTGGATGGATGACAATTCCTCCCTTGCACAAACCTTCCTCCACCTTGCAGGAGGCACATACAACTTACGTGCCAGCCTTGATTATCATAACCTCAGGTTTTATGGTAAACACTGTAAGAGAGGCTTAAACCATAACCTGGTCAACATTAATGTTTTAGGATGAACTCAGCTAGATATATATTACAGTAACAAATCTTGACAGGAAACAATGCTACCAGCATCCAGTAGAGTATTCGACCATGCTGTTCATGCACAAGAAAAATTGCATATTGTGAGCCCTTCTAAGATAAATAGGAGATTTTTAACAGTGGGACATGCGGCACAAATAATTTATCACAACATAGAGTGCTGCTCAATATAGCACAAAACTGGACGTACTATTTATGACCTTTGGTGAATGTAAGAGTAAATATCTCATTATCACACCAGACACGATCACACGTCATTCCAATGTTGCGCAGTGACTAAATGCTCTAAAATGCTTTCTGAAACATAAAAGCAATTCTGTAAACAATAACTGAGTTGGTAAAAGAAATACAGTAAAATCTCGTTACTTTCACCCCCTTAATCCGGAATTTCGGTTAATTCGAACGCGATGTCTAGCTCTGTCCAAAATGTGCGTTGTTCTATGACTGAAAACTGTCATTAATTTGGACAGATTTGACAGCAGTTCAGCTAATTCGAACCCCTGACTGAGGTTGGGTTGCGACGGGAAAGCAGTAGCAGATTTCGCTGTGGCAGCGCTTCAAATATAATTCAGATTCACAACCAATGTCGACGGCACAGCTAAATAGCATTGAGATCGCATCGTGACCTCCGAGATTTAAATTGAGGTACGAATGAGCTTTGCATCTCGAAGGCGTGCGCGCTCAGACACACACACGCATGCACGCTGCAGTAGTTTACAACCAAAATGAAAGGCAGTGCATTGCTACTGTCATCGACAATGGGCAACCGACGGATTTACCATTTCTTCTTCCTTGTGCATCCAATACGTTTGCATTGCGGATGAGTCTGATTGTTCTCCTGTAGCGTGCTGTTGCTTTTAAATTTTATTTATCTTTGTGTACGGTCAGTGCCGTCTGCAGCCTTACTGTTGTTTTGAAAAGCCTGCAGTTAATTTTTTATTTTTGTTTTTATCACCGTGGTTTGTTTATTGCCATCCAGGCGTCTAAAGAAGTAGCATTTCCTGCATCTCCTGCCCAAGTCCCAAAGAGGGAGAAGTATGCAGCAAGGCATTTAGGCTGCAAAGGTGCAAATTAGAGCTGTATGAATAGCAATTTTTTGAGAGTGAAGTGAATCTGAATATTTATGTTCCAGTGCGAATCAAATCGAATATAATTTTCGAATATTTTTTAATAATACTAGATCTAATTATGGAGACAGGTACTGTTAAACATGAGCAAGAAAATTGATCATATGACTAGTGTATTCACAGTGTCATTCCAAAGTCCAATAGAAAACTGCAACAGAAAGCTGAGCTATGCAGGCGTTAACTTCACTGCAGTACACGGGCATTAGCTATGCCGCAGTACGTGAGTGTTAACTTCACTGCAGTACATGGGCATTAGCTCTGCCACAGTACACAGATGTCAGCTTCGCTGCAGTACATGGGCATTAGCTTTGCCGCAGTATAGACCTACTCCACCAGCCTACGTCACGAAAATGTGGTGGTACTGTCGTCGGGTGTTTTGGTTTCGCATGGTAGGCATCCACCGGCATGCCTATACCATAGCAGCCACTGTGTTTTTGTTAGTGCGGATGCTGCTTACCGCCGTGCAATGAAGAAAAAAGTGTGCACCGATAAGCTGTGCCGTGGGTTGGTTGTGCAGCAACAAACAAGAAATGGGCAACAGGTTTTTATTGGTTTCCTGTTTATGATGATGATGATTTGTGGGGTTTAACGTCCCAAAACCAGTTCTGATTATGAGAGACGCCGTAGTGGAGATCTCCGGAAATTTAGACCACCTGGGGTTCTTTAACGTGCACTGACATCGCACAGCACACGGGCCTCAACATTTCGCCTCCATCGAAATGCAGCCGCCGCGGCCGGGATTCGATCCCGCGACCTTCGGATAAGCAGCCGAGTGCCATAACCACTAGACCACCGTGGCGGGGGGTTTCCTGTTTATGCCTGACCTAAAGAATGGGATGAACCTGTAATGCCGGCTCATCGGTTATGCGTCAAACATTTTTTTCACGGATAAGCTTATGTGTAATTATATAGTGGTTAGTATGGCTTGTTTCATTTGGGAGAAATATTCTTGTCATAAGTTTGTCAAGTGTAATGTTCGACACCAATTTTCTTGATATAAACAAAGTGTAGACACTGAGCGATGACGCTTATACCACATAGCGCGCATTACATTAGCTAGCGTAGTTCGCTGTCATATGTACATAACTGTGTTGACCGCTTGGAAGCCATCTGCATGGTTTCCTCAGACAGTGTGCATGGACTGAGCCACCTGCAGGAACTTTGCAGAAATGTGGTTTCCTTGTGCATTTCCTCTGCGAAGCAAACCACAATCACAAACTTCTTGAATAAAAGTCTGATGGTGTCAGAAACATTCTTAAAGTGTTTCGATTGTACTCACAAAATTCAGACTCTCGGTTAATTTGGACGTTCTCTGCAGTCCCGTGAAGTCCGAATTAACGGGGATTTACAGTATTACACCCAAGAGCAAAATGAAGTACAGCAACCTTGCATCAAAAGCACTGCGGGTTTCTTTTGAAATTGTTTGTGGACGTTGCAAATACTGATGTGCACGCGTCTAAACACTACGATAATGAATGCCTGCTTACTTTGAGAGCCATGTTGTTTGCAAGGGTGTGATAGATCCAGAACACCCTGCTTGTGACATAGTAGCCAATAACCACATCGACAGTGTAGTGGCCACGCGACAGTAGCACCATGAGTATCCCCACCGCACTCAGGACCAGGTAGACCAGGTGCAAGTATTTACAGCGCTGGGGGGAATCTTTCAAAATAAAGAAAAGAAGAACACAGACATTAATTTTGTCAATATCAAGCATGACAACATAACACAAGCAATGCAGTTTCACAATATAAATATACCACATTCTTCTTAAAACATGTGGGAGTCACATGTGCAAGCCATCTGCTGATAGCACCACAATGTGCACAGTGGCTATGCATGTGCCGCATTTGCATTCCTTATAAGTGGCAGCCTGCACGCTGCCTGCAGGGACTGTGATTTTGGCTGCTCTGGATTCCAGAATGCTGCCACACCTGCACGGTTGATTGTTGTTGCTCTTTCACCTGGGAATCTGCTGTCTCGCTACCATGCTCCTGTGTTCATAACTGTTGCCGTTGTGGCAGCATGACGACATGAGTGAACAGCATGTTGTCGGTGAATAAACTGTTGTTCCTTTGTTTCTAGAGGCTTCCATCTGCATTGCTTTAACTACAGCAGAAACGCAGCAAGCCCAATACCCAGACAGACAGAGGAAATTCACTGCGTCCTGGAACGAGGGTTCCTAAAAACACGTGGAGCGCATCGGCCGTGGCGGGGTCGGGAACCAAAGGCTCCCTGGACCTCCCGGAGCAAAATCTTAAGCAATTCTTTTCCCTTTAGATGTTAACAAATGAAGTTGAATTCTTATGAACATAAAAATTGCTGTCAATGTAGGGTTAATTGCTTAAGCTGCTGTCATAGGAGAAAAATGTGGGCAGCTTGCACTAATGGGGCAAGGCTGGACTAAGAGTGGAGATTGTGGCCATCCTACCTTCTTCTGGCAAGTCACATGACTAGCTATTACATGGTTTTGGCTGGAAGATGTCACGTGACTAGCTGTTACATGGCTTTGGCGGGTACATGTCACATGACTAGGTGCAATTTCATGTTACATGATTTGGGTCACATGTCAAGGTTCAAATTGGCTTTGCGGGCAATGTCTGCTTGTGATGTCCTCCTCCTTTCCCCCCACCCTCGCTTCTCTTTCCCACTCCCTTGCTATACAGTAGTAGTATACCAACCTATGCTACGCTATGAAACGCATCTGCCTTTACGTAGTGGCGTGAGGGCATAAGTGCAAGAGAAGAAAGAAGTGCACGTCCACCTTATGGTAATAGTTTTATTTCTGCTCGCGGTTCATGGACCAATGCTCAGCTTAAAGGGGTCGTGAAACGTTTTCTGAACATTCTGTACTAAGTGCATATTAGGGATCCTAACCCTCCAATCAACAATGTGCATTCTTCCGTTGCACCGTGTGCGCTGGTTTAGAGCGATAAAAAATGCGGTTTCAGTTTCACTGCACGCATTCCCGTCAACTCTGCAGATGACGTCATGTTAGTAGCCGCCATAGCTCCGAGATTGGCGCGCCCCCGGAGGCCACAGAAAAACAAACCGTGCTGCAGCCTTGCTTCCGAATGGCGGCACCACACAGTTTCTAAGTACTTTCCTTCTTTCTAGCTTTCGAGTAAATCGATCTTTTTAAAAACAAATGCGACTTCATTATGCCTTTGAACTTAAAAATATCTTACTGCAACATCCCCGAATAGTACCTTGCCGGCTGGTAGTGTCGCATAGTCGTTTCGGGAGCGCAAGAGCGCTGGGGTTTCGAATGAGCGTTATTAAATGTGCACTGAATATTTCACCAAAATATTTCGAAATCTGCTTGTCGAATGCGTATTGAAGCAGTGAAAATTACAACCGGGCATCTCCAAATTCTTTTCACGACCCGTTTAAAGAGCTCTGCTCTTAAAATACTCACAACAAATGGATTAGCAACTCAAGGAGCCTAATTTACCTCACATAAAATACATGTAGAAGATACTCGCTGTCAAACAACATTGTAATCGTATCCAGTGTTTACAGCCAGGGATATAGCAAGACTGCATTAAAACATTGGTATAACTCTATTATAACATTTCTTGTTTGCAACACACTAAACGCATAACTCAATGAAACCTTGTAGAAATAACATAAATATCACCAAAAATATGGCTCTGAAATACTGAAGTCGAAAATGCCTTGGAAGTGCCATAGCCAACTTCCAGTACCATCAGAGCCTTTTATGTGGTGCTCTAAATTTTGAGCTCTACAACCCATATTATTCTTAAGCATACAACTCAAGATGTGTACTATCGTGAGCAATATGAAAGGGAACACAGGAACGTGTGACAAACAGCCTCGAAATCGACTCGGAGCAATACGCGGATGGCGCTGTGAAAAACCAAGTGGAAAGAAGGGCACTCTTTCACTAACTGTTCGCACCCCCACCATGCTGGCGTTTCTACAAAGCAGCAACTTTCGCCGATAACATGGTATCGTCCGATATTCGATAAGATGCGGTAATTGTCGCAGTAACATGCAGCGATTCGTTTCTTTTTCTTTCATTCTTTATTTTTTCTTCACACAAGCGCATGGTGCAATGCAAAGTCCTGCACTTTGTGCACACAACCGCGTGGCAGGAGTGCCAACAGCTGTTAGAACAGCCTTCCCCTCTCCACTATGTTTCCGACAGCTGCCGCCGCGTATCAACGATACCTGGGCTTCAGAATGTTTGCCATGCGTTCCTGTGCTCTCTTTCATATTGCTCACGATAGTACATGAAACTCCCTATGTATCAGAAGACCCCCTGCAATCAACCTTGCGGAAGTGTTTTATGAATACTCGTTCTGTTTATACCTGGTTCAGATAGCTAATTTACACATGCACTTCTAGTTTGGTATCTTGAGGGTGTGAACTTTTTTCAAAGAAAGTTTGAGTTGTAAGTATAGAGCTTGTCCTGTCTAGGTCTTCCTCACTGTCTTTGGTTTTATTGCCAGTTTTCTTCACCACTATAACAAATCAACTTGGCCAGCAAGCAACATTGCAGCATTTGAACTGCAAACTGTAACAGTTGTTGACAATGATGCACTTAACACAATTCTGGGCGATGCAAAATTCTGTTGCAGAAAAAAAGAAAAACAGAAAAAAGAGGACAAGGAACAAGAAAGAAGGAAAGGAAGGAACAACACAGTGCTCATTTCGTACCTTTCTTTCCTGTCCCTCATTATTTGCACTGGATTTCTGTCTTCACGAATTGAATCCAACAAGCCCAACTAGCATTTTTGATAGAATTCTGCATCATACTTCAGATGGCTCACAAACAATTCTGTACATCGGTATGTTCATGTTGAACTGTGTAGATCTAAAAAGTCGTGAACTACCATAACGAACCACTGGCAGCAACAAACATTCCCACTGATGTGTAATGCACTGGGATGTATTACCATGTTCATGCATCACACACTCAAGGTACAGTAATATACAATGCAGTTGCCTACTTACATTCCCTGACAACGAGGTAAGCAAGAGTTAAAATGACTGTATGCCCACTGTAGATGTAGTCTCCACAGAATGTGTGTTGCCCATTTATGGACAGTCCAAATCCACTCAGCAGCTGGGCAACCCGTTTCATTATTAGCAGTGGATTTGTGCTATTTGCCTGCAAGAAAAAGAAGAAATGAAAATGTACACGACCTCTCCTTCAGCTCAACTTGTTGCAATGAAAGTGCTACAAGGAAAACCTTCGTTCTTGTTATAACTTGAAGCATTTTAAAGCAAATCACAAAGGTGGAGCCAGATTTAATGAAAGAAGAATTGCCACCTTGGGAGGCACGGAGGGGGGGGGATCCCATGTTTGTCCCCCCCTCCTGAAATAAAATCCTGGCTACAGCCCTGATCCACCCTATAGTAACCACAAAGCTACAAAGGATCACCTATACAGACGAATATCACATGGGTGCCGCCATGATGCCTAGTGGGAGGCGCCGTTCCTGACTTGGCAACCTATTGGTGCGTGCAAACGCTCGGTTCTGCATGGCCAGTATACGGATGGTTGCTGTGGCGCCCGATCTTTGTCGTTCTGCACACTCAATCTTGTATGAATTGAGGCCTTCTATATAGTAAACTTCCTGAAAATGTTTAAGTATTTCATGGTCAAAGATACGGCACCATGAACAGGTCCCACATGGCCAATGCCACATATTCACAGCACCGTATCTTTGCTTAGAAAATGTGCAAATGTTGTTGCCAGGCTAGTGCAATTTTCTAGTGTTTTAGGGGCGAAGCTCCTTATGGCATCACCTGGGCGGTTCTCAGTTGTCGATGCATCCTGCGTAGCCAGTAGCGTCTCCCTTAGCATACAATAGATGGCGCTGTCCCATAGAGATGCATGCAAACTGCAGCTGGGTGACGATACACTAGATGGCGCTGTACGCATTCTGTGTCGTCATCTCCATTTCTCATCTAGTTTCCTAGATGGCGCTGTCCCACAGAGATGTGTGCATCTTAAAAAAATTCCGAAAGTTGTGTCCGAAGCGCGGAATCGAACCAGGGACCCCTCGCTTCCGAACGCGCGGCGCTAGCCACTACACCACGAAGCGCACGTAGATACATGCACCACGATGACACTAAATACCCAACATTAACGAAAGACTGCGCGTTTCTAACGCGTTTGTGCTAGCACGTTACGGCCCGTGTAGGAAGCTGGTGTAAGACGCCGTGGCCTCTCCGCCTTATACTCTCTCAGCAGTCATGTGATGGCGTCGGCAAATGCGGTGCGCGTTCCGGCCTGTGTAAGGGGCTGCGTAAGACGTCTTTACATGATGATCGACTGGGCGAATTACACGGAAGATTCACGGTTTACCGATGATTCCCTCCGGAGCTTTGCCCACTCATCATCATTCACCCCGTGGATATGCTGCGATTTTTATTTTTTTTATTTTTAGCTGTAATTTTTTGGCTTTCTTATATGCTTTCTTATACCTCTGCATCGGCCACTGCTCATACTGTGGTGCGTAGGTAAGCTTTTTGTCGCATCATGGACGGATTTCTGTTTTTTGCTCTCAAACTGATGTTTTTATGGTCTATCAAGGAGTGACCATTTGTTACTCGGTCCCTTATTGCTCGCTTGTTTGGTACTTTTTTACGTGTGCGCACAGGCGGAAACTGATATGTATAAAAATGGTGCTGATGCTAACACACCTTCGTGCTGTGTGTGTGTGTGACTTGCAAAATTTGATTGGCTGTGGTAATAATTAAGACGAGTGCTGGAGTTTCTGCTGGAGTTTCTGCTGCTGGTCAGGGAGGTAGCGCAACCAATGTTACATGCTGCTCTCCCGACTCAGATGCATTGTGTTGATAACTCCCTGTATGCAATATGATGTCACTGCAAAATTCTTGCTGTAGTCCAGGAAGCTAGGCTGCAAACTGGCTGTTCCAGACACTGGATGGCTGTTCCAGTGCATTTTTCATTTTGTCTACTTCGACAATCATTAACTATGCTGTGATTCTTAGGCAACATAGTGGCACAAGGTTTGATTTGGCAGTAACAAGTTATTGCATAGCGCACAAAGTGATGAAAACCTATATTTTATTTGTTTTAATATTTGGCTTTTATATCAAGGACAATATACGACACACCCAACTGTTTCATGGAAATGATAGCCTGATTTGGATGTCCCATGTCTCTTACATGTAGTGCTCATTATTGCACTTTTTGTTTCCGATATACAGGACTGGTGCAGAGCAAGAATTTTACACACCGCGCCAGTTATCTATGCTGAGAAGTGAGGAATTTTCATCCATGTGAATGTCAACCCCACTGATCGCTGTGCCGAGTTGCGGGCTAAGACTTGATCATCGATAGACCCAGACAACGAAAGAACCGAAAACAACAACGATAATTCACATACACGCCTATGTTCCCCAGTGGCGCTGCGATGTTTCGCAGTTTTCCAGGCAAAACTGTACTCGAGCACTAACATTCATTTTGTTGCCTATACGGCCCTACCTGATTTCTATTTGGTTGCATGGAGTGCCGGATGTTTTGGAAATTTCACGGCACTTGCAGATTTGTAATTTGCAGGTGCCTGTAATGTAACAGTCAACAAGAACAGCAGAGTCCACTACCGTAAACACTATACACACACCTGGCGACGCATGTCGCACACTTCCTGTGACAGCACTCATTTTGCTGCTGTTTTAAGTGCAAACAAAATAGCACAGTGGTTTCCCGTTATCCTTTTGCTAGTTAAAATTACA
Source organism: Hyalomma asiaticum (assembly GCA_013339685.2). NCBI lineage: Eukaryota > Metazoa > Arthropoda > Arachnida > Ixodida > Ixodidae > Hyalomma > Hyalomma asiaticum. The sequence continues at coordinate 23,024,512 of CM023481.1, forward strand.
ACAAGAGAGAGAAAAACCAGCAAGTTGGCCTACAACACACATAAACTGTTCGACAACGGCACATATCCAAGCAATGGTGCGCATGCTCAAAGCTGTCTTGCACACACAAGGAGACATGCCAGGAAGGGAGGAAGGCGCGAGCATGTCGGTTGCCAGACCACTTCTCCTCGTCCCATAAAAAGGTCAATAGGTTTCTCACAAAGAAGACTCCATGGTCTTCTGAGCCAGAACAAACTTGTAGTGCAAAGGTTTCCTTCTGGGAAACTTGCATGGGTTTACTTCATAAATTCGTACTGCTTTACAGTGGATTACAATTTGGCTCCTCTACTTCTAGGCTTGCAATGGTAATTTATTCACTGCAAGATCATCACAACATTATAACCAACCACTTTCAATGTATAAAGCGAGTTCGCAGGCAGAGCACGATGTCAGCACTTAATGAAGAGCCTTCTCTTCAAACAGAGGTTAGCACTCGCACTCTCTGTGAAGCTGTCCTATTTCGTCACTGAGCAGATTTCTGTAATTGGCAGACACTAGACATAAAGGGTTGTGTTTGGGTCAGATTCCCCCCTCACTGTTGTCACTGTGTACAAAAGCTGTCGTAGTTAAATCAGTAGCATAAGGTAAGCAAAAGCTTCATTTTAAGTTTTTTTATGAATGACAAACTTTCATGGAAGTGTCACCTGCACGACTGCACACCTATGTTTGTGAGAAACTATGGCTGCACTGTTTTTTCAGCACTGAAGCCTTTGTGCATCATTTGTTTCAAGTAGCTTTGGATGTCTTATACTGGTGTCACATGGGCGCTTCGAAGGTCTTCGAACTGACAGTCCATCGACTCAAAGCTCTTTCGAGACTTTGAAGGCTGTTGAGCGATGGAAGCAGAAGCTGCGCGAACTCTGAGACTTGGAGCACCGGCAGCTCCCGCGTGTGTTAGGTTCGGAGGCCATAGCCATATTTATGTCATTGTATCAATAAGTAGAATCATACACATGCGCAAAATATTGGAAACGTGCCAAGAGGCCAACATTCTTACGTTATTGCATTAGTTCTAGAATGAATACGCCGCAACTGACATAAAAAACAAATGCCATGCAGCTGGTGGGGAAACACTGCGCGTGACACCATCTGGTGTCTATTAATAAAATCACTTTTGAGGCTCGTGCTAGGGACTTAGGCTTAGCAGTGTCAAAATCGACACGTTTTCTGAATAATGACTGCAAAACGTCGCACATGCTTTGTCCATTTTGGTACATAAGATTAAGGGAAGGCTCAATTTAAAGCTTCTTTCTTGCCATTGGTGCGAATAGCAAGTAACTAGTGCGAATTAGAACTGAAGCGGGTGCTTTCGTTGCCGCCATATTGCTGCAAAATCACTCAGCGACTCAATGGACATTCAAAACTGCGGTGTAGCAGCGCCAGAACTTATTCTGAGTCTATAGTGTTGTGGGCTTTTCGAAGATCATCAACTCGAAGGCCTACCAATGTGCCTGTGTGACACAGGTATTAAGCAGCCTCGAACCTTATGTTCAGTACTCGGACTTAAGCCTTTGAAAACTTGAGCAAATCTTATCTATCTATCTATCTATCTATCTATCTATCTATCTATCTATCTATCTATCTATCTATCTATCTATCTACCTATCTATCTATCTATCTATCCGTCTGTCCGTCCGTCCGCTTGTCTGTCTATCTACCTAGCCGCCTATGTTTCGGCATTCTCCTGGTCGTCCCTCAGTACATTATCGAAATTGGAATGGTAGGGTGTCAATGCATGAGGAAGATGAATGATTCATCTAGACATCACTAAAATTATATACTCCCCATGTACATCACAATTAATGATGACATTATCACATGTGGCTCATAACCGCATTGCTCGGCCCAAGTTATGCGGGTAGGCACCACAGGTGTTTGAATCTTAACACTGCCGCTTACGTTAGTCAAAGGAGGCAACACACTCTGTGTGAGTTCAATAAGAGGAAGACGCAACGTTTATCACAGCTTACGATTCAAATGTAGACATAGGAAGTGGACGGGCAGAGACAGGTGTCAACCTGTCAAGCGGATACGAACGGAACTTGGGGCATCGAGGTGACAAGCAAGCAAGCAAGCCACCAAGCGTACACGGCAGCTCGTCGCACGCTGTATATATTGTATATAACCCAATCAGCTGTTATCATTATGGTGATTGTGGTCAGTTTGCACACAGACGTTGATCCTACTCATAACAATAGCTAAATGACAAACATCTCGGCATAAGCAAATTCCCCGCCGGTTGCTTCGCATAAAATCGATTCCCAAAAGGCATGGGATCTGCTGTCCCTTTGTCTTGCTAGTTGCCACTGTTGCCAGAGGATGCCACCATGTACATGCATCACGAATACTAATATTGTGACACTAAAAGTAAACCAAGATGGTTGAAGTAAGAATGGAGAGAAAATGCTCAAGGGAATGAAGTAATGTAACTTCTTTCCCTTGTCAGCATCATGGTGCGAGCTACTGAGCTCCTAAGGTGAGGTCATTCAATGATTACTTGGAAATGTGGTTCAGGACTCACTTAAGAGTAATTATAATGACCTTAAAATTTAACTTCAAAATCTTGCCTACTGTTTCCTCAACAGGTCTTACAAAATGCACCAAACAAATTAAGCTTCGGAGCTCCCAGTTCCCCTGTATTGATGAGACTTAAGTATGCAATCCTGCCTGTTTACGAGCTGTACTAACATAGCAGGCCAAAACAAATTTGCAGGACTACTCAAGGAGTTGCCAACAGAAATTCTAACAAACTTGGGATGAAGAAAAAAAAAAGCTATCACTTACTTTTGGAGAACAGTAGTACGTTGTACTGGCAACAGGGACTTGAGTGACAAACATTGTAATACTCCTCATAAAGTATAAAAGACCCATGATGAAGAAAACTCGTTGCAGGACAATCCACCTGTAAGTGGCCAATGTGGAGGAAATGTGTTAGTACAAAATACCATTGGGAAAGTCACAGCCTAGTTAAAACAAAAACTTAGATTGTAAAATATTGCCCTGTACATGCTTGTAATATCCTTTGTCAGGAAGCTTTCAAAGCTATGCAATTGTATCCAAGTAAATAAGGATTTGACTAAATGAAGAAAGGAAAAGAAGCTTGAATGTGCATATGTAAGCAAAGTGCTCAGCTGATTGAAACACGATACTTGGACCGTGTGATGGCCAGCGTATTTTCGCGCTACTGGAGTTCGTTGGGTATCACAGAGAGACCACTGAATCACAATACTTCAAAATGCCTCAGTGCCAAACCTAATTGTCTTTGTGACCCCAGCGCAAAACGATGGTGCAGAAACTGTTGGCAGCCGAGCGCTTGGAGTATCGGGTTTCATTCACTGTTCACTGTAGACACATACACACGTGCACATACATGCACATGCTGCCTTGCTAGTATGGTAGCAACTTTGACACCTTTGCTAAGGAAAGAAAAATGCTGGGAACATGAAGACTGGCAGATCATGCTTTCCGTGACATTTAGCACTGGCATAAATGAAAACAAAATAACATGATGAGTACGAGCATTCTATCACTGAAATTAATTCAAGGACATTGCATAAAATCTGATACAATTAAGATATCTATGCTCTTATTGTCATTACTAGCTTCTTTGTAAGGATTATAAAATATTTCACTGAAAGCAGCAATATGAAGATGCCTGGGAAGGTAATGACATAACACTTTATGAAACTAAGAAAGCTTAGGGGAACTATGACAAACCAGTCGTCGGCTATGTATAAACATGAAACAGAGCACATCCAATGCAGCTCATAATGTACAGATTATGGGAGAAATGGAAAACTAGTCAAGAGCATGTCAGTGTCGGGTTCACACCAGCAGCTGCCATTATGAGTAAACACAAGAGGCTGTGCTGATAGTTTTGATATGACACACAGTTAGGTGTGTGCAGCAAGAGCAACAAATGAAGTAGTGTCACAACCAAATTAAATCACATATTGTCCGAAGAGGTTTGAAATATTTACCAGCCTTTTTTTGTTATTACTATACAGCAATAGCCGCATCCCGCTACTACCAAAATTAGAAGATTATTTATGCAATGACTACCATGAAGCGTGCTAGCCTATCAACTATTCTAAAATGAACCTTTATAAACAAATAACTAGTCAAAATAAATGAAAGTTTAAAAGAAAGTTCTGTCAGTCAGTTTGAACCTACACACACCTACAGGAATACAATAGAAATGCCCGCTGACTGACTGCAGCAGTGTCTGAGTGCAACTAAATAATGCACTACTTGAGCTGAAATGGTCACTGCAGATGGTGCCAGTGTAGCACAAAATAATGTTGCAACCAAACACACATTTAAAGAAGTGTAGACACCAAAATCTGGCATCATAATCGTATTATCTTTCGTAAAAGGCTGGTTACTGGGGAGCATGGTAACGGCCACCAACAATTTACAGTGCACGATTTATACACGAAATCCCCACAAAAGGGCCGGAAACTCGGGAGTGATGATACAAATGAGTATCGAGTGACGTCAACATCACATGGATTACTGAAGAGGTGATGATGTCAACCCATTCTGTTGTCCGCTCCACGTCTCGTGTGCACCTACTGTTGGGAGCCCCAGGTGCTAGGGGTCCCGTTATCTTGCTTTCTTTTGTTATCTTCGCACCTTTCATATTGGTCAGACGCTCCCAGGAGGGGCACAAAAGAAAGCGAGGTGGTGCCTTCCAACATCACTCTTCGTCTCTGATGAGACGTTTTGTTGATGGCTGTCACAATAAGTTCAGGAAAGGGGTGCCAGACTTCGTTTCTAAATACTTTGAAATATAGGCATATGAACATTAAGCTGGCTGTTCTTGATCAAAATTTGTCACAGCAATTTTTGTAAGCACACACAGCTTATGCTGCAGTAAATTTATCGTTCAATTTTGGTGTCTACACTCCTTTAAATACCTAGAAGGCCAAAATTACAGCATCAACAAATACAGTGCTAAATATTAGATACGAGTGAAATCTGAATACTAGTGACCTATTTGGCTGAAAATGTCTCTCCTTGAGCAATGCCATATGCTCCATAAAACTTCCTGTTCTTCATGTCCACTGTGACAAAGGTGGAACTTGCTTAATTTTTGCATTAGTTCCGTTCCAGGTTTGATCAACTGGCAATGTACAGTATATGAAAGCTATTTGAAAAATATTCACATTTGCAAAATAGTGACTATATGATATGACTGCAAAATATAGTGATGTTTGGTCCATCATACAAAAGTTTCGAATATTCACACAGCCCTGAAAGACCCTTCATAAGCCTCACTGCCAGCACCCACTTGGTGATCCTGTACAAACTATTTCACATGTGAGAAATGCTGCCGTGAAATAGACTGCCCCCCCCCCCCCCCCCGAAGACCTACAATTCAATGCCAAAAGCAGCAAATGGTGCCAGAAAAGATGAAAGACAATTAAGGAGGCAGGGATGGTCCCAACCGCATTGCAATTTCCTTGGTCACTTTGTATGTGTCTCAAGTTCTGCCTTTTAGCTTTCCAATGAACAAATGCTCAATATTGAGTTTTGACCAATGTCAAAACAAGGACACTGTTCGTAGCCTACGTTCCCTTTTTCTCACATTTAAATGAAAAAAAAAAAGGACACTGTGATGTGTGTTTGAAAATCAATAGATTCAGCAGGGTCAACTGTCCCATATGCTTCGAAAAATGCTATAAGTAAAAAAAGAACATCAGACAGTGCAGGAAGATTCTTCTTGCATGCTGCATATGCTTGCTCTCTGAGGAGTGTGGAAACTAGTACACTTCCTAAATGCTGATAAGGGCCAAAGAACTGACATAGCATAAAGAACAGATCAATAACATAAGTGAATGAATAAATAAATAAATCAGACATTACCAGAAAAATATTCCATGCAAACTTATGTCAAGCAAAGCAAAAGGCACGCCAATGAATCAAGCCCCATACCAAAATAGTATAAAAAGAGAATACTATAAACAGACAAAGAAAAATAAACTGTCACTATTCGTTCAGCGTGGTCAACTTTGGAGCACATATGCATCTCATGTAAGTGACATGACAGGCAATTACCAAAAAATAACATTATCCTTGCATCATAATTATGTATTTACAAACAAGACCATAAGGAGGACGGGCGCAAGGCAGTTCCCTCCTACTTAAGTGCTTGTTTCTTCTGCTACACTGACTTCCAATTCGCATCTACACGAAACTTGCTTAATTTTCCACGCTTCTGAGGCCCAAATTAGGAGCTACCGAGATACATTCACTCTGGCGTCCCGGGCCACGCCAGCATTGCGCGCACCTGTAGCGGTGGATGAGCAGCAAGCCAAGCGTGGACCAGATGCAGAAGATGATGATGGACTCGGACACATCGAGCGCCCAGTCAAGCGGCGGGAAGAGGTCAAAGAAAACGTCCGGCAGCGGCGGGTACTTGGCGCGGTCGGGGATACGCTCGTGGACGTAGGCCAAGCACGTCAGGTTGAGGATCAGGTTGGCCGACAGGAAGGTGAAGGCCACCAGGGTCTTCCACTTCTCCTGCAATAGCCGTGGCTCGCCGCCGCGCTCCACCGGGGATGGTGATGCGCCGATGCTGATGACCGTGTCGCACGTGAGCAGGTCGCCATTCTTGTCGCGCCGGTTGCGGTACTCGTCGGCGTGTTCAGGCCACGAGTGGTGCAGGCCCGAGGTGCCGCCGACACCAGATGAGGCGCCCGACGCCGCGCCGTTGCACAGCAACGGCTGGCCCTCGGCGCCTGTCGCGGACAGTGTGGTGTCCATCACCTGAATCATGGGGCGTCCGCCCGCCGCCGCCTAGCGCCAGCGGTCTCCTCCGCGCATCGCAACGATGCTTCGCTCGCCCTGGTGGTGGGAGCACGCCTGCGCAAACAAGAGAAGCGAAACTTGCATTTACTTCTGGGAATGTTTCACAAAGCAGACACGTCCGCGGTAAATGTTAGACGTTTTGAATACTGCGGACTCATCTACGGATCCCCATAACGTGTGCGCTGTTATTTCTCCACGCCCAGGGCAGAGACATGCGAGTAAAAGGCACATGATGTACGCACAGTGAAACGTTTATACATACTTTTGGGTGCGTTAGCTCACTCTGGTGCTACTACAGTACTACTAAAGTGAGCTAGCATAGGGCATTTTAGTACTACCATAAGCGTATACAGGTCTGTTCGATTCAGAAAAGGTGCACGGAACCACGCACAAAAAGGTGCAGGTGGTGTCGACACCCGGTGCAGCAGTTCCCGGCACCCGTTTTCGCGGTGCAGATGGGAGCACCGGCCCCGCCGCCCAAACGTGTGAATCGAACGTTGAGGTGCGGCCTGTCGTCTGCTGCAGGGCCAGCTCAAGGAGTTCGCAGGCAGTCCATGTCGTCGAGGCTATGCCGTATACGAGAAATTTCACGGACATTTCCGCTTTGAGAAGGCGGATTTTTCACTTGTCATCAGTGCCCCGGAGCTTCTGCAACATTTCTCCAGTGCCCAGGGGGTGCGCATCTGTGCATGTGCCTGCGAAGGCTGGCTTATCCAAGTCGCCTTTGTGACTGAAGGAATACTTCGCCAAACATTAATGTCATTTCAAGCACTACTCGTCTCGGCTTTATTTAATTGGCTGTAGCTTGAAACAGTCGATTTGCAAAAAGAAAAACATCCCGGTGGTAGTGCCGCCATCTCGACGAGACTACCGTAAACGTGAGCAAAGTTACATGGCCTCTGAGATTTCGAGCGCCGGCACGCGCAGTCTCGAAGGCCGTGAAAGCGAGTGCACTCAGTGTGCCGCTTACTGAGAGCGTATCTTGAAAACGGCGACACATTGTCACCAATACACGGCTGGCGATGCTTAATTAGCCAAACCTAAGATTGTTTCAAGCAGCCTGCTTGTGCTCGCTACAACTATGGATGGTGATATGCCACAAAAAACCTGCGTTCGGGAGCACGAAACAAGACGTGACATTTATATTATGCGCATCCACGCATTTGCCGACACAAACGACGGTTACAATCTGCATCCTACCATTTGTGAGAAGAAAAAAAGTGAACGTGAAAACAAGCCGTTATCGTGCACGTGTTCAGAGAAAAATGTCAAACATTTATCACTTTCACAGGATTACTTCCTGTGATTTCGTCGCGGCGTACGGCCTAACCATCTCCATTAGACTAGCCGACGCCGTCGTCTGCACACGCGTCGCCTGACGGGCTAGCGAGGCTGCACCAAGACGCTGCACCCACAATCTGGGAGGTTCAAAGGTGCACGGCACCGCGGCGGCACCTTAGCTGCACCCCGCCACAACCGAGGACGGAGGTGCAGCGGGCGCCGCTGTACCGCGAGTAATCGAGGACGGTGGTGCAGCGCACCGCGAAAAGGTGCAGAAGGTGCAGGGAACCTTGGCTGAATCGAATAGACCCATGATACAGGATACAGGCATACCCAAAGTCGGATACAACTCAAGTCTGCAGTGAAGCCCCTCTCTGTACCTCCGCGAAGCTTCAAGTAGTTCCCTCTTTGCATTTTCCATGTTACCAAAATAAAGCGAAGGTGGCAACAATAATGGATAGGTGCATAAAGTTTTGTCTTCACTCGTCTATTAGAGTGGAACATAGAAAGGATAATCCTTTACTTAGCTGAAATCAAGCGCTTGAATCGAAAAACCTGGCGCTCCACAAGCTCCACCACCCGAGTTTTTCAACTCAGTTCAGCGAAGTTTCACGCGTAAAGCAGATTCCGAAGCGAAATGAACTGTACCGCAGCCTTTTGAAGACGGAAACGCTGAGACTCCACACGTTTTTATCCATGCTTCTCGAGCGCATCATGGAAGGGTCCCTCTGCTTATACCGACAGAAGGATTCAAGAACAGCACATGCTCCAGGTACCGAAGGCATAAACACGGCACCATTTTGAAAAGGTCGCATGGCGATGATTTCGTTTGCTTGTGTGATTGGCTGGCGAAGTAACACCGACGCATGCGGCCCGTCGGCCATTGTTGCCAACTGCTGTTTTTTTTTTTTTATGTTGTATCATACTACAGGACTACGGGCATACCGGAGGACACATCCGGGAGCAGTGAAACTGGTGCTTACACTTTTTAATGTGTGCATTATGTTTCTGTGAACACACACTGTTGTTTGCGGCAGTCTTGTATTTTGGTTTAAGGAACAGTCTTGAGTTTTTGTGCAGGAACAAAGTGAACGAAGTGTGGATTGTTTCTGTGCTTCAGAAATGTCAGTGTAGTAGGATGCAACTTAAAAAAGAGGAAGTGCCCCGCCACGGTGGTCTAGTGGCTAAGGTACTCGGCTGCTGATCCGAGGGTCGCGGGATCGAATCCCGGCCGCGGCGGCTGCATTTCGATGGAGGCGAAATGTTGAGGCCCGTGTGCTGTGCGATGTCAGTGCACGTTAAAGAACCCCAGGTGGTCGAAATTTCCGGAGCCCTCCATTACGGCGTCTCTCATAATCAGAACTGGTTTTGGGACGTAAAACCCCACAGAACAACAACAACAAAAAAAAAAAAAAAAGAAAGCAGCAGTTGGCAACCAGGCTTGACGGACAGCGCGCGCCGTTGTTACTCCGCCAGCCAATCACGGAAGCAAACAAAATCGTCGTCATGCGACCTTTTCAAAATGGCGCCGTGTTCACGCCTTCGGTACCAGCGGAGCGTCTGCTGTTCTCCAGTCCTTTCATCGGTGTAAGCCATGGCGCGCTCAAGCCAATCACAGAAGCAAACAAAATCGTCATGCGACCTTTTCAAAATGGCGCCGTGTTGATGCCTTCGGCACCTGCGGAGCGTCTGCTGTTCTCGAGTCCTTTCATCAGTATAAGCCATGGTGTGCTCGAGAAGCACAGACAAAAATGTGTGGAGTATCAGGGTTTCCATCCTCAAAAGACCGCAGTCCGCGGTACAGTTCATTTCGCAAGCGAGCCCGTTTTACGTTTGAAACTTCACTGAACTGTGTGAAAAACTCGGGTGGCAACACTTGTGGCGCGCCGGGTTCTTGATTTAATAAACGAATAATAAACGAATGAAAACATAATCATTTTTATGCACCTCTCCATTATTGTTGCCACCCTCGCTTTATTTTGGTAACATGGAAAGTTCAGAGAAATAACTATTTGAAGCTTCGCGGAGGTGGAGTGGATGGCGGCTATAACGCCTTGGAAGGGGCTTCACTGTATACTTATAGTGCCTAGAATATACAGTATATTCGAGGCACTATAGAAGACTTGAGCTGTATCCGACTGCTGGGAAAATAACTCAGGTATTCCGGAATAAATAAATAAATAAATAAATAAATAAATAAATAAATAAATAAATAAATAAATGGGTGAAGGGGGTAAAGGGCAGAAACATAAAATTTTAGACAGAAACAACAAATTTAACGTGGGCATAGCGGCAGCGCTAGTGATGAGGCTTTGACGACCACGCATATACGCTGCGTGAAGCGGCTACCCATTTCGGTTTCGGTACAGCCACGTCGTTTACCTGGTTATTTAAAATTACTGGCCGGTTTATGATAAAGCTGAACCACCCTGCCTGCTACATGACTGTCCACATCACCAGAGAACATCGATATCAGAATATGGCGAAAAAACCGACGGAGTTCCCCTTTAATTGTGGTAGGTATAGGTCCCCTAGCCTAAAAACGCAATGGTGGTAATTCACGAAAGGTCGTTTACATTAAAACGTTTATGCCTACCAAGTGAACAGAACGAATACACCAACCGCGCCACAATCATGAATAGTCAACATATCACGCTGCGCGAGGAAATGGAAACCCAGGCACACAACAAGAACCAGAAGTACCGCCCGCTAGGCAGGCACTGTTTCCCGTTTCGTACAAGAAGCCGCAATACGCAGTAGCGAACCACATGTGCGCGCTTCGCTTGTCTAAGGATCACAGACCGATCCAAAATAAGTTTAGAGCGTCGTCCATCAGTGGAACAGGACAATCACTGCATTTCGCAATGCCCACCTGGGCGACAGGACAAGGTCCAACTGCCAAACGTTTCCATCCTCCATTGTACGGTTCCATTGTACACGGTATCTAGAGGGTCGTACATTATTCGTATTTGCATGTAATGCAGGATATATGTTCAAGAAAGCTTGTTTCCAACGTAGCTGGGGGGTCACCTCAGACGAAAAGCGGCGAAGAGCAGCTTGAAAGGGGCCTGGAGGCCCGTACACAAGGCACCAATCACGTACATTGAATTGACAACAAAGGAACACTTAAAGTAGTGCAGAAAAAAAAGAAATGGCGTAAAATACCAATGGAATATATATATATATATATATATATATATATATATATATATATATATATATATATATATACAAATAAAATTGGATAAACAATCATGATATGTACATTTTATAACTGCGGGCATGTAACAGGTTTACGTCATTGCAAAAGACGTATATAGCACAATGGAGAAAACCTGTAGTGGTATGAAGCATACTGTGCTAGCATAGCTCAGAAATAAAGCACTCGCGCAACTCCTTTTTTACAAACGCTGTTCAAATCAATCCCCTGCTTCTCACATTTGCTTAAGAGGCACGGTAAACTGAAAGCCAGCGACTGTTTGCCACAAGTTGTGCGCCATCGCGGTAACAACCATCTCTCGTGAACTATATGAGCACTTGAATCACGCTGCGAGACGTGACAATGCCAAGAAACCACGGCATTTCAGACTCACTCGAAACACACCGCTGAGTACAACACTTTTTTTTGTTTGTTTGTTTCAGTGGGCCTTGTGATTATAGTACGTGGCCGGCTGTGAACACGGACCTAAACGAACTTGCTCGGTTTTGCTGCGTGCAATAATTTCTAGGGGTTAGGCCAAGTACAGACTAACCTAACCCCTAGAAATTATTGCGCATCGCAAAAGCGAGCAAACAAGCGGTGTACAGAAAACTATACAAGGTGCTTGCCCACAATGCTCAATACAGCCTTGTATACCGTCCTCTTTCAACCCATTTGCTTATACGGGCGACCTTATTGAAACGACTATGGGTCCCGGTGGCAAGAAAATAGATGACTCCTCAGCTTCGGAGCCCCGAAAGAAAAAAAAAAAAGAGGTGCTCGTTAACGGTGCATGCCTGTGCGACCTGTACGCGGACAATGGAGCACGCGGACAGGTCGCACGTCGGATGCGTCAGGGGGCGGCGCTAGGCGTGCAAAACCCCCTACAAGACGCAATCGACCCACGGCGTCTAAAAACGGAACCTGAGCGATGATGCGAGCACCCGTAGACGACACGTGCTTACAAAGCGACCACGATGTCACCGTCGACAGCGCGGCATAAAGAAGAGCGTAAAAAGGTACAAAAGGGTCTCGCGGCGTAGCATTCGTGAATAGCTTTCTCGCTGCAAACCGGCACAAATGAGGTACCCTAGCGCCGAAAGAGGATTGAGATCGTTGAAATTAACCGAAAGTAACAACGCGAGCGGTCATTTAGCACGCACGGCCACTGAATGGTGTGAAAAAATATGAAGAATGCAGCTCCGTTTGGCCAAGGCCTCGCGATGCTCCGCCACGGTGGTCTATAGTGGCTAAGGCACTCCGCTGCTGATCCGCGGGTCGCGGGATCCTATCCCGGCCGCGGCGGCTGCATTTCGATAGAGGCGAAATATCGAGACCCGTGCGTTGTTAGCGCACGTTTTTTTTTTTTTTTATCTTTGTAACCTGCGGTTGTTTGTTCTTCAAAGAATTTATCATTTTATTTTCCGGGTTTTTCGCTTTGTTAAACAGGTATATCCACTGTTTGCTTTTCGAAGTGTTCATTTTCTTCAAGAAGCTACGGTAAACATTGAACGATGTACATCTGCTTCCTCTCCCTTTTTTTTTCTTTCTCTCCCATTCACATTATGTATGGGAGCCCCCGTGACAGTTTCTAACTTTGGGGCTCCCTGTGTGTTACCATTCTTGCAGACACTTCTCTGCAAAACTAACATCGTTCTTCGTTGTTCAATAAAGAAGCCCGGGTGGTAAAAATTTCCGAAGCCATCCACTAAGGCGTCTCTCATGGCTGGTTTTGGGACGCAAGACCCCAGAAATCAATCAATGAGATCTCGTTATGTGTCGAAGCAAACGATGACTGCTTTGCATGCCGCACTTTTCCTTTATTTTTTAACAGTGTGACAGTTCTTTAGAGCAGGCCTCGCGAATTGTGAATGGAACTTGACACGGCATGGCTCGAGTCAAACTATCTCCTACTTTGAACAAATTAATTCGCGTAACATACGTTCGCCTTACTTCTGTTGCTGAATATGACGTCAACGTTAGATAATTCTGATAACGTCTGGGGCTTTACGCGCCAAAACCGCGATATGCTTAAGGCACACCGCATAGGGGTGGTCTCCGGATTAATTATGACCACATGGGAATCTTTATTAACGTGAACCTAAATCTAAGCGCACGGGTGTTCCGGCCTTTTTCAACGGGAATGTTATAGAACTCGCGAAAATGCCCATTATATACCCGATTTCCGGCAATTAAAAAATAGCAAAGGTCGCCAAAGGAGAAAGTGCAAGTGACAGCAAAGATATTTGCACACACTCCACCGAAACTGAGTGCCCGTGCTACAAAGCTGTCGTAATGCTGATGACGTTTCAAAATTCGTCTTTCACAACTACTTTCTCGTGAAAGCTGAGTCATTCGAGAACAGCCTCGCCACTTCACAAGCCGACGCAAACTGCACGCGCCACGAAGGTACAATGCCCTAGAAGTTATCTCTATAGCTCACTATAACGAAATATTTGCACTGAGGGACGCGCAGGGAATACCTGGGATCAAAAGGCGTTTCGATGGAGGCGAAATGTTGAGGCACGTGTATACAGTGCGATGTCAGTGGACGTTAAAGAGAGCCCCAGGTGGTCGAAATTTCCGGAGCCTTCCACTACGGCGTCTTCCTCATAATCGCAGCGCGGTTCTGGGACGTAAAAAAAAAAATCCCCAGAAATCAAATCAATCAGGGAATCAAAAGTGACTGGGTTGCAAAACTGATCGCAACCTATATACCCGACAGAACAGACGCAGCTGCATCGTCATAACACGAACGTACAGCGTACAAACGTGCTAATGGGATCACAGCTGGCGGCTGTAACAGCTACTGCCCCATCTCGCTTTCGGAAGTTCGATACAGTGTCATTTTCTTTTATTTGTTCTAGTTATTACGTGAACCATTAGGGCTTCTTTTTTTCATCCCTATATTACATCACCATCCTCAATACCTCTTCCCCATTTCTCTGTGTAGATTACCGCATTCCTAAATTAAGAAAAAAAAATTAGCACCAAATTCTTGGCCAATCCCCCACATTGGGCGTGAGTCATGCGTTGTCAGTAGAACAAGAACAAGTTGTGTGGAAACAACATTCTTATTCACAGAAACGAACAGCGCAAGTGAGACGCACAAAAAAAAAAGAAGAGGCAGACAAGCTGCCTCTTTCTCTGCCTCATTTTTTTTGTGCGTCTCACTTGCGCTGTTCGTTTCTGTGCATATGCAAGACCAACTAGCCCAAGAATCTGTTTTACTGAAACAACATTCGCAGTGAAACGTTGCACGCAGGCAGCTGAACATCGGAAGAGCGGCGGCGCGCAAACTAGTAGCGAGGTGCCGCTACAGAGCAAACGAATTCGAACAACACTGCGCGCGAGACCGCCCACTCACCCAGCCGTCGAGGTTGTGGGGGATCCGCGTCGGTTGCTGCGCCGTCTTTCCGCAATGCCGCCGAACAAGACAGCCACGGAGAGCGCGCGTATTTTTAGTGCTACCGCGTGGCGCAGCTTGTTTTGCACGTCGCCGGGAGAAAAGAGCCTCTGCTCCCGACCGCCGCGCTCGGCCGACCCTTTATTTCGCCCCGCGCACGAGCCCACGCCGCTTTGACGCAAGGCGCGATCCTTGCGACGCCCAGCGAAAGCATCACGAGGTTGCCGGTTGAGCATTCGAACTCGAGGCGCCTCTCCCATGTTCGCGCTAAGGGACATTTCGACCTGCGAGTTGTTGATGCGTGCTCTACCAGTGACTTCATAACTTTTTTTTTTTTCTGCATTTAGTGTACACACTGTAACTGCTGTGTTTGATTTTACTATGTACGACGTTATTTCACTTTTCACTGCTTTATTGTATTGATTTTTTTAGTCTTACTCTTCAAATGTCATGGTTTACCTATTGTGTTATTTGTAATGTATGTATGTTGTTCAATCCTATACTATTATTGTATAATTTGGAATGGTCACTTGTTTTGTACATACAACCACTCCCCTCTGTAATGTCTTGACCGTGAGGGTAAATCAGGGTGTTGGAACGAAATGTTTTTCGTTCCGGTTTTCGTTTCGTTCCACAGAAAAAAGTTCCGTTCCGTTTTCGTTCCGGAACAAAAAGAAAACGTTCCGTAACGGTTGATAACGTTTTTTTTTTCAATGAGAAAAACGAACACCATATTTAATATTAAAAGTATCTTTTAAAAACAGCAAAAAATACTGAACTAATACATAAAAACGCAATAATAATTGTTGGGGTTTTACGTCCCAAAGCCACGATGTGACTATGAGGGAAGTCGCAAAAGAGTTTCGAAGCAGGGACAAAACAAAAACTTGGTATTTATTTTTCCTCAAATTTGAATCCCGAATTGTCGTCAGAGGGGGGTGGGGGGATTCCGCGATTTCAGAAGCAGTAGGTCATCAAGTGTACTCGCCGATAAGCGAGACCACTGCTCTGACAAAACGAACTTGAGTGCTGAAAATGCCCTCTCAACGCTGACTTGTGTGGCTGGCACACCAAGGGCCACTTGTGCTAACGTGTGCAGCTCCGGCTGCCGCTCTTTGCGCTCGTCCCAAAATTTCAACACATTCGTGCTTCTTGGAAGGCGTGGCTCCTTGTCCAGCATTTCCAGTAAGAGGGCGATGACCGTTGATGATGTTGCTCACGTTGCACGACTTCGGTTGTTCCGGATCGCAAAGTTATCCCGTGAACCGAAAAACGATAAAAAATATTTCGTTTTTGCTCCTGAACGAAATAATAAATAACGTTCCGGTTACGTTTTCGTTCCGGTCAAAAATAAATTTCGGCACGAGGCTATAATAAATAAATAAATAAATTTCGGCACGAGGCGTACGAGAGGCCACATTAAACTCTACTGTGGTCGTGGGTGCTTGGGGACGAGTCAGTGGGGCAGTCAGAAATAACCTAACCTCTCCAACATACTAGTAGCCATCATGCAACGTATGTAACTGATGCATGAAAACTACACACACAAGTCTGGGAGCACCTCCTGGGCAAAATGTGCTGCAACGCGAACTCTTGGGTTGCAGTGCGGTTTGCTGATTTGAATGGGTGACACATTCGGCTAATAAAAGGGTGCCCAGGACAATATACCTGGGGTGGTTTATTACGCACACAGGTATACGAAGGGTTGTTCACTGCCGAAAAAAGTTTACTTGGGAGGCGAGTCGTACTACATTATTAAGCCCAAATTCAATTCAATTCCATTGATTGATTTGTGGGGTTTAACGTCCCAAAACCAGTTCTGATTATGAGAGACGCCGTAGTGGAGGGCTCCGGAAATTTCGACCACCTGGGGTTCTTTAGCGTGCACTTACATCGCACAGCACACGGGCCTCAACATTTCGCCTCCATCGAAATGCAGCCGCCGCGGCCGGGATTTGATCCCGCGACCCTCGGATCAGCAGCCGAGTACCTTAGCCACTAGACCACCGTGGCGGGTCAATTCAATTCCAATTTTATTTCCTTGGTAATAGGAGACACGACAAAAAAGCTGTGAATACCGCTTGACGGAGGTCCTGTTCACTTTGGCAATGCAGCAGGAGCAGTACAATGATGTGTACATTACATAAAGACACTATATAACTGGTTATGCAAATGAATACGTAAATACAGAAGGTTCATGAATACAGAAAAAAAGAAAAAAAAAAGATGCGCACTTATTTTCATTTTCAAGACATTTATGGTATACACAATTGAGCACTTTATTTTTACAATATATCAGCGCATGAAAAACTTTGGAAGGAAATAAACAATAAAAACATCAGTTACAGGTATACTCCTATACACAAGAAGACTATATAATAATACGACAGCTAACCAGGTCATGCAAGCCTGCGAGGCTGTTACATCGGGTGCAGCACGCTCCCGGTAACTTCGTGTTGGCTGCTGCTAACACGTACGTACGCCGAGCTCCCTTGCTTTCTCGCTGACACCACAGAAAACGCCGGAAACGGGCGTAAATCGCCACAAAAGGCCTCTGTTTACGCGGGGGGGAGCGTGCAAAAACAAAACAAAACAACGACCACAAAGGCCACACCTAACGAGGCATCTCCTTATCGCCGTGCACGGGCCAAGTGTTTCGGGCGAGACGCGAACGGGCTTTTAATGTCCCCATGATACGACCCGACCACTCGCACCGAAAACAAGGGCACAAAAGAAACTTTGCAGCGAGGCTCCGCACGGAAGAGGAGGAGGGGGACATCCACCATTCAATTGCGATGCTCGACTCGTCCCTGGCGGTAAGATAAAAGAAGGCCGAAAAGCGGGTAGACGGGACAAGTCCCTACGCGCGATCGATCTCCCATACGGCGAGGCAGGATCACCAGAATCGAAAGGAAGATCCAAAATTAGCATCGGCGCCGCAGAGGCCCTCATCTCGGGCTGTACTTAACGACCTGGAACTCCCCGGAGCGCACTTGCTCGCTTATGCATAATAGATCATCGTGCCCTCAGAAAAGTGGCGAGACGCACACCCGAGGCGCGCGACACACACCGAATATTGGGTGCCCCCGCGGGCACGTAGAAAAAAAAAAGACAAAGTGTGTTTGGCCATGTCAAAAATCTGAGACTCGAAACAAGGTGTGAGGCAACCGCCGAAAATTCGGTCACGAAGTACACGGCTAACGCGAAGACTAGTGATGATGAGGCTTTTACTTATGGCAACCCTTTCATGATTCGAATATATAAGGGCTGCGAGGGCATTCGTATGTGTACGCTTGTTTTTCGAGGATGCTGAGAGAATTTCCCTCAACGCGGCCGCTGTTCGTCGGCGGAGAGCACCGGCAAGAAAGCCGTGCTGAAAAAAACCATATCGATATTATTCGCTTTCTCGAGTAGCGCGTGTAATTAACACTCGTGAAGCTTGTTCCCCGCAGAATGCAGGTGTGATCGCATTCTACACAAAAGAAGTTGTACTAAATTGAATTTTGGCGCGTGCATACATAATAGAGCGAAATACTCAATGTAACTTGCGATGTGTAATGCTTGTTGTGTATGCAGCCTTTGATGAAAGTGTTGTGAATAAAAGCCTTCTGTGTATATGTCATGTGAGTGTTACTGCCATGTAAAGGACCCTGGGAATCCGTCAAGCTGCTGCGACAGATTTTTGCCCAGGTGTCCCTCCAGTTCCTTTTGTTACTGCTAAATAAAATTGATTGATTGATTGATTGATTGATTGATTGCTTGAACGCAGTGCCAGGCGTCAACAGCAATATTAGCTCAAGTTCGACGCAGCCGAACGCCAGTCTGCGCACAACATACAGCTTCAAGGTGTGTACCAGCACATAAGCGCACCTGCATATTAGAATACGAAGCGGGCTTACAGGGCGTCAAGAGTTGTCTATATAGAATGAAGCCGGCGGAACCAGTCGTTCAGGGAATATGTCGTTCTATTAACGTTTAGTATTAGTAAACAGACGAAACGACATTCAATCCACTAGTTGAAGACGCGAATGTATTTCTGAAGATGTTTGCAAGCTTTGTACTTAAATATTTGACGAGCACGAGTCGGTAATCTCGTATACTCGACCGCCGTGTCGTGAAATATGTTTACAATAATTACAGACGGTATAATAATGTCAGGTTGCACGGTGACAGCAAAGAACACAAGACTAAGTAGAAATGTCAAGAGGATTAGAATGATAACTTACACTTCGAGAACTCGATTGTCGTTAATTTCCCTACTTTATGTGTAATATTAAAAGATAAAACCAATTTCAATGTTCTTGTTTTGAAATTCGCGCCGGAACTTCTCAGCATATTTGCTCCATAAAATGTTCGGTCACCGTGAAGGCGTGTCACCGTGAAAAAAACTAAACAACGGACAACGGAAGCGCGACAATATATCGAGCAAACAATCAAGAAGATGAGGCCAATTTTCCCCATAGTTCAGTCCATTTTCGTTGATTTTCGTTGTTCATTGATTTTAGGCTTTACTTGTTTTTGTAAGACATGTCCGCTGCCCTTACGGAGTCGATATGTTCCACCTGTCGTGGTTATTTAGAAGGTGTGTTGCTGCTAAGCTAAAGGGAGCGGGTTCGGTTAACGGCCATGGGGACGCTTTTTCATGGTGGGGTGGAAATGCAAGAGTATCCGCATGCTGAAACTTACAGGTGTAGGTTAAAGAACACCAGGTGGCTAGAATTAATCCGGAGTCTCCCACTAAGGCATGCCTCCGGTTTTGGCACGTCGTTTGTAATCGATATCTTGTGATCTTCTCGTGCAATTACGAAGCAATCCCTGGTGCACTTAGCTTCGGTCTCCTTCGCCCATTTCGGTAATACGTGCGCTCTATAGCAATGACGTCCTTCACAAAGCGCGTTATCCATCTGAAAGCTGCCAGGCAGTGCACGTCCAGTGGTCAAGTGCTTGGCAGAGGTCTCAATTTCATAAAGCCTCGACTGTGCCTGCTCCTCTATATACAGTTCGCGAGGACTCAATGTCACGTATACAGCAGCACACTTGTCACACGCGTCGTCTGCTGGCAGCGTGCGCAAGGCTGCAGACGCGGTCCACACGACGACACACAAAGACGACACACAAAGTACTCAATACGCAACAGTCTCGGTGACTGTCGTCATCGACACACACACACACACACACACACACACACGCACACACACACACACACACACACACACACACACACACACACACACACACGCACGCACACACCAGAAACACGATTCTTCGATCACAGATCTTCGGCAGACCCTGTTCCTTTCGGGCTATCTATATACATCATGCACACAGAGGGAGAGAGAGAGAGATGCGTCAACGAGGTCGATTCTCACCGTATCCGTCCCCCGCCGCTCACCTCCCACGCATTCGCAGCGTCGACCAATTATTACTCGGCTCAACGATCGCGGCTGCACGCACTGAGCTGCGAGCAGTAAAGCTGTACGGTATAGCTGGAGCCAATCGACGATCGGAGCAGCGCGAGATCGATGACGGCATCGATGACGGCGCCACAATCGACGCAGGACAGACCTGTCTCCCCAAACACAAAAAAAAAGACACCTCCTCCATTCTCTCTCCACCGCCTTCTATTTATGGTCCATCACACACCAGCAGCAATCGCAAAACTGCGCGCCACACCGCTGAATCCGCGTCTCCTGCAGTTTGCCAGACCGTTGGGCGCCGCGCGCTGCAGCGAGAGCGGCGCCCTTCGTACACCACTGCGCTTCGTACAAACGTCAATACCGTGCGACGTCAGTTCAGTGCAGTGTGTGGAGGAGCGTCGACAGTGAAGTCGAGCCTGATCCGTGGCCCTGTCCCGGCCGGAAATGCGGTCCAGTAGGTACGGACAAGTTCAGAACGGAGCACATTACGCGCTGTTTACGTGATCAAACATTTAAACAATATTATAATCCAAGAGAACGGCGTAAAAACGCATCGAACAGATCATCCAGATTACAAGCTTTCCTGCGGGACGGCGTTTTTTTCTTTTGTTCTGTTTTTGTTTGGTTCATCGCACTCCTGGATGCAGCACCACTGACAATTTATCACAATGCTGCGCAAACGGCAGTAGAACAAGTTCTTCCACCGTGATAATAATGCAAGTCACACGTGTTACTAGTTCCTACACTGGCCCAGCGAGTTAAAAAAAAAAAAGTGCTGTGTAGGTTCAAATCCAACGCCAACGCAGTTTCGCTAAAGTGAAACCAGAGGAAGTGTTAAGCATGAGGGGTGCGCGGGTGTTTCCCGCAGGAGCACATCAATCGCTGCGCCAATCAATTATGCACGTCTTATTTTGCCACGTCCAGAGAAAATGTGAGCCGATCCTAGCGGCATCGCAATCTGACAGTGTATGTGTACGGCTTTGAAAGGGAAGATTAACATCCACCTGTTTATGGCACAAGATTACAAGGCAAACCCATACGGATTTCCCTTTCATAAAAACGTTACTCCACCTTGCGGGTTTCTGCACAGCACAGGAGATGCTGACAGTCGAAGCCCCTAAAGTGATTCGCACTTAAATGATTACGAAGCAAGCATCGGAGGTTTTAAACACTGCTCTCATGTTCCGTCCTCCCGTCCCCGAAAAGACACAGAAGATACTGGTCACTGGCTGCTCGCGCTGCTCTAATTACAACAAATCCTTCCGGGGATGAGATGCTATATAGTTGTACCAACATTGACAGCGGTGGTGACTCACGTGAGCGAACAGAGAGGCAGTGACTGTTTAATTTCATAGCTTGGAGAGGAGGAGGAGGAGGAGGAGAGGGAACAGAGCTGGCGCTGTCCATACATGAATTGCGCTTTTTAAAATTTTTTGCTTTTGAACACGAAAACAAGTGCCCTGCCTCAAAGATACGCCACACTTATCGGCTTACCACGGAGCGCGGTATGGGTTCGTGATGAAAATTGATTGATTGATTTACAGGTTCACAAGGGTCGAGATGGGCTTTTTGTCTTTGCGCCGTCGCGCTGAAAAGCCGTTCCTATATGATTTCTAGGGCTTCAAGTCCCGAAACCACGACGTGATTATAAGAGAAGCCGTATAATGGAGGAATTTCGACCATATGGAGTTCTTTAACGTGCACTGACATCGCACAGCACACGGGCCTCAACGTTTCGTCTCCATCGAAATGCAGCCGCCGCATTTTGTGATGACAATTACGCGTCGAAAGCATCGGGAACACGGGTCCATGATTTCAGCTTGGGTGGGGGGTTGGGGGTGGGGGGTGTTACCAGAGCGCAACGCGGGTAACAGTGGATATGGAGTTATTTGTGGCGGAGCAGGTCTAGCTGGAACTTCTTTTTTCTTTCTCTCGCTCACTTTTTATTGCGGGGATGGTGGAATACTCCTGAGGTACCAACCCGTGGTAGGGAATCCACGCTAGATAGCGATGGAAGAAGTGAAGATACCACTGCCGGACGCTGAAACAGCACCGCACTTCGAAGCAATCACATGCCAGCCGTGGTGGCTTAGCGGATAAGGTATAGCCGCTGCTGTAAGCATGAGGGTGCGGGTTCGTCTCCCAGCCACGGCAGCGGCGTTTCTGAGGGGCGTAAGCACCCGCGCACCAATAGACTTTAGCACGCGATGGAAGAAAAAAAAAAACCCTCCAGGTGGTCGCAATTAATCTGGAGTTGCACACTGAGGCGTGCCTGAATCATCGTCGAGGTTTTGGCACCTGGAACTCAGCACTGGCATTCGAACAACAAAAATTGCTCAAAAATTCCGGTGATGTGATTCCCCCCCCTCGCCGTCCTTGGTCGAAAATCCCGGAGCCCTCCGCGACGGCGTGCCTCAATCAGGTCAGGCCTCTTAAAACCTTTGTTATTATATTATGATCTCTTAATATTCCTCTGCCGAGTTAAGTATCGTACGGCGCGCCTATTCTGTAGGGGTGTGAGAATACCAAATTTTTCGTATACGAACCTAGTACGGATATCCAGCTCCGAATATCGATCATCAAAACACAAATGCGCCTCTTCGGGGATTGTATTTTTGTTTAAGTCAGAGTTAAAAAAAAAATACTCTAACAAACTGTCGGCACAAAATACGTGCACTGTCAGGAACACAACGTCTAGACTGCCTTGTCAGATTTTCCCTGTATCGATAAGGTATAACAGCATAAAGACAGTGATAACAAATACTACAAAGACTATCATGGAGGAATACCAGTTGTTCCATGCATGGCCGCTCCAATGCACGCCGAAGAGGTGCTGCACAAGGACGCGACTGCCAAAGTAGAGCACGCTTTAGGTAGCCCGCTAAACGCTTGCAATGCACCAGCATGCTTGATTGATTTGTGGGGTTTAACGTCCCAAAACCAGCTCTGATTATGAGAGACGCCGTAGCGGAGGGCTCCGGAAATTTCGACCACCTGGGGTTCTTTAACGTGCACTGACATCGCACAGCGCCAGCATGCTTGCATGAGCGTCAATATATATATATATATATATATATATATATATATATATATATATATATTCAAAGAAGAGATTCACACAATTAACAAAAACAATATAAGTTTACTTATATATATATATATATATATATATATATATATATATATATATATATATATATATATATATATATATATATATATATATATATATATATATATATCGGTGTTAGCCAATCGGTGTTAGCCGCCATCGCGTCTCCGCGTACTATACCGATGCTTAAGCCGTTTTCATAAATCTATCTTATCCTTATCGCCCCTGTCAAATTAGGGCGCGCTAAGGGGACAAAAATGGTAATCAGTGCGAAAGACTATCGTAAGGCTTCTTTGTGGATACTGGACTAATTTGTTCATAAAGAATGATAAGGGCACGGGGAAGATATGAAAAAAATCACAGCATATCCACGGGGTGAATGATGATGAGTGGGCGAAGCTCCGGAGGGAATCATCGGTAAACCGTGAATCTTTCGCGTAAATCGCCCAGTCGATCATCATGTAAAGGCGTGAGAAACACTGTATTCGTACGCTGGGATCTCGCGTTTAAGGGGGATATGCTGTGCTAGAGCCAGGCCTGCGCGGAACTGCAGGACAGTGACAGCGTAAGCAGGAGGAGCTACTTTCTTAGAGGCCACTAGTGCAAGTAGAAGTGGTAGGTATCTCCTGCGCCATAACTTATCATTTTGCCAAGTAGGGAAGTACCCACTACGCCATAATTACCAGTGCCTCCGTAATGGGTTCAAAGCTACAAAGCACGCAGCTCTGTGTTCTTTCAAATGATGCCTCGACCTCGTTATACAATCCATTTTCGCGTCGTGTAGCGGTGTATTACTATTTTTCAACGTAACATTACGTTTGTTAATGCGATTCCGCGGGAGACATTATACCTGTTTAGGTCTTTTAGCGATAATTTTTCAACCACAGGCGTAGCTCAGTGGTAGAATGCTCGACTGCCACGCCGAGAACCTGGGTTCGAATCCAGGCAGAGGACACAACTTCCGGAATTTTTTTTTATAAATGTAGACGTGGCTACGTACATCATCAACGAACACCATGGGATGTACAGACCCACGCCCTAAGGAGCTTCGCCCCTAAAACAAGCGATAAGGATAAGGTGGGTTTATGAGTACGGGCCTCATAACCTAGTCATCGCCGACCTCGGCATGTAAGCGCCGAAGATCGGCAATTTCCGGACGAGATTACTGGATCGCACATTAAATCTTTCAGAACGTTCGAACCACGCTCAAATATTAAAAAATTTCAAGATACCTCACTTTAGAATCGAAAAGGAATATTAAAAGTGCGACATTCAACGAATATTCGAAATATGTCGAATATTCGCACACGCGAACTATTTTGTACTAATACCGAAATACGCAGGCAGTCCACAAAAGTGAGCGAAGGATAACCGTCTACACTGTCGAAACGATTCCAATGTGCCGAATTTGTATTGGTTAGCAAATCGTGCGCAACCTGGTTAACCATCCATCGGATAGAGAGAAAGAGAAGCAAGCAAGTGCCGTCGGCAGTGCTGCGTCGCAGTCGTAATTTCTCTCCGGTGGGCGAAAAAAAAAAACGAAACTATACGCTCAAACCCCAACGAAGCTTGATAACTGCGCCCCCCCCCCCCCCCCCACACACACACATGCACACACACGAAAGACAGACAGACAGAAACAGAATTCTCCTTTCTCAAAGCCCGGGCGCACCTCGTGAAAAATGAAAGACGCCGCGTGATCTGCCACAAACACAAGCGCGGCAATGAAATGATATCTTTTCGCGGCTATACTTTTCTTCAGCTTTTGCTGCAGGCAGCCCACAAAAATGAGCGACTGATAAATGGTTCATGGCTAAGCAAGCTGAGGCTTAACAAAAAAAAAAAAACGAAAGAAACTCGCTTAAGGAGAGAAGGGCTCAGTAGAAATTTACTGCTGTCGTGAAAAAAATAAATAAATAAAATCAAGAAAGAAAATTGCCCGTCCGCTAGCCCGTGGTGGGCTGATTGATGCAAGCAAACCTCGGCAGGCTGCACTTCATTTCGAGTCGAAACAGACGAAAAACCTCTTAGGACACGGCTTTGGTCTTCATGGTGTATACGGGACGCCGGTTTAGTAGGCGCGAGGAACCAAACACTGAAACGAAAAGATTCTGCTGCTGTGCTTGTGAAAAGCACGATTTTATCACGAATCATAACGTGGGGAGACTTCAATTTTTGCCAACCGGAGCTCTTTAACCCGTACACTATATGAACGTTGAGCGAGAAATTTTGCAGTCCCGCCGCAAACTATATGAACGAACCTTCTTAAACGGCAAAAGGTGGCTGATTTTCTGCTTCAGGGCCGACAGCTTATTTTAGTCCATTCATTTTAAAGGTTGCTTTCCCCCAGACGGAGGCACTGCGCTTCGCATATTTCTATGACTTACGCCTCTATACTGCCCCGCACCCCCTTCTCATCCGCTTCCCATCTTAGCCACTTTTAAGGGCGCTAAATGTCTGCTTCATGGTAATTAACCCCACTTAGGGTGCACTTTGTAAACATTCATTAAGCGTTCGACAATGTCTCAGCATATAGTATAGTACAGTATAGGATATATCGACGAACCTTGCAGCGTGATGTTATATGACACGATGTTGTTGACATTTGGATATCAAGCACATAACTGCTTAGTGGAGTAAAACACAGCAGTGTAACATAGCGACACAAGGCACAACTTCGTCACAGGTAATCGTAGCGATCGGCTTCACATATGGTTGAGTGTGAATGCGCTAAGCCTTTGAATATACCAATAAAACGTGCTATGCCTGTTGTAAGCAGTACGGCATCTGATCACATAATTTGGCCTGAGTTTATGATCCGATTCTGTCCTTGGGATTTTATTGCTTCGTGTGAAGTTATTTACGTTTGTGTTGACTTCAGTGTGCCTAAATGGGAGTGTACTACATCACAATGATATGTTAATCGTTTTGCTGTTTTTTTTTCGTTATTTTTCCCTTTTTCTTCCTGTTCTGCCACGCAATTTTAAGATTGAGTGTCTGGCTTACATGTGTTGACCTTAGATATCAACTAGAAAGGCTTTTCTTATTGTTAGCTGCCTGGTCTTCCCTATTCACGCTTCTACGTGAAAAGGAGTAGCCGCGCCACCGACCGAAACGGCATGACCACCTGCTATACAAATATCATATCATCACACACACACACACACACACACACACACACACACACACACACACACACACACACACACACACACACACACACACACACACACAACCGCACATCTTCAAAGATGCTTGAATCCCAGCCTCGCATTGTCGCATTGTTCGCATTCTTCGTCCGTTGCCAACCCCCCTCTCCCCCTCCGATCTGCAGCCGTTGTCACGCGCTGAGCACATCCCGACATTTTATCAAGCCCCCCCCCCCCCTCTCTATTTCTTAGAGAAGTGGTGCACGCTAGGTCAAAGTGGCTCGATCAATTAAATAGCGACGCTCTCCGACACGCTTTCGAAGGCCCGCTCGACATGCAACGTCATAAAGCGCGACGTGTCATTTCCTCTCGCCAAGACCGCGTCCCTGCATACAACATCGAGGACGCGCTGTGCGGAAACACCGTGCACACAGCCGGGGCCGCACCAGCGCGCGCGCGCTCAGAAGGTCCGGCGGCCACACGTCGTCTCCCCCTCCCCCTCACCCCTCTTTTTGTTTTCTTTTCTTTGTCTCGTTTCCCCACCACCGTGCGTGTGTCATTTTCTGCAGCGCCGGCGTGATATTGATTCTCGATCATTCAGCCACGTCCCTCTCTTTGCTGCAGCTGAAGCAGTTTGTTCTGGTGCGCTGCTCCCTTGGCCCCCCCCCCCCCCCCCTTTTTATTTTTTTGTCGCCAGCTTTCGGTATGCCCCGTTGCCCCACCTCTTTTTCGTTTTCCTCACCACCACGTCCTGCCATCGTCTAGCCGCCTTCCTGTGTGTGTGTGTGTGTGCGTGTGTGTGTGTGTTGCGCGCACGCATTTTGTAAGCACCGCAGGCGGGCCTGACCTCCCGACAGAGGCGCCGGTTGAAGCTTCTTCCGCTGCTGATATAGAGCGTGGAAGAGGAACTTGGCCATCGGAATCGCGCTAGCCGTGCAATCTCTTCCCCGCTCAATCTTTCTTCAGCGCGGGGCGCATGCAGTTCGCACTCTCGTTGGTTATTGCGTCTTCGCGGGAGTTGAGAAGCTAAAACCACTCGCGAGCGAAGGAGCGAAGGCAGGAGGAGGGGACGTGGACAGAAGACCCGAAGGACATGCAGCTCTCCCGACAGGGAGCGTCGATATCCTGTCGCACGGCGACAAGTGGTAAAAAAAAAGAAAAAGAAGAAACGAGAGAAACACAAAAGACGAACTACGTAAACCACTGCGCGGAGGAGTAAACCACGAGACTGAAAACAACGCAGATGGAAAATGGAAAGACAGGAAAATCGCCACGTGCCAGAAACATGCACACACATATGATCACCAGAGCATGCACACATATGATCACCAGAGCGTCCACCATGGCGCTCTGGTGATCATATGTGTGTGCAACAGAGCATCGCACATGGCCCCCTCCCCCCTCCATTTCATACGTTCAATATGTCCTGGAGATGTTTATTCACTTACTGTGGATTTCGGAGAGGGAGATCTGTGAAACCACGTTTAGCATGTTCGGCAACCGTGTTACGAAATAAAATGAAGAGAGAGAGAGAGAGAGAGAGCTGTGAAGGAACTCGTACGCCCGGGTGAGCCCGAACACGAGGCTTTGAAGTTGGAAGGACACCATCTCGTGCACGGGCAACATTATTTTCACCTCAGGAGATATATTTACGCTCCATTAAACCTCGCATGCCGCGGGACGTACTTTACCTAATGAGCTACACGACACGTTCAGCGGTCGACGGAACGTTCTTTTCTGTCGAAAACCCCCTGGAGATGACGTGTACATGTAATCTCAGTCGGCTGTTGAACCACTGGGCCATTCCGCGAAACTTCGCAGGAAAAACAGACATGGCTTCTCCACCGGCGTCGGCGTAAAAGGCCGCGAGCCATTGAGTCTCGAGACCCGGCAGACGTAAACGAGACGGAAGCGAATAAGGACGGGGAGCGAGATGATGAAAAGTGCCGAGCAACGACTACATGCTTTTAGGATAACTGCTGCCTCGGTCCGGATGGCGGGGCTGTCTCGCCGTTTGCGCCCATAAACCCAACAGTTCACGGTGCCGCCTCAGCAGCTGCCCTTCCTTTTGTTCCATATTGCCTCCCGAGGGAGAAAGGGCGGGGGGAGAGCTTGCTCGGTGCCGGAAGTAAAGAGACCGGAAACCGGAACAAGGACCGTTGGGAAGGGAGACGGTGGGCGCAGAAAGCTATACATATATATTTTGACGAAATAGGCAGCTTCGGCTGTCGCATGAATATAGGTATGAGACGTAACACTTCAACGATATTCCATTTACTGGTCGACGTTTCCGTCAGGGCCTGACCTTTATCAAAACTTGACATCAGGTCTTGATAAAGGTCAGGCCCTGACCGAAACGTCGACCAATAAATGGGATATCATTGAAGTGCTACAAAAAGAGTCCCCGCACTATCCAACTTCCCTTTACTTCTTGATCACCTCGGATTTATTTTGCTGTCATTTTGCAAATTGCGTGCTTTATTTTGTGCGAAGCCGTAAAGACGGTGCGGCTTCGGCCTTCCGGCTACGCACCGTCTATAAGATAATATTTGGACTCTTATTAAATGTTGCCACTTGGGCTTGGTGCGCTACTTACGTTTAGCTTACGTTTCTTTTCTGTTTTTTTTTTACCGCATCGCGCGAGGTGTAAGTCGTTTATTTTTTCTAAACAGCGGCGACCACTTCAAAAGAACAAGGAAAAAAAGAAAGCGCTTCTTAACACACAACACTTTTTTACAACATCGCAAAGTTATTTACTAGCTGCAATAAATATTACCCCTGTTTGTCGGCGATTTAAGAGTGAGCGACTCCCTATGGCTGCGACCAAAGCTTTTGAAAGGGCAAATTAGCATCCACCCGTTTGCAGCACAAGGCTACAAAAAAAAAATCAATACAAATTTCTCAGGAATTAAAGTTTCCTAGTCAGCGAAAAATTCGTCCTGGTCCGGGGTTCGAACCCGGGACCACCGCCTGTCCGGGGCGCCCGCTCCGCCATTTGAGCTAACCAAGGAGGCTAGCGATTTTTTTTTCTTTATTACTTGTCTTTGGTACATCACAAATGATACAGTAACCCAAACAAAAATGTCAATACAACTACACAGTACTCATTGTACGATTGACAGCGCGAGGGCGAATCCATCGACAACTCGAAGCACATGTGCACGAATATGAATTGTGCTGCAAACGGGTGTATGTTAATTTGCCCTTTCATAAACGTTACTCCACCTTGCGCGTATCCGCAGAACCCGCCTGCCGCAAACGCTTTTATACCCGCACCTACCGGCACACGATATGCGCCACGCGTATATAACATAAAAAAAAAAAAGTTCACATAACCATACGCAGAATTCCGATTCTTTTCATCCAAAAATGAAGGCAACTGCTGAATCGGTAAATGAAAATGCATTTGAAGAAAATATGTACGAGAGATCCCAATTTTGAGCGACGCGGAATGTTTTCTCGAGGCCAAGGCTTCTCTCATAATGCGAGATGCTCGTTCACGGTGAGAATACAAACGCTCGTGGAATAAGGAATGTACTACGTCGTGTCTTCGAGGCACATTTGAGATGCCGTGGGCAGCATCTCGAGACGGGTGGCGTGGCATGCGAGAGAGTCACACGGAGGCACCGAAAAACTCCCGAGCCCACACATGCACCGCCCGAATATGCGCTCGGATAATCGCGTTGGCTAGAAGAATGTATGCTTAGGAATGCGGAACGAAGTAACATGGGTTGGCCAGGGCTATACTATGTTTTCCCGCCTTTCCTTTCGATGGTTAATAGAAACTTGTTGTTGTTATGTGGGGTTTAACGTCCCAAAACCAGCTCTGATTATGAGAGACGCCGTAGTGGAGGTCTCCGGAAATTTCGACCACCTGGGGTTCTTTAACGTGCACTGACATCGCACAGCACACGGGCCTCAACATTTCGCCTCCATCGAAATGCAGCCGCCGCAGCCGGGATTCGATCCCGCGACCCTCGGATCAGCAGCCGAGTACCATAGCCACTAGACCACCGTGGCGGGTCAATATAAACTTACCAGAGTAAAACTTCGAAGATACTATACTACAGCAGTAATTCAAAGCAGCGCCCTGCACTTATTCTGTTCATGAGAGCGACCACTTTTCCAAGACGGCATTAACAACGATACAGTCTACACTCACTATAATGAACCTGAATGCAGAAAAATTTTCCGGAGTCACGCCGCTGCGGAAGTGCTCTGGAAATTTTGACCATCAGGGTCTCTTTTAACATGCACTGAAATCGCACTGTACACTGGCCCTCTATCTACCATCTTGCCTCCATCGGAATGAGATCGTCGAGCGCCGGGATCGAACCCACGTCCATCGGGTCAGCATGCAAAGCACTGCAATCACCACTGTATAGCACCGCGGCGCTAAATTAGAGACTGCCGCTTCCACGTGCCGTATACGCGCACATGGAATGACGTATATACTGAAATCGTGAATGTGAAGCCAGTGGACGTAACAGCAAGTGAGGCGACGAAAGTAAGCAACTTCGGAGGGGCCGCCCAGCGTACTCTATTCGTATACACAACGCCGTTTCAACGACTCTCTTGAGCCCGTATTCGCAAAAACGTCTTACGCTAAAATTTTTCCTAAGAGCATATTTCAGCCAGTCACGGTCCGGAACAGGCTGGCCGACCAATGGGAGGAAGCATTCACGAAAAATATGTTTTGTGAATCCGACCGCTGCATAGTAGCATCGAAATGGCGCCGACAGTGTGAAGTTAGGAAATTACGGCGCAGTAACTTGCACAACAGGGTAACCAAGCGCCCGAGGCCCGTTTACAAGTTGCAGTGCTACCCTCATCGTTGACTATACAAATTTTTTCGTTGATGCACCCACCTGTCGTTCAGTGTTCTTCGATTAAACGACGCATGCACGCACCCGGTAGCTAAAGGTTTTCCAGCCTCAGCGACGATGCCGCCTTTTTAGTGCCAGCCCGCGTAATGTGCGACGTCCGATAACCCCAGGCGGTCGAACTTTCCGGATGCCTCCATTAGTACGGCGTCTCCCATAATCATATCTCGGTTTTGGGACGTCATATCCCAGAAACTATTATTATATGCGTCCCAACGCAAACGTTTCGACGAACCGCCTAAGCCCACATGTATACTGCAGAAAACATTCACGTACAAGATGTCTCTCTCTCTCTCTCTCTCTCTAGAGAGAGAGAGAGAAAGGGAAAGAAAAGACGGGGAGGTGTTAACCAGAGGAGATCTCCGGTTGGCTACCCTGTACTGGGGAAGGGGAATCTTGTGACAGTGATAGTGATACTGTCCCTCAACTCACAAGATCTCTCTATAACCACAGAACAAAACACGAGGCACAATGGTTATAAGAGCCACAAGGCGGTCGACACACAGCTGCTTTCGGTTGTTCATATGACGCAGCTGTCTTCACATGCCGAGACACGACTTGATAATAAAGCACACACACAACAGCTTGTGCACACTCAAACGACTAATTCGGCTTCGCCAGCCCTTGACGATTACACCGAAGTACAGAGAGAAAAAAAGAAAAAATCCCATACCTTGCAACAGCCACCGTTACCTTTATAAAAGTTAGGTATAGCCTTCACTCCATTGAGCCCCTGCCACGTAAGAGACAGCGCGCGCTTTCATTATGCTAATTACGCGTGCGCGAGCGTTGTTGTTAACTATACTGCAAGTATACGGCATACGTGCCTGCTGCACGCCCCGGCAACCGCCACAGCACGTGATTTTCTAGCGGCGTTCAATCTTTCGGCCGGACGCCAACACGTGCGCGAGGCTTTTATTTCGTATTTTGCGCGCCGTATATGTATTACAGGGGCATCCAATCTGCTTTCACCGGCGAGCTATAGAGCGGGGCACAATGCGTGAACCTGCGCGCTTCCCTTTCATACCCGCGTGTTTCTCAACACGTGCGCTCCTGCCCATATCGACGCCGATATACAAGCTGGCTGCCACGTACTGCGCGAAACGATCCACCATATAAATGTAATGTACTCCCCGCACCATATACCGACACACACAGACGCAGCGCACACGTCCACGTAGCAACTGATGCAATACTCGGTCCCATGCTCGATATACCCTCGTCTCAATAAAACAGCGTTGCACTGTGCGAAACGCTATACAGAAACGGTATATATGTCAGCCACCTTCAAAGGCTGAATTCGCCATTCGCGGAAGCTATACCAGGGTCCCTATAAATGCTTTTTTTTTTTTTTTTTGTCAAGAGAAGCAGGGTCCCAGAAGTATGGAGGGACCCTGGCTACCCAAATGTCCCGCTGGTACGGCCGCACGAGATGTCAGAATATCAGCTTTAGCCGACTGAACAAAAGACATCTGTACCATATATAGATAGACCGCCGGTCTCCTGCGAACTACTGCGGAACAGGCCGACGACCACCTGCGGCAAATTTCACTAAACTTTTCTTTCGTAAGTGGTTTTCTTTTTTTTTTTTTTTTTGCGATAGGTCGGATGGCTTCGCTAATGATATGTCCAGCTTCAGGATTGGCTCAAATATCCTTTTACTAATTTTTTTTTCTTGTCGTAAGGTGTTTTTGTGAACACGGGCCGCGACTGCCACGCACGGTGTTCATAAGAACATTTTTCGTCCACGCAAAATAAATTAGTGACAAAACACCGTGGTATATGGTACCATACACCATGTGTTGTGTGTACACCTCTGCAGGAATATGAAAACGCAGCAGCGCTATGAAACTCTATACCGCACGTAAGTGGCTAAACAAAGCGTCCACATCTCTCGGCGTTGCGCGTATTTTATGATTCGGTGACGCCGAATCCTCGATTCCGCCGTGCGCGCGCCACAGCTTCGTCGCGACCGAATATTCACACCGCGGACGGTCGCACCACAACTTAGCGTTGGCAACTAATAATCCTAATGTGGCGTCTGCGCTGTACCAAGCGGCGGCAGCCGCCGAGCGTCGGCAGGTGCTTGTTATATACTGTGACCTCATTCGTCTTTCTTTTTTTTTCTTTTTTCACGCTTATTTTGTTTGTCATACACGGGCCAGCCCTTTCTTTCTCTCGGTTGCTATGGCTCGATTCTTTTAGGCAACCACTTTCGCGAGTTATGGCTTGTTGCGCGCATACTATAGCGGGCCGATCACAAAGGTCCGTGGAAAATGGGCGAGGCCGTGAGCGCGCGAACCGACGCCCGGCAGCGAATAAAGAGCATGTAGCCGAGCGGCGTGGCCGTAACGTTGGAAATCTTCGTCATTCGAACATTTTACGCCCGAAAGGCGATCGATAAAGGAACGAAAGAAACCTCTATAGCGCGACAATACTGCGACCAAAGTCACAAGTCACAGTACTGAAAAAAAAAGAGTGAATTAAAAAAAAAAGGAAAAAAGAAACGAATTGAAAGAGTTGAAGAAGAGGAAGAATAAGAGACGCTGGCCTGCAAGCTGCAATAAGCGTACGGAAGACGATCGAACACTGCCACGCTTTCTACGCGTACCACGAAGCTGTCGCTTGGTGCACTATACACAGCTCGGCGCATTAAAAACGCATCAGCGCATACAGATCCATCAGAAGAGGTGAAGTTCCGTTGGAAAACACCGCACGTACAGCGAACGCCGCAGACATTACCGCAACGCACTGTCTCGCGATGCGGCAGTGCCACGACCCACCCTAAAAAAGTAACAAACCAGCGCATCGTCCGACAGCGGCACGTAACAATACGCGCCGCACTCAACAGTGTGTCGCCGGCGAGGAGTAAAACACAGCACAGCCAGATGGGCGGCACAGCCTGTCGCTTCATGCACGGTGCGAGCAGCGCGCCCCGTTCACTTATTCACGAGGAGAACTGCGTGCCAACCGCACGGAAAAAGTACGTTCCGAGCCGCATGTCCCACTGTGGCTGCACGAGATCAATGTTCGGGAGATGGGAGGGGGGGGGGGGGCGTCGAGATGCGTCCCTGGGAGACAGGCTTCACGATGAGCCACAGGGGTAGAAAAGGGTGCGCAGGATCAAGCTAACCAAACCACGCACACGTGGATGACGCAGCACACTCCACGATCCTGTAGTCTCGAGTTACCACTGACCGGATTAGCGGGAAGTATGCGTATATAGTAATAGGTTTGAGATGCCATGCATTGTTAAACTCGACTACATAATGTCCCACATGTCATCTTGTCGGTAACGGCTGGCCGAGGGGACAGCTACTGCGACCGCACTGCCTCGACGTGGCATTCATTCATTCATTCATTCATTCATTCATTCATTCATTCATTCATTCATTCATTCTGAGCAAAAAGACAGAGAATGGAGCAAAAGGAAATGGCTCGTAGCTTGACAAAGGCCTCATCAATACAGTGCGCCAAGCAGGTTATGATATTCATTGACTGGCCGGAACGCCATACAAACTATATGCACGGCTACATGTGGACTTGGTGGCGGAGCCCTGTCGCTCTTTGGGACGCACCGATCATTAGATGTGGGCGTACGACATTTATTACAACGGAACGTCAAGGCTTGAGTCAACACGAGTCGTGTCCAGCAGCAACGTATATAACTGTAATGCGTACGCAAATTCAAATCGCGCTTTAGCTATATTTAAAAAAGCAAAGAGTATCGAGTGCATATTAGGTGTCAATACGCATGCGCTAAGCACGCTACGCACACGGAACGAATACAGGCACGCAGCCACGGAGAGCAGTGAGGACTTTACCTCGCGCTCAGTGGTCGTACGTGGCCCGTACTCGCCTACTTCCCTAGCATAACAGGCATATATATTCCCTAGAACACTGGCCTGGGCGTACTCGCCTCGTTCCCTAGAATAACAGGCATATAGGTTCCCTAGAATGTTGGCCTGCGTACCCCCAACAAAGCATTTAGGAAGAATGAATCTAGCGCACGAGCTGTGATGTGCTGCAGATTAACTCGAGGGTCGTATTCAACCGCAGCTTTGTGCATGCCAACGAATTTAACTGCACGTTACAGAATGCCAGCGGTCAAAATTAACCAGACGTTCTCTGCTACAGCCTCATCTATTCGTGTGGCTGGCGCAGCAAAGTCGCTTCTGCGCCATAAATCCTGATTACTTAAGGAGACAATCTTACGTGCCCCATGCGGAGGTGGGCTATATAGAAATAGTTGGCAATGACACTGTCGAAAACACGGCACTGCTGCGGATGGCGCGAACGCACACAGTCACGTGACCATGGGAAGCCCATAAGCGCGCTATAGCATGAAACCACGCAGTAAGGCGTAAATAATAATTACCAGTGATTAGGCAGAATTTTGACTTGGGCTAGTTGGTTCATGCTCTTCAAACTGCAGCGCGACCAAGACGACGACAGGAGACACATGAATCACACAGACGAGCGTCGACTTACAACTAGATTTATTTGCACTTCACCAGACCTTTTTATGCAAATTCTGGCCACATCACGCCAAGCAGTCCAACAAAACACATTAAAAAAAACAGAGATGTAAAGAATTGGCATAAAAAGGTCTGGTGAAGTGCAAATAAATCTAGTTGTAAGTCGGCGCTCGTCTGTGTGATTCATGTGTCTCCTGTCGTCGTCTTGGTCGCGCTGCAATTTGAACAGTGATTAGGACGCTAATGATTACTTAAGCATTGATTAATTAATCTCATGATCCCCACTACATGCGGATGGTATGCGCCACACGCGATCGCGGATGTTTGAAAGCTCATTAGGAAAAATTACACCATCTCCCTCATGGTCCCCTTTAGGGGGACCATGAGGCGATGCGAAGCAGCACGGGGGGTGCTTTTGACTAGGTGTCGCGTTTGCATCAGTTTGACGTTAGCAGACGCTGCCTGCGTCAGCGTTGTCTTTAGCGGGCGAGGGCGCGTTCTCGTTCTTTGCGAGCTGGTAAAGCGTTCATCAAAGGTTTCCATAGTCAACGCGCGCCGTTCGGAGAGGAGGTGTGTGGAGAGGGTCACGTAGAGAGGGCGAGTGGAGAGGGGGCGTGCGGAAAGAGGTGTGGGGAGAGGGTCACGTGGAAAGGGAGAGTGGAGAGGAGGTGTGTGTAGAAAGTTTGCGCATGCGCAGTAAGGGTGGTCACATCGCACACCACCACCGGATTGAACTCCGCCATAATACGCTTCGCGTCTAACTCCGCCATAACATGCTTCGCAGTTGGTGCCAAATGCTTTCGCTTTCACGACTCCCTAGGCAACCGCTAATGGCGCCCTAGGAATGTTTCGTGATTTGGATCGCGGAGCGAGGTCGCGCAATACCTTTGCGTCCTCTGACGAATGAGCTATAGTTCGTCCTTTTATGGCGCTGTTCTTCCGCGCACACAACGCGACCACCGACTCGTGAA
Organism: Hyalomma asiaticum; assembly: GCA_013339685.2. Taxonomy (NCBI): domain Eukaryota; kingdom Metazoa; phylum Arthropoda; class Arachnida; order Ixodida; family Ixodidae; genus Hyalomma; species Hyalomma asiaticum. The sequence continues at coordinate 23,061,260 of CM023481.1, forward strand.
GTACACAGCTGCGAGCAACAGAAAGCTGCACGGACGGCATTCGAGACGAAGATTCTTATGGAAAGGAGACCCACCCCCGCCCGATCTCCTGACCACTCCCTCGCCTGGAGCGTGGGACGCCGTACTCCGCGACTCAAGCCTGGCGAAACAACTACAGGCCATCAGACGCGCAGAGGAGGTGGCGGCGAGGCACCGCCTGAGCTCTATAGACCTTTTCACAGGAGGCATGGAGCACCGCCATATTGGGCTGTGCAAGGCAGTAAAAAGGTTCGTGTTGTCTGATACGTTCCGTTTTTCTTCGCCTATGTGGTCTGTTTGATAATAAAGACCTTCCAACTCGCCAAAATCGCTACTAGAAACCCTCGGCAGTGCCTTCTTGGTGGGTCACGCACATGTTGCACAGCCCAGCGGTGGTTATGGCGGCGCCCAGGGAGCCTTTTCTGAAAAGGTCCTCCGTGATTTTTTTTTACTGAATAAAGTTGTTCTCTCTCTCTCTTATGGAAAGGAAATTAGGTTCGGTGTGCGCGGTAACTGTCTCTCGACTGAGGACACCTCAATCGAAAGACTAACGGGGGAAGGGGAGTGAAAGGTGCGGCTATACCTTCACGAGACGGGGGATTACGCACAGCACCGAGCGTCAGTTCAGGGTACATCTCTCCTCCCCACTCGAAAAACCGGCGGGTGCAAGGCGGCAGTGGGAATCTAACCCACTACCTCCCGCACCGGAGGCGGACGCTCTAACCACGAGGCCACCGATGTGAAGGACCACTTTCGGCCCTTCGCAGCAAGCAGCACGGAAGCGGCGCTTCAATATGAACATATATACATCATTCGCTCGCTGCCGACTGCTTCGAACACTTGGAAGATGCTTTCTCTCTTTCTCTTTCTTCTATTTGGCGTGGTTCAGAAAGAAAAAGAAACAATGTAGATTGGGTGCGCCAAACGCTACAAACACGACACATACGCATAATGACGCCTGCGTTTCGCGTACTCCCACTGTGTTTCATTCGTTCACCTTCTGTGCTCAGAACAAAGCTGCCCGATTACAGCGACCGCAGCGGCTGTTCTCAGTCTCAACACGCTACGCAAGCACTTTTCGTGGCTTCGGCTGCCCCCGCCAACTTCATATATATATATATATATATATATATATATATATATATATATATATATATATATATCGGAACAGCAAACGGATGGCCCGGGGCCAGCCCGTGCTTGCGAGGGGAGGGAGGGGCAGTGAGAGAGAGAGATGAGTGCTCGCCGTGGAAATGTGGTGCAGGAGTATCGAGCCCGCTGCAGAGTTGGCATGAGACAAATGGACGGCGTCTGATTGGACCATGCCGGCCGCTTCTGCAACTTTTCATCGTTTGCTTCGCCTTTCGCTTCCCCCCGTCTCTCGTTTGTAGTCGTTTTTATAGTTCTAGCCCTTTGCGAAAGACTGCTGCAGAGGCGTCGAGGAGAGCACAAGGAGGCGGCAGAGTGCGAGAGCATCGTTCCACTGCAACTAAGCGCGTTTCCTCGCATTCCACGCGTGCGGGAAGAGATAGCGCGCCAGTTCCCTTTCATTCTTTTTACTTTTTCTTTGCCAGCCACGTGTGCATACGCAGCAGGTAGATAAGGAACTCCGGCAGTGCCCGTCTTTTTGTTTTCGTGTCTCACGCTGCAGAGCACCACGTCAAGGATAAATAATAATAATAACCAAAACAGAATACACAAATGATAAAGTTGTGCGCGGCTACAGAGTTGTCATATTATAATGCGTGTTTTTACGCCATTGTCCAGGCAAAATTTCCCTTCTTTATTTGCCGTACTCGGCGATAAAACGTGCCTATGTTTTGAACACGAACGTTCTCAATCGCGCGCGCGCACACACACACACACACACACACACACACACACACAATTTCCGTGGCACTCGATATTCCATTGCAAGACAGAAAACGCGATTACGTGCTGAAATGTTCGTTATACAGTAATTAATTCTAATTACAGCATAATTAAATGTACATTTATTCTGAAGTCGGTCATCTTTTATTTCCTTACAAAAGGAATCGCAAATCGTACTTGAAAGGCGAGTTCAGTTTTTTTTTTCTGCGTTCATAAGAGCCAACGAAAATGACATTTTTGTCGATACAGGAGCGTACGACGTCGACTCACTCGCATAACACGGCGACACCTTTAGAAAATTATTGCCTACAGCAATACGCCACACCCAGTAGCAAACCTGCATTTCGAAACTATGCAAAATAGCAGCTGCTTGAAAGTTTAGGCATGACAGATTTACTTGGAAACGATTCGTTAGTGCCATAAGTAATTAAATGCCACTGTTGGTGAATGGTATCAAAAAGAAAAACAGAGAGACATGGAATTTTCGGCATTGTCACGTTTCTCTCCCCGCTCTGCATTCAAAGTAATAAGCCGCCTCCCCCTTAGTGTATAACAAAGCAGGTTATCAGCACCACTATAAACGTCGTACTTAGTCTTTCCTTCTCTTACTCCCTTTCCCTCCTTTCGTATCGCTTCCTTTAGAAAGGCTGGAAATAAACCGCCCGAGGTTCTTGGTTTGCGCAGCAGCCTCTTGCCGTCATGACTGCCCGTTTCGTTTCGACACGGTACGGTCCCTGATCATTGTAGACAATATGGAGAACTTGGAATGATTTGGCAAACAATCTGCCGGAGCATAGAGTCAAAGGTGGTACGGTATAGCAAGTAATGAAAGCTGCTTCTACCAAGAGAAAGAACTGCCGTGCGGAAGGGAGGTTAACCAATGGGACGTGCCGTTAGCTACCCTACAATGCGGTAAGGCGCCCCGCCACGGTGGTCTAGTAGTTATGGCACTCGGCTGCAGATCCGAAGGTCGCGTGATCGAATCCTGGCCGCGGCGGCTGCATTTCGACGGAGGCGAAATGTTGAGGCCCGTGTGCTGTGCGATGCCAGTGCACGTTAAACAACGCCAGGTGCTCGAAATTTCCGGAGCCCTCCACTACGGCGTCTCTCATAATCAGAACTGGTTTTGGGACGTTAAACCCCACAAATCAATCAATGCGGTAAGGGGACTGAAAGAAGGATGGTAAAAATCAGAGAGAGAGAGAGAGAGAGAGAGAGAGAAGTCGTATCCAGGTTGTCTATATACGCACTATATCGCATCAGGTTCGGTGATTTGACGAAAGTCAACAAGAGCTAGCGTGGCCGCCTGGGCTGACGATTAGCGAACGCTAGAACCATGACCTTTGTACCTGTATAGTAGCAGTGTATCCATATAATCGTGCCAGTTCTTTTGAACTTGATCCATTCACTCGTCCGCGCACCTAACAGGGATTATATGCTCATCTTCGTATACGCATAGGGAAACACGCTACGTAAAGAGTGGCCACAAGGGCCGGTTAGCGGCCGAGCAATTGAGGGTGTGACCACCCGCCAGATGGCGTAACGATGGCCGCTTCCACGTCGCTTCAAGGATAGACAGCTCATCATGCCTCCACCGGGCTGTATCGACGTGTCATATTATTTCTCTATGACGTCCTTTCTGTGGCGTCCCGTCCCCATAGAAACGTTGATGCTGCGCCGGCTGCTCCGGTCATGTGCCGCTGGTTACGCCCACCTCGCCGCGCTTTTCAGCAACACGCCGGTTCGCTGCTGCAGTAAGTCGCTTCCTTTTGTCTGCACAAATAATTTGCTGTTTCTTGCGTTGAACATCGTTAAAGAGGTGTTTATTGATGCTGGTGGAGTGTATTTTGCGTGCGTAGCATACAATATGTGCTTCAGCGCCCGCCGGGGATTGTTCGTAAGCGTGGGTTGTACTTGACGCGTTGCTGTCATTGCTAAACCATTCTTGTTGTGGTTCTCACGGATGTTTTAGACCAGATAGACGCAGCACCCCTGCGCTCTTCTTTCTGTTGTTACTGACTTAATGCTCTGCGCTTTAGCATTCATATTTCTTGCTCCCCTTTGTAATATGATGCGCATCAAGTGTGTGATGAGGCAGTTTTTCTTTTTTTTTGTGTGTGCAATTTACCATGTAAACAATGGAAAATAAGACATTCTGTACCATTCCACCACTGCTTCCTATTGTGTGTAATTCAGAAAAGCGGTTTACGCCAAATAGGGAAAACAATTACAACAACAGCTCTAATCGCATAATTTTATCGTATTCGCATGAGCAAATTATGTTTTCATGAATACATCGAGGATCTTGGTGGTTTATTTTTTTTTTTTATGTAAGAAGGTTGCGATCCGCTACTTTATACGTCTGTATATGCTAAAAATACAACATTGAAGCTTCACTAAAGACGACGTAGTTGAACATTTTAACAGCCAGGTAAACCAGATTCAAAAGCGTTGCTGTCCAAAATCTGGGAAGGCAGTGTTGCCGGTCTGACCCTGCGGTAGTGTCCGCTCTTTACGTATGTATGTTTCTCTATGGTATAGGTGACAAATCACGAGTGTTCTCACGGCGCGTTAGCCCTTGAATTGAGTCTGAAAAATAGTTTCACTCGTCGAGCGCGATAAGAGTGACTATTACTAGAGAAAGTAAAAGGCAGCATTCCCTCTGCGCTATTAATTATTATTTTTATTATTTAAAGACGAACGTCAGAGCTATCATGGGTATGTTGATGCGCAAACATTCGCGTACTGTTAGAAACGTACCGGGAAACTTTTCAAACCGTTCTACTGCACTCTTAGCACGGTAACCTTTAGTTTATTTTATAGGTACACAAAAATGTGAAAATATGCTCCTTTATAAAGGTTAAAAGCACTTTAACCTTTATAAAGGAGCATATTTTCACATTTTTGTGTACCTATAAAATAAACTAAAGCTTACCGTGCTAAGAGTGTACGTATGCGTCTTCGGCTCTTACAGAGACCGCATCGTAATCCTTTACCGATGAGCAGTTATTAAGTCATGCCGGTAAAAGTCGTCCAACCGTTGATGCCCCGACAAAATAGCGATGGTATATAATTTCTCGAGCCCACTATTCTGGTGATGGCTACTTCGTAATGCGGCGCGGAAACTTGATCTTATACGATTTCCCGACTTAACGAGCTCCGTCCTGCAGCAAGGGTAGCAGCTCTGCTGTTATACGGCTCGCGTATACAATTTAACATCACACGGCCGAACCTGTCTATAAGAGGATGTGGCCAACATTAAACCCGAGCGGCTCTGCTCACGGCATCTCTGGCAGATGTCCCCGTGCGTGAGGCTAGGGCGAATGACACTAATTGATTAATCAGTACATCGCCAAAGTCATTTATGTCATAACACTATACGGACGAACTAAAGAAAAGCCCGCGTATGCGCTGCATATCAACTTTCGCGACGCATCGTTTTCGATCAAAACATTTTTAGACGAAAAAACAACGAAGACGACTAATTGACTAATTGCACACATCCTCGTTGCGACGAAGCCTCCCCCACCTCTCTCTCTCTCTCTGATTATACACGCGAACGCTATTTTTCAATGTCTTCGACGGTGTACGCCAGGCGCAAGCGACATTCAAGGAGCGTCCGTTTTCTCGGAACAAGAGCGGTCCGATCGCGTTGAATGACTTGTTGACGCCGAAGACATCGTCGCTAAATCGGGAAACTCCGATCACGTAGTACATGCACCCTGCGTGCCTGCTCCGACAGTGAATTCAAGGGTGCGCAAAATTAATGACGAGGGCATACAGCAAGAACACACAAAAAAAAAAACAGATAATCGAACATAGCATCGGACGCGGTATTTTCGCTAATTAATACCCACAGGATTCAACTCTGGAGTCTGAAGACCATGACTGACTGGATCAAATTCACTTTTTTGTAGCCCCCTCCCCCTCCTCCTCTTCCCGTTTTATCCCCTAAACAACAACAACAACGACAAAAAAACGGTTTAATTTTGAACTACGGTGCCTCTGACAACAATCCTTTTCGTTTTCAATCTTCACTGTCTCTTTCGTTCTCTCCACAAGATGAGTTCGCTTCCGTGTTGACCATGCGTGCGCCAAGCTCACGTTCGCAAACCAAAGTCATTATACATGCGCGCCACGAAACGCGTGAGCCGAGATATATATATAAAGTATACAAAGAGATGCCCGCTATACAGCTCGTTGCGGCGGGGTCATTAAAAGCGGCTCTCGGAACGCCGCCACGCCGGCACGACCCAAACAAACGTTCACGGGATGCAGGAGTGGCAACCTTGGGAAACATAACGCTCAAGGGCGTCGGGTTTGCACGAAGTACTGGCGTACGAAAATTCGAAGAAAAAAGAAAAGGGGGGATACCAATTTGACGAAAGCAGCGACGGCCCGCGTTCGACGTAACCGGAATATCAGCGCATGCGCACGGCCATCTCTATAGGAAACCGGACCGACCGTGAGCAGCGGATCCCCAGAGATCCCTATGGTCCTCCTTGCACCTGTGCCGTTTTCGGGGGAAGCGAAAGAGCGCGCATCTATTAATCACCGCGCCTTCTCTTCCGTACGTGCTTGTGCCTCTCTCGTTTATTGCGTTTATAACTTCTCTCTCTCTCTCTCTTTCGAGAGCAGTTATATATAAGAGTGCTAAAGGCGACGGGCATCCCGAGGCTGCGCAGGCGCACGCGATGCGAGGGGGAGCACAGGAAAAAATAAATAAAAGAAGAGGGAGCGTTTTCTCCTTTCCCATCCCGACCTCATTTCGCCGTTCATCCAATACTTTTCTGCATTCCATAGCTTTATTTTTCCTCTCCTCCCCTCCCGCTTGCTTCCCACTTTACCGCAGCCGCAAACACATTTCAGCAAACCCATTATGGGACGGACAGCGGCGGCGCGGTTGCCGCCGGCTTCGTTGCTTCCGAAGGTGAGGGAAGAAAAAACAAAAGAGGGAAGGGAAGTTGGGATGTGAAAATCAGAGCCGACAGCAATTCCCTCACTCCCCCTCTCCTCCCCTTTCACGCCGCAGACCGGAGTTCAGCGTGCTCTTCATCTACGCGGTGAGTGCCTTTTGTTCTTGGGCGTCGTTTCTTTCGTTTCAGGGGGGGCAGCCTTTCCCGAAAAGCTTGGGGGAGCGAACAAAAAGAAAGAGAGAGGGGGGGGGTGTGGAAGATTGGGGAAGGGGATATTTTGTGTCGTTAGAAATCGCTCCGAGCGAGCAGCGATAAGGGCAATAAATAACGAGGTGGCACAAACATTGCAGGCCAGCAGCGCAGGATATGTGGGATATAGGCGGGTGCGCCTGGTTGTGGAAGAGATATCGCTTGCAACGATGGCCATACAGGCAAGGAAACGAGAGAGAGAGAAAAGAAGAAGATATTAAGGGGAGAGGGAGAGAGAGATAGTCGAGCTCGTTCATTCAACGTGCTCCCTTGCGCTATTTTCCTATAAAAGACACTTACTAGGACGACGCAGTCCCGTCGATGGAGGTCACTTGAGTGGCCATCGCTTTATGCACGCCTCATGAGTGGGAAGGGGGATTCATGGCGCTGTAAAATATACACACTATCTACTGCTTCGCGACTTTTCCTGCGCGCTGAAAATTAAAAAGGACAAAGCCCCGCGGCGTAAGAAGTACTTACTTTCTCCGGGACGTAAAAAAGACGGAAATCAACTAGTTATACGTCGAAAGAATTGAGAATAGTAAGACCAGGACAGGGAAAGGAGTTGAGCATAAAACGCCCGTCACTGGCTCCCGTTATGAAGTGTGGTTATACGACGGAAATTGTAAGGAGGAGCATGGCCTCCAAAAACTTGGAGAATTAATAAAGAAGCACGAGAGGAAGTCAATAACCACGCAGCGGGCGATGGGACGAAAAATGATGGGCGTTACATTAAGAGATAGGAAGACCACCGAGTAGGTCAGGCAACAGGCGGGGGTCGCCGACATAATAAACGATGTTGAGGAGTAAAAATGGACACGGGCAGGCCACGTGATACGAAGGCTAGATAACCGATGGACATTTAGAACGACGTAACGGATAATAACAGCGGGGACGCGTAACTATGGACGATAGAGAGTAAGATAGGGGGTGACGAAACGAAAATTCGCAGGCATCAAATGGAATCAGCCGGCGCAGAACAGGAAAGGATGGAGAGCACTGGGAGAGGCCTTCGTGACTTGGTCCTGCAGTGGACATACAGAGGATTATTATTATTATTATCTGCAAGAGGGTTAGCTGAAGAAAGAAAAAACAAAAAGAAAAGCTTGTGGCGCCATCTTCAGCACGCCAATGCGGGAGCACGGTTCGCTGTCAGCGGATACTCTGCCTTCGCAAACATTCGCGTTCCTTCCCTATAGGGCTGCGTCACTTTCACGTCACGACCTCCGCTTCCTTTCTCGTACGCGCGTAACAGGGACCTTATATGGACATGCATACACGTGCCGTCTGTAGGCAGCCGACGGGAAGGTACACGGAGAAGCACGCTGGATAGGAGGATAAGCGAAGACGGACTGGGTTGACCTATACTATGACACTTTCTGCAGGCTTCATACGCGACGTGGATGTATCGGGTTCGTTCGGCAATCGAAACGCCGAGTCGACAGACTCCAAAATCGTTGCCAACCGCCAGGAACAAGCTCAACAGGAGTGGCGTAAGGCATTCAGGAGTTTCCTTGGCATGCCAAGGAGACTCCCGAAGGTGGTCCATAAAATGGGTTGTCGTCGTAAATGAGCTTGCCCATAATTTACCTCAAATTCTGATTAAAACGAAAAAAAGAAAGAAAACGCGTCTCGATCACTTGGCATATACCAAAATTAGCGTAAAAGGGTACGAATATATGACTAACATGAGTGATAGGTCGTGACATCGATAACATGACATGCTCGTCAATTAACGTTAATAAAACCCTGTGTAACTCATATCCCCATTGGATATGCGCCTATGAGCTATACTAAGACATTAACGAACAAAGAAAAGATTAAAAAGAAAGAAAGAAATCACATTGAATATACGGTTATGAGCCGCCCACGACTGAATCCACCGGTAAATAGAGATTTTTATAAAAGATGCCGCAAGGGATTGAAGCAGACGATACGTTTACAATAAGGCCAAAGCCGCACAGGCTAACGTCATAACTTCGCTTACGGGAGCATTAATTAAGGACATACAGTATATTTCCCCTCGCTTGGTTGCGCGTTTCGCGATGACGTCATCGCGTGTTCCCCAATGTGTGATCGTCCGAAGTCCCTCGCCACAGTCGGTGCCGGTGAAAGCAGTGCGTGTTGCGTAGGAAGTGTGTGTGTGTGTGTTTGTGTGTGTGTGTGCGTGCGCGCGTGAGTGCGATCTTGGCACACGGTCGAAGTGCGGCTTCCTCGAAAAGTAGGCCGCAGGGTGGATTTCTGTCCGAAATTTCGAATGCTGTCGGGGGCCACCCCACCGTTTCACATTTTGCGGACGCGATCGTCACCGAATGAGACCTACGCTCCGTGCTTGTTCCTTTTTTTTTTTTTAACGGTCAAACGCGGTGAGGGCCACTAACAACGACCTTGCCCATTTTCGGCTACCCTACACTCGTATAAAGCGAAGCAAACATGGGCGAAAACAGTAGTTGCAGCGTGCGCGCATCCGCCGACGAACGTCCAATTAAGTGCGGGAATATGAAACAGAAGTCTGCCATTGATGCATACGAAAACGAACGTATACCTGAACAAGCAATCGCTATGAACTTGTATGTGCTAAGAAGCCTGTACCCTTTTCATGTATACCCACCTGCCAAGATCTGGCAACAGATCGCAGTACCTACCTATTTATTTATTTATAAATAAATAAACAAAGCGTGCGAAAAAGTCGGGCAGCTGTCTTTCGCGAAGTGGGAACCGAAGCGTGCGAGGTGCACGGAAACCCAAGAAATGGCGCGCAGGCCGCTTTCAAAGACAACGTCAGTGCGCGGGCATGGACGTCTTCAGGAGAGAGAGAGAGAGAGAGAGAGAGAGAGAGAGAGAGAGGGTTCCTGCGCCAGTGGATCTACATAAAAACAGAACTAAAAACGACCACCGGGAAAGGGTATATGGAGAGGAGACGCCGTATCAGCCGTCCTTGTGTCGACACAAAACGCGACACATCGCAGACTCGATAAAGGAAGCGCTCAAGGTGGGCCAAAAAAAAAAAAAAGCTGTTCTCATTCTGCCCTGCGTCAAGCGTATAAAGGCACCACCGTCGCCAGTCACCCATTCGCACGAACTTGAGGCCTCCCTCGTCCGTTCGTGTTGTACCTCGTCGGCGTAGGGCGCAGTCGAATCGCGTGTCCGCTCCTCATTCGGGACAGAAATGGGGGCGGCGTGTGTTATCACGCCCGTATGACGTCACTCGGCGGCCCGCAATTCGCTCTCACCTTAACCCTCTTTTATTGTTCCTAATGTTCGTCCTCAACGGACCTTGCGTGATAGTGGTCACCGTCGGGGCACGGCCCACAGCACGCGAAAGTAATGGAAGGGGAGAGGAACGCGGCAGTGTTGGGAAAAGACGCGAAGTAATAATAACAATAACAAAAAAATGAGAGGACTGGATGAAGAGAAACGCGCGATGTCGTGTGTCACCTTCGCAACGACGACACACAGCACATACACGTCGACAGCGGTACAGCCCGAGATCGACGCGTCAAGGTGAATTATAGGACGCTACGACTATCCCGAGACGTCGCTGACGTCACCGCTGACGTCGCCGCCAAAGCTATCTATATTGACGGCAACATTGCCCGCTTCCTTCGCAAGACCGAAACAAGAAGGAAGAATGGGGGGAGGGGGTTGGGCGGAGAGAAGGAACTCCGCCCTACCAGGCACGCGTTCGGAACCATTTGTTATCGGGGTGCGCAAAGCGATTAAGGTCAGACAGGCTTGTTGTCTTCGCTGCTTCTTTCCTCGCCTTTGGTATTCTCCTCGCACGCTAGTATTCTAAACGCACCTAACGCGCTGTTGCGTGCTACGAAGGCCGCCACGAATTGATGCGAAGTTTGCGTCCAGTACTGTCTCTTTTTTTTTTAAAAAACCTTTCTTTCACAATGCGGAGGACCGATTTTCCCCCCTGCCTAAATTTGTACCTGCGTTCCGTTGAATCATTCAGTTCCCGGCACTGCCTGGTCGCTCAGGCGGGAGAGACGCGAAGCCACTCTTTTCACGCAGTGATCGAAGCGCTGACTCTAAAAAGCGCAAGAATTTTTGTATGGTTCGTTAACCACGCGGTCGCGCCGCGCCACCTTACAAGTTCAGTTTAGTGATGTTTTTTTTTTCAGAGAGATAAAAGCGTACCACCAGCAGTGAAAAAAAAAAGTTAGGCGTGCACCAATTTAAGAGGAAGACAACAAATATACTGCGGCAGTCCGCGTTTCTGTGGGAGTGATAGTAATAATAGTGGTCATTAAAGACAAGTGCCGTCCCCCATTTGGGCTCACGTTAAAGGACCACAAGTAGTGTAAACAAATTATATTCTAGATTACGCGACACAATCCCAACCCCGTGTTGAGGCAGTCCGGAGTGGAAACTTCAGATCGACCACGTGAAGTTCGTGAACTACATATAAAGCATATGCTGCCGCGATTTTTTTTTTTTACTCATTCACCTGGTATTCAGTTATATTTCACCACCGATCTCGCTGTCTCACTCTAGCAAGCTTTACTATCACGGCTTTAATTATTCTCATCGACCTTCTCGTACTTATTTTTTTTTTCCCGTCCTTAGTCTAGATTATTCAAAATGTGAAGTGCTCTCCTTTTCACACCATCCGGAACAGATCGAACGAACAACGGAGCAATACATGCGGACAGGACGACGCAATGTTGAGGCCAAGACGCTGGTACCTGCGCACACGCATTTTACTCCATTCGACGTTCGTTAAAGGGACCCTGAAACGGTTTTGACGATTTTGTGCAAACATGGTCATCCAGTAGAGCGAGTCATTAGGATCATTTGAGGGCAGATTTCAGCGCTGTGCGTAAAGTGTGGAACTTACAATAAGGTTTTCAACACGTGCATCGGAAAAGATCGCAGCGGCTCGCCAAAAGGCGTTTTCAAACGCCCCGCCATATCGACCGATGGAATGGGAGGTCGCTGATTGGCCCCTAACCAGTGACGTGCACGTAATTTTCAAAACCTAGCTGCGAACAACGTGCTTCTACAACGTACTCCTTCGTTTCAGCCAACGGTATCGTCGCGGCATCTGGCGGCGTACACACGAGTCGCCGGCGCTCTATTACAGAGGCTAGCACTGCCGAGGCGGGCGACCTCAGTGAGGATATCGGGGCGCTATGTCACTACGGGGGGCTTGGCAGAGCGGCTGACGCGGGAGGCGCTGTCGTCGCTAGCGCGCACTCCGCAGCAGATCGAGTTGAGGAGGAACAGCAGTGGTAAGGAAGAAGGCGACAGAAATAAGCCCATAGCTGCCTTAGCGCATGGTGCTTCGCTTTATTTACGGTGTGAATGATTTCATAATTGTGTTGCCTAAGCAGTGACGCAATGTCAAAAAAAAAAACGTTTCAGGGACCCTTTAACCGCTGTTCATCAGACGAGCCACGTCAATGGGAATTCGGCCTACTCTTGTAGTATTGCGCTCTTCGATTTATTATTTCTTTAAGTGTAACACGGCGGAAGTCCTTTGTGCACGTTCATTTTCACTATCCATTCTGGACTCCCGTCGGCTGCCGGGGGAAGTCAATTGCTGCAGTTATTATCCGAAATAAATTGAACACGAAGCACAGCGGTTCTGAGGTGGACTAATTGGTTCACGATAATTCATAGCACAGCGGGGCTAAAGATGAGACGGTGATACGGACGGGACACAACTCGGTGTCCTGCGTGTCTAGCACTGTCCCGTCGCTTGCCTTAGAGGGTTGTGATCAGTTCCAAAAACCACGACCTTGTTATAAGCATGTCGTATAATGGTTGACTGCGGATAAATGAACGCCACTTGAGGTTCTACTTAGCGTACACGAGAATGCGAGTGTGCGACGACCTTTACGTTAACGTCCTCATGCAGAGCGTGCAAATTTTCCATTCGCTTATTTCGCCGTTCTTTCACAAAGTGCCTTGCTTCGCAAGTGGACCGGCTCTCAATAGATCCGGCCAACTCTATACAACCACCTTCAAAAAAGAAAGAAAGAAGGAACGAAAAAAAAAAAACCGGACTTATCTCTGCTTTCTATAGGTCCTCCAGCAAAACAGTGCAGCATATATACGGAGACAGACATCTATATGTTCTTCTCACGTCATTCAGGCGTCCGCTCGCGAGCCGAGAAGAAGCGTGCTTTCTGCGACCAATGGAGAGGTCAGTTCGCGAAGGAGCACTCTCCGCGTCTCCCAACCACGCAGAGCGGTACACCACAATCAACAGTACACACACACACACACACACACACACACACACACACACACACACACACACACACACACACACACACACACACACACACACACACACACACACACAGTGATTGCCTACACGGTCAGGAGTAATGAAAAGGTCCACCAATCTCGCTCCTTCGTCACGAACTGTCCTACTCCGTGTCATTTGAGCCTTTCTTTTTTCTTCTCTCATTCAACTAGCTCACTTAAGGCTGCACAACGTCCTTTGTGCACGGAAGGAGCCACGGTGGTGCGGTAGAGAGTTTCCAGGCGTGGATTTCACTTGTGCATGAGAGGCACGAACGTTTGGTTTTGATGAGATCGTCGCATCGCTCGGCGGAGGATCGTTTTCGCATTCCGTGCTCGTACGTACAGCTTCGCGCACGGAGTACCGAAGGCGATCCTTCCAACGTCGCTAAAAGTGCGAGCAGAATTGACCTGACCCGCGCAGAACGCGCCAAGCAATGATCGAGGCAGAAGACGGAAACCGCTTAGCAATGATGTCGGGTGGCAGTGTCTCCTTTCTAACGCGCGACAATTTCGCATGCCGGGTGACCTCTCTGAATGTGAATGTCAACGGATGTCAATAAAGCTTTCTTTTTTTTTATTACCCATTCTTTTAAGCACGGTGGATGGCACTATGGATGGTCGAGTAGCCTTAGCGTACAATTCGCTAATTAGTTGTGATTTATGTTGTTACATATTTTTTTTTTAAATTACCGGTTTCAACGCAAACGTTGCAATACACTATCGCTGTAGCGCGCAATCGGTGTACAGGAGGCACAAGCATTCTGCACAGTTTCAAGGACGTTACGTTTGTCAAAAAGAAAAAGAAAACTGTTCATTCCTCGTTTCATCAGCGCAAAACTGACAGCGTCTAAAACGCCAATTAAGGAAATGGTTTTAATTGAGTTGAACCTTTGTGTAAACCACACCTGCCCTAGAAATACTGCCGTTGCTGGTACAGTCTAATGTTAGCCCGCACTATAACATAAGAGTTTTAGTGTTCGGGCCCCCAAGCACTGGGGTCCCTGCGCACCTGCGTTCTATTGTTGTTTCCTTGCATCCGAGGGGAGTACAAAAGGGCGCAAGCATGTGCGTATGCACAGCGAAGCTTGTATACGCAACGCTAAAACTCTCTTCACGCTGCTCTATCGAGCAACTTGCTACAATAAAAGGGCGAATAAGCTTAACACAACGGAAGTTTCCAAAACGGCAATCAATAACCTCGCAGTGTATAACGCGAAAGAAAGAAAGAAAGAAAGAAAGAAAGAAAGAAAGAAAGAAAGAAAGAAAGAAAGAATCTCTCCCCTCGCCATCGGCGATGCATGGAACTATACAACGTAGGGGACCCAAAGGAAATCCGTCTTATCCACTAGGTGGGACGGAAGGCTTTCCTTGTCTCCCTCCTTTGTCTTCCGTCCACTACCATTCCCGCATTGTCCGGGGCAGGGGAGGAGGGGGGGAAAGAGGAAGCGACAGCGTCAAAGTTAATTTGGCCGCGCGCTGGCGTCCCATTTGTCCCAGCTCCCTCTGTCTATAGGCGACCACACCGGAGGCGTCGTTTGCCCCGCGGCACACAGCCTTTGCGGAAGTCTTCGGCGAACCAAGAAGCGCAATGGCTCATTCCGTTCATCTCGAACCACCGCGGACGCCCCCCGCACTGCCCGGACCTCCATCAAGCCCACGGCTCGTTTCTTCGCCAACCAACGAGCCGCGGCCGACCCGTCGCCGCATACACAGCTGTATGTGCGTACACCGCCACCACCACGCGCGCGCGCTCCTCCTGCGTGGTGCATCCTCATCCCACCCCCCGTCCTAATATCATCCCACCACGACCCCAACCCTCCCTCGACGCCATATATTTATACTGCCACTACTAACCCCGTATATAGGCGCCTCGGTTGGCGGCAGCGAAATTGCAATCACGCCACGCTCCGGCGGATCGAAAGCGAAAGCAGGGGCGGCAAGGGATGTGAGCGGGGGGACTGGCGGGAGGGCCGAAAATGACGGAATGGACAGTGCATTAACGATGAGCGCCCCGGAAATGGATGGGCCTCAGCGCGCTAGACGGCGGTGCTGCTGCTACACAGCATGGGCCATTTCGCAGTGCAGAAGCCACGGCCTTGGAAGGCGACGGGAAAGAAGAAAAAAATCGTAGACCCACAAAATGTGCAGAGCGGAAAAAAAAAAGAAAAAAAAAGCGAACGCATAGGCGCCGGTTTAATGCCCACGTCCCGACACTTTACGGACGACCTTGACTTAGTATGCGTTTCTTCCTCCCTAATTCATCAACACTGGCGGAGTGCGAAAGTTTGAGCAACTTTCCTCATCTACGGAGGAGGAAGTGTAACGTCGCGCTGCCCTCGCGGGATTGTATACGGTGCAAGTACGAGCCACGACGACCCAGCACAGCGATAGCGACCTCAACGCGATGAGCGTTTTCTTTAGGACCTTCCGTGAGCTAAGTGGAAGCGGATACTCCATTAGTGTTTTAATTATGGAGCATCATCATCACCCTTATGTCCACTCCAGTATGAAAGCCTTTCCCACTGCTCTCCATCTATTCCTGCCCTGGGCGAGCTCATTCAATTTAACGCCTGATAATTTCTCAATCACCCCATCTCACTCTCTGTCGTTCGCGGCTACGCTTCCCCTCTCTTGGCATCCATTCCGTCGTACTATCGGTTACCTAGCCTTCTTACCACGTGGCATGCCCAATTCTGTTTTTTTTTTTTTTCGTCTCTTAGCGTCGATTATTACGTCCGCTACCCCTGCACATTCACTGATCTACTCGGCTCTCTGCCTATCATTTTTCGCTCCATTTTATAGAGCACTATATATTAACCTTTAGTTGACCTGAACCCGACGTGGGCAGGTCAAGTCATATAGAACTCGATCACCCGAGGTCACTCGATGCCGTTTACGCACACACTGGCGAGCAAATAGAAAGCATCATCAGGCGATACACTCCGTTCAAACGCTCCCACAGCCCGCCAACCATCCAATTTTCACGTAAGCGTACGTGTACCCTCAGTTTATTTCACTGCAATACCAAATATACGAAGTGGTTGCTGCTTTTTTCTATCTATGACTGTGAGACAAGATGCCATCTGCACTGTGGCCGAATTTTCCACTTTTCTGTACGAGAACAAGAAATAAAAGTAGCTCGAGGCGTAGTTGCGGCGTCGATGCCATCGTGCTGTAGAGACCGGAAGTCTTCTGGCCTCGCTAGTGATGCTGTCCTGGTATTGACGGTGCATGCCGTGGCGCACGCATGTATGATCACAACGGTTCCAGAGACACGCAATCCGTTTGGCAGCAAATGAGACGACTCCGCAAGCGGTAGTCCACCGCCATTATGACGCCCGGTCGGTTCTGCCGAAGCCACGGAAGGCAGCTCTCTGGCTTCCACTATACTGCCCTGAACGCAAATTAGCGTGCCTGCTGAGAACACAGCCTGTATAGCGTACGTACGCAGGTATATGCGGAACGGACAGTATAAACGCCAAGCTAAACTTGCGCAGTGCGTTCCGACGCTGCAGAAGCGCCAACGATTTTCGTTAGATCCCACCTCGTGCAGCGTTCGGACGCGATGACTGCAACGCACTTCATTCTCTGCAGCTCATGGATGGGCCAGCATTTTGAGACACCTCCAGCGCAATGACAAATTTCTTTCCCCTGCTTTCAAGACTTCGCCTTCGAAGGAAAGTGAAAGTAGTTCGTTATGCGAGTCTTGTGTACAGAGTTTAGGGGATATTTAGCGCGCGAGCAGCTGACAAAGTATCTCCCTCGTGCACTTACCATTCCCGAAAACGGGACAACGCCCGGATTGACGAGGCAACAAGCTCTTTCATTCAGCGACGGCGGTGTCACACGGCGCAAGCCGCGTGTGATACCGCCGCCGTCGAACGAAAAGCAATACCAACGTAACAAGGCAGACGCTATGTACTGTACGGGGTATACAGTTACAGGCGCAGGTCGCTCGCGATAGAGCCGCTGTAAAGCTTAGATAGCTGAGAAGAAGAAGGGAAAGTTGACTTCCTCCCTGTTGCGACAAGCAGCGATAAAGGTACCCGAACGCAGGCAGCAAGGAGCAGAACGTTGTACGCGGACGCAAGAAGCAGAAACGGTAGGCATGTCAACGTGTCATGGCGTTCTTGTCGGTCGCCTTGACGTCGTCGCGAATGAGCATGGCTTGGTGTAAATGCTGGAGGCATGGACTCGCAAAAGCAAAATGACAAAACATGCTAACGCGCACGCCAATGTAGAAATAAAAAAGATGTATACACTTTAACACAACGGGACCGAAATGTATGCAACTGCGGCCAAATGACCCGCCAGCAGGATGCCGCGAGCCAAGCACACCCACAAGATGGCCGCCGACCAGCTGTCATATGCGCCTTCCGCTGCAGGGGACCATGGAGGAGGGGAAGAAGAAGTAGGAGGAGGAGGACAGGCAGGGTGGTTAACCAGATACGCGCCCGGTTTGCTACCCTGCACTGGGGGAAGGGATTAAGGGCCTAAAAGAGAGAAAAAACAAAGGGTGGTGCGACCATGAGTTCACGAAACGATAAGCACGACCCTTTCGGTTTCGACTGGGTTTGTAAGACTAGTTTTCATTTCCTAATACGCAGCCACTCTCCATTACTGTTGAGAATTCTTGGAACTGTACTCGCAGCTCCTGCAACGCGACTTTCCTTGAATATGTATTTATGTCATCGGATTTCATGCGCAGTTTCACCAGAACTTCCACTTCCTCAGGTTCAACGCGCATTCCTTTTCCTCTCATCCCACAACGAACTCTTCCTAACTCTCTGCACTAGCTGGCGGGGATTGAAAAAAAAAAAAAAAGCAAGTTCAACTTGTATCAGGAGCTTTGGGCAGAGTGTAGAACTTCACTCGCACCAATTATGTCGACCGGGAACTGCTCACTTGTGAACTTTGCCATCGTGGCACAAAGGATGTCGTGTAGTTAACACAATGTATGGTAACACAACGTTACAATACATTGTGTTAACCTTCCACGTGTATTCGTTTTGTGTATTAGATTTAGTTTTGTATAAGGGTCCACAAGTTGCTAGGTTTGTTCTTCCTGAAATTCAAAATGCTTTTGTTTTCGTGTTGTATTACAATACTGTGCACTGTGACGAACCGCGGAGGGGCGCGAGCATTCGTCAGGCTTGATTGCCTTTAGCCCCCGGCCCTGCAGTGAGTTGTGAAACATGCTTACTGTGAATAACGTTACTTAATCACTCGTTCTAAAGTTCATAGCAGTCGAGATTCAGGCCAGCAGCATTTACAGCACAGATGTATGCGTCGAAAAAAGAAATTGCTTTCCTCGATTTAGCCACGTCACTGAAAGGGCCGTCAGTAGGGAGCTATCAAGCGAACCGAATGTATAAGTCACCTTCGTCACCTCACATTATGAATTACTGAACCGCTGAGTTCAATCCGGGACATATCAGTGCTCCGACAGCCGAGATATCGGGATCCCGCGTGAAAATGAGGGTCAGTCCAGCTAAATCCGGTACCGCTGTCATACCCATTCGAAGGCGGGGAGAGCGCGTTAACGGATTCTCGCCTGCATCGCTCTGCCAGCGACAAGAACAGTGCGGGCCTTTGACAAGACCACGCAGTTGTGCGAAGATATCCGCAGGGTCCAAGGTCCTTTCGGCCTCCTCCAGAAAGCACGGAGCGAAGCGCGCAAAGTGTGTGCATTACAGATGGCCGGCTTCTGTTTACAGCGCACAGCGACCACGCTGCCCTCCGTTGCTCGTTTTCTGACACACACACACACACACACACACACACACACACACACACACACACACACACACACACACACACACACACACACACACACACACACACACACCTATTTCTGTACGAAACGAACGCGCAGAACGGGAACCTAGTGATCTGTAACGCCCCCAATCCCCATTCCAACTCCTCCACTTAGACTATACGAGAGACGGCGTAGTGGAGGACTCAAAATTAACGACGACCACTCGTGCTGGTTTAAAGGTGCAACTAAAGCAAGGTACACACACGTTCGAGCGTTCTTTTGCATTTAGCCCGACATCGAACCGCGACCGCCGCGGCGGGAATACCTAACCCGCCGCGGCGGTGGGAGACGTAGCCACCATAAGCCACCGCGACGGGCTTCGTTTTTCGTCTATCATGGATACCGTACGTACACACCGGGCGTCACTCCACCGCCGCACCGGTAATGACTCGAAGAAAAGTCGACGCGACATCATTTTGACCCTTCCGCCACTATACTACCGAGAAGAACGAGACAAAAGTACTCAACCATAACCAGGGGCCGTATCCTGACATACGTCGCTAAAGGCGATAGTATCGCTTCGATTGCGTCAGTGTCGCCCTTAGTGTCTCCTGCGGTGTGATTGGCTCCATAATGAATTACGGCACGTTCTAAGGACAAGGACGAACAAGGGCACACGAACGCGCAAGAGCTGTAATTCATTGTGGATCCGCACGAACTAGCCTGGTCAAAAACCTTGCTACGGTGTGACTGGCCGGCTGAACAAACCGGAGACCCGCCGTCACTTTTCCGGTTTGTTCAACAAGCCAATCACCGCCGCAGGGGACGACAAAAGGCGACACTTACATGTCACCAAAGCGATACTATCGCCTTTAGCGACGCGTCTCAGAATACGGCCCCAGCACCTATCTCCCGTATGCGTGTGCTTGCGCTGCAACGCCAAGCATACACACCGGAAGTTTACGCAAAACAAAGTAAAGAACGCGTCGCGGGACTGGCCGTGGATTTACGCCGCGAAACCTGTTCCTCGGAAGGCCGCGGCGTCCAAGTATGCAATGCCGGTCTTCTCCCAGCAAGGTCAGCGATATATAAACGAGGGACGCCCGCGAGAAGGTGAATTGACGCGCGCCGTGTGCATATCGTAGCATCCGACCCCCTTCTTTTTCCCTGTTATCGTGCAGAGTTCCGTCTCTCTCTTTTCTTTCATCTGTGTTACCACCTGCATTATGAAAATTTTGCGTTGTGTCTCCGTTGTGTTTTCGTGTTGCGTGCGCAAAATTTTCATAATGCAGCCAAACCAACTAGCCCGCCTTTCTGTTTTATTTGTTACCACCTGGTTGAGCGAAGGCGCTCAAGAGAAGGCAGCTCACACTGAAATAAAAGAGGAGGCGCAAGACTTGAACAGAATGTGACAATCGAATAGCTACAGCTGCACTAAATCGCTAAAGCGTGCGTCGCGACCACAGTATGCGTCTTCGTATAGCTAATTTAAGGACGGTTCACATAATGATCATAAAGAAATGCCCATGGGATGACAGGTGCAGAACTGTGGTGTGGTGTGGCGCAGGGGTTTATCCAGTATTTCCCTTTTAGGGAAGGTGTGCAACCAGAACGCCGGCGGTTGTGGATATTCGCACTGTCCGTAGACTGTCACGCCGCACCGCGGCGCACGGCAGAAATGCCACGAGGAGGATAGGCAGACGACGCGCTGTACTGTCCGTCGCCGCCGCACCGTTGTGTACGCATTTGCGCGTGATATGCAAAAAGCACAACAGTAGCCCCGTGTGCTGCGTGCCCCAGTGCACAAATTGAGCTGTTCACAACGAGATAACCCTGCATTCCTCCCTCTAAGATCCGTTGCGATAGAAGGAATGGATAGTGAGGTTTCACATCGGAAAGCCTGTGACGCCGCCGATGAGGGCGTGCAGCACACATTTCACTCCCGGTAATTTCTTCTGGAGCAATATAGGTAGGCAGCAATTGCTTTCGCTTTTTGGCTAAACCGCACAGTGGTCAGGCTTTATGTCGTATTTATAGTGAGAAGGCCGTTTCTCTAGATGCGCGCACCTGCTAGCGTGGCAACGCGGCAGTTAAATGTAAGAGACATTTGCGAACCACTGCAAGCCGCAAAGTTGCTTGTTTGCGTGGTATTCGCATTTTTTTTTTCACATATTACACGCAGTCGCACACAACAACGAATGCTTATATTTCAGTCAATGCTGACATCGATTCACATTAAACGGGCATTTTTGATCACGATCTAGTATCCTGGTTTGGATCTATCTGGAACAGGTGCTGGTACGCGTGCACTGTTGATCGCGCGGTCAAGCATGATACACTGATCTCAAGACGATCCGCATGTGCGCATCGCGATTCGGCTCTGAACTCCCGATTCGGCCCACGCCAGCGCTAAGCTCTATCATGATTACGTTGGACCATGTAGCAGTGACCACCGTTGATCGCGATTAAGAAATGTAACCCTGATCGATCCCAGTCGCTATCACATGTGCCCGTCTGACGCCACTATTTACTCACTTCGGTAGCTCACTGTGCAGAAAATACGGTTAAAAAAATATCACCCAATTGGTTGCGATTTACAGTGGCAAGCTTCGTCCATGTGAAGCAAGGCAGTTTGCACGCGTGTACTTTCAACGGATCCTGCGAGTGTCTTCGCGATGTACGCGAAGAGGCGCACGGCACGCCTCTGGATCCGCAAGTGACACTTTTTGGTCGCATCTTTCTGCCATTTCACTGCGACTTCTTCGCGGTGTGCAGACTTCGTGCTGTGGGCACCACGTAAGAAGAGGCTGATGTCAACAGCTCTGCCTTCACAGAAGTTTCCAAAATAGTCAATAATGAAAGCGGCTTCGCAAAAGGAAGCTAATTTGTGTCGGACATGGTGAAAAACCCGTTGAAGCTTCTGTACGACACGCGGCGAACGGCGTACTCTCCGGGCATGCGGATAGTCTATCCTCCTCCAGACAGCCATGTTGGCTCGACTTGCGCGCCACCTATAGTTCGCGGACATTGCGAATAGAGTTGTAGGTTAGCTGCAAGATCTTTGTGCCGGTGTGGGGGATCTAGCTGAGGGGTGTAAGGGGGTGTGGCATTTGGTATGGCGTAAAAGGTCAACACGCTCCGCTCGTGGGTAACTGGCGTCGCTCAACAATGGGCGCTCTATATGCGCGGTGAAAGAAAAGGTGTAAACAAAAAAAAAAAAGAAGAAGAAGAAGCATAGTCATTCTGCGCGCGCCCGCTGACGAATGTTCGCTCAACGTACATGAGGAAAAACTGCAGGAACAGAGAGACCCAATTTTCATGACGTACCTGTTTTCATTCGTGATTCTCATATCCCTACGTCTAAAAAGATACATGGTTATATGAAGAATGTAATCTCTTTATATATACATTTGCTTTGCAACTAATTAACACGCCGTTATCATTGTTTAATTCTGGCTCCGCCATTTCTTCCATTAAACTAAGTAATATTTCTGCCTCTGCGATTCCGTTGTACCCTAAGTGGCATGTACAGAACCAGCGCGTACAAATCCTTGCTGCCTTTTAGAAGTGCTGCCAAATTAGCCTCCTCATGTTAATTGTCGCTTTATTTACACCAAACTAACTGACCTGCTTGGGCATGTAAAGAAAACTTCCTTCGGAAAGCAGCCGCGAATTCTCGGTTTGTTTGTCAATAAAGTTCTTGATGCTGCAGAATGGCAGGCTAACTGTAAGCGAACAAAAGAAGAAAATAATAGGCCAGGTTTGCGCTGACTCGCACATGGCTTAACACACCGCAGCTGGTCGATTTGAAGTTGGACACGGTTCTCACATGGCCTTGCTAGGTCTCACTGTTATGTTCGGCGGCAGATCGGCGGGGAAGAGCAGGCGACGGCGCCCTAGCGCATGGCTTTTCCAGTAGAAACGTCGTGGTATGCACTGTGTACGTAGTTGACGTGGCGGCTTTGCTCCCGCGACGCACGTGGTCAGTAATTGCTGTGACGGACATAGCTGCACAGCATAGGGTTGACATGACGGTTGACAGGTCTCTTCACGGTGGCATGTAGGACATTTCGGAAGAGCATCCCAGAAAGCAACAACAGGGGGGGAGTCGCTTCCAAAGACAGCGGGAGCTCGCTGTCAAAGTAATCCTTTGACCTTCCTGCTCGGTTGAAAGGTTGTCAAGCAGTTGCCCCTCGGAAGAAATGACCCCACCGTGGAAATGTGCGGAAGTGCTTTTGGGTACAATAGACCTGTCAAACGGTTCTCTTGAAGTGCGGCTGGGTTGCATGCCGCCGTGTAAACAGAGTGGCAACGTGGGCCTGCTGCAGAGTCGTGCTAACTGATCACGTGATTAGTGGATGATATCTTTCGGTGAAGCTCGGTGCAGCAAGCGGGTCGAAAGGTCGTACCGCGAGGGCGTAACCGTAGGCTCTCATGGAGAGGGTGAACGTGTACGTGATTGGTAAAGTGCTGCATATGGGTTGGTCCCAGGAGGCGGTCGCAGAAGCGATCAAGTGTATTTAACGGAGAAAAGAGAATCGCAGAGAGGAGGGAGCTTGGCGCTAACTTGGGTCGCAGACGCGGCAAGGTGGTCAGAGGTCGAGCTTGGCGCTGCCTCTGACGAGATATGATGGAGTTTTGAAAGCTTAGTGCTTGTTCCCGTCTAAGTGCAAGCATTAAGGGCTCGGAATGAACCGCTTGGTGTGGTTTGAGCCCAGTTGGTTGTTGAGTTGTCTGTGACAGTACTGGCCGCCCCGGCCGAGTTTGTAAATAGTACTACAGTTTGAATAAACCTACGGTTTTGCTGTGAGGTCATCTTGCTCCAGATTCCGTCCTTCAACGTGTCGCCGCGGTCATCGGAACCATCATCGAGAGAGAGAACAACACCACTCTCAAATTTAACTCTCACTTCGCAACCAATTTAGCCGAAGCGCAGTCGGACTTGCCTCAATCAGTCTTAATTAATCTTGCATTGATTATCATTGGCTCAATTAGGCTGGCCAACTTGATAATACATAGCTTAATTAGTAGTAGCCTCATTATTGGTCTAATTAGGTATGACTTAATCAGTCAGCCTAACTAGGTTCGGCTTAGTCTTATTTGAAATAGGCTTGCATGGTGTAATGAGTAACAAATTAATTAGGCTTTACCTAATTAGTCTTGGCTTCGTCGGACTTGGTTTCATTAGCCGTAAGTTTATTAGGCTTGAGTTAATTATAATTACCTTAATTAGATATGACTTGATTAATATTATGTTAATTAGGCTTGGCTTAGTTTAATTATACCGGTATAATGACCTTTAACTTAATTGTGCTCGTTTGAGTAGCATTAGCTTTAGTAGGCTTGGCTTCATTAGTATTACTTTAATGAGACTAGTCCTAATCACTCTTAGCTTAATTAGCCCCAAATATGCTAAGCTTATTTGGCTATACGACGAGCTAATGCAGAAAGTAACCTATCTACCGTAACGAAAACGGCGGTGACTTTGCTAAGCCAGCACTCCTAGGCATGCTTGATAACGGGCCAGTTCGCCGGTCCTTTCCATATGCTGTCGACAGTGCGCGCGGGCCGCTCACACGGTGGTATTCTGTCATACCCTGATTCAGGGGCACATTTTATTCACTGTTTCACGGTCACTTGCATTCGTTCAACACTGGGCATGTGAATTGTGACGTCAAAAGTATTTAATAATGAATCATCAGAGTGTCTGGCAGTTGCGTATATAGTCTCGTATGGCATTGACTATGGCTCAGATAGCAACTACTCATACACGGTGGTGTCACCGGAGGCACGGATTCGCCGTGTATTTACCCCGATTATCGGTTCACTAAAATGCTTTTTTGGAGGACGGTCATCAGATAAGGAGGGAAGCGCTCGCGGTGAGAACAACAAAAAGACCCGCGGTGGCATACACGCAGGAAATGTGGGGTTGTAGCAGACGACAAAACCCGGCATCCTATGAGTGACGTCAGAGCGTAGGTGGCGCGATAGTATATGTCCTCGAGGCCAATATCTTATCTTTTTCTTGCTTTCCTTCCGTGTGACTCTATCGAGAGACGGGATTTTGCGTGGTTTGCCGCCCCACGGTGGTGCTAATTAATTTCGGCTCCATCGCGAAGCGCAAGGACTGCCACCGTATTTAATGACAATAGAAAATTTTAGGGTGTCTAGTAGTATCCGGTATACGCAGACGCTTAGCGGAAACCGCATAGCGTTGTGTGTCGCCGTCAAGTGGCGCCACCTATAAGTGACAAACTGAACGAGCAAGCTCGTGTCCTCCGAGATTCTGGCAGCCGCCCACTAAGCCTACTGCATTTGACTGCCTCTCGGAAACTGTGTCGAGTTGTGATGGACACATTACCGCTCAAGCTTCGTGATGCAAAGCTACGACAAGTACAACCGCCAGTTAGTAACTTGGGAGGCTACAAAACGCGCGACGACCGCTTGGAAGAGCCGAAGCGGACGGCAACGCGCGTTGGGTGATCGGCCATGCTTGCGCAGGCACTGCTTACATCGCGGTGTTACGGTAAACGCAGAATGGTTTGCGTAAAGCGGTTTACCGGGCACGTTAAATTTCCCTGATCACGAATTTTAACGCTCCTTCAGGACGACAAAGCTTTCAGAACGCCGCGAAATCAACGACGTCTCATCAGTAACACACAAAGTGAGGAAGGGCAATCGTGAAAAACAGGAAGCTACAGGTGGTACTGCGCGAAACAAACGGGAACGAAGGAAGGAGACACACAGACAAGCGCAATGATGTTGCGCTTGTCTGTGTGTCTCCTTCCTTCGTCCCCGTTTGTTTCGCGCAGTACCACCATGAAATCGTTCCAACTAGGCCGGCTAGCCGTTTTGCTTGAGGAAGCTACAGGTTAACTACGGCTACAGCTTAGCTTCAGGTTAGCCCATACACAGGTTAGCTACAAGTTATACATTAATTATGTCCCTGAATAAATGTAGGTCACGATTTTCGTCTAACTATATATAGCGATGTTCTTTTTTTTCCGTTCGTCGGATTCCCGAGGCTTCAGAGCCGGCAAGGTCAGCGTGCCGGCATTGAAACCCGCATACCACTTCAATGCTTCCCGTATAGTGCGAATAAACAACCGAACAACATTAAAAAAAAAAAAAACTTGCGCTGCGCCCACTCCAACTGATCGACGAAAAACCGTAGCCGCGGCACGCTTTTTCGTCGATGCAGCTGTGCAGCTCTGGTTAACCCCACTTCCGGTTGAGTAGGCGCAACCTCGGATCTGAAGTCGTAGCTACACTGCGCATGAGCAAAGTGCGTGCGCGCACGTATGCCGGCAGCACAGCGCTTACCTCGTTCGGCGCGCCAAATTAGACGGCGCTGGCTGCTGCACCTGCTGTTGCCTTGCTGTTGTTGGTGGAGGCGGACGACGCTGCCAAATCGCACTGGGCTGGCGACCTGCGCAGACGAGATGAGTCCGTCTGAACACTATGGCACAGAAACACCTAGGTCACGTTGCAAAATTCGCAGACATCGCTTGAGCAACTCGCCAGCACACGGAGTGAACATATTGCGCGGGGAGACCCCCCCACTCCCCCCCCATCCCCCCAAAAAAAGAAGAGCTTTCTCCTCTGAGCCTGGGACACCGGCCCTTTTCGCTCTGAGCTTCCTGTGCAGTGCGCGAAATTAGTGTCGGTGTGTGTAAGAGCTTTTATAAAGACACACGCAGTATCACGCAAGGGTATGCACGGTGAGTCGATACCGACTAGCACCCAGAACTGCAAGTCCACCAGTGCAGAGAGAGAGAAATGAAGAAGTAGAAGAAGAACGGATGTTAGCCAGAAAAATAAGTTTGATTTGCAACCCTACACGTGCGGAAAGCATGCGGAAAGGGACAAAGGCGACTGCCGAAAAGCAAACCGGCGCCACAAAACTCGGAGATGTTACACGTTACTACGCGATTCTAGTTTGTCCGTAGACTTTCTTGCATTTAAGGATAGCGCGTTACCGAAAAAGTATGCGTGATCTACAACGCTCGTGGCGCCACTTGTTGGTGTACACGCTAACCAGAACCACAAAAAAGCTAATATTGCTACGACGTTATTATTAACCGCTGGCAAAAATAAATAACCAGTGAGGTAATCACTTACTTTCAGTACCTCCATTACTGTTTTTTTTTTATTAACGAAAACACTGCGGTGATCGAAACGAAAAAAGAATTCAAATGTATTGTACTTCGACAAAACGTTGCAAGATGTCGTTACCCGCTCTGCTGATGCCACTAACGGCTCCCGTAAAACGGTAATAGTAAACGTACAGAAGTTAACAATAGAGAGTTTTAGTTTGTCCGTAAACTTCTTCACGTTTACGGATACCGGTTTACCGGGACAGTGTACGTGACCAGCAGCGCTGGTGCGACACCTGATGATGCGGAGCCTAACCAGGCACAAAAAAGCCAATATTATTGCGGCTCGCCCGTTTTGCTTGACTCCTAGTGAAAAGCATTGGACGTGAGAGAATAATTGACTCTGAGTACTTTCATTACCTCTTTCGAAGAAAACTGCTCACGCTACTAAAAAGAAAATCGAATGCATTGTAGTTAAGCAAACCATGAATAGATGGCGCTAGCAGTTCTACTTGCGCCGTATATACGCACGTATCTGTATCCGCTAACGTGAAGAAGTTTACGGACAAACTAAAACTCTATTAAAATCCTGTACTGCCCTCAACAGTCTACGTTGTAATGCCCGTAGACCGCAAGTGGATCACTACATAGAGTTCTAGACACCTTTAGCGCAGACGTATGTGACGCAGACTACTGCTCAAGCAAATTTCGCTCTTACAGTTACCGGATGCTCGGTGTGTAATGCAGAACACACCGTCAGCCTTGCCACAATATGGGCAAACGCATAAAATAAGCGAGGCTGCTTCTTCGCAGACTCGAGTGTAACAGGATGTCGGCCATTATGAGTGGGTATGATACGGCAAATGCGAGACAATGACAAAGCTGGTAGAACACGGATTTAGTGGTGTCAGCTAATGGGATCAGAAAAAAAAGAAAGAAAAGCAGAGACACAGGGAAATATCACAAAACGGAACACGAGGAAATAAAAACTTGAACTTCGTTGGAATAACGACTGCCCTTGGTAAACTAGTAGCTAGAACGGAACCGCCAGTATTGGTTTATTGAACGAACGATTTCTTTGTGTGACATAGCCTTCGGCATACGGTAAAATAACACTGCGTTGCACTTGATGTAGAAAGAAATTGTGTGCGTTGCTTGTTTTAAAAACGCTATAACGGCACTGCGGCTTGTGCTGGTTTTTCAAGCCAGGAATAATGAGGTGAATACCTAGGGCTTGTGCAGGTGCTCAGTACGAAATCAACGGCAGTTTCTCTTTGTTTTTCTTTTTTAAGCAAGAGAAAAACCTGACGGCAAATGGTGGCGGTGCAATGCGTTTAGGTTGACCTACGTTGTATATTCGCCTAACTGTGCACATAAACCGGACAGTAAGTGAGGTACAACAGAAGCAAGCCCATAATTTAACGCGTGTTATATGCGTCGGCAGCTAGTCTGGAAGTAAAGTGGGTTCCCGCCGAGGATTCGTGGTCGAACAATCGCGTGTAGCACGATGTGTTCGTGTCTGAGTAGTGCAGTGTAGTGTAGTGTATCGTAGTGCAGTGGATAGATAGATAGATAGATAGATAGATAGATAGATAGATAGATAGATAGATAGATAGATAGATAGATAGATAGATAGATAGATAGATAGATAGATAGATAGATAGATAGATCACACAGGGCTATTACTGGCCTTCCCTATCCAGTTCCCGTAGGCGAATTGCCGCCGTTCGAGGCGCACTTCTCCCGTAGCGGTGTTTGTACGCGCGCGCAAACGTAGCGCCTGCTTAGGCAGCATTCCTGGTAACTCGTAAATGAATAATTAATGACGTATACACGCATACCACCCGAACACGCCATTAGTTCTTCCCTGACCAGGCCAGCGCTTACACTGCGCCGCAGATCACCCCGACCAGAACGTGATTTCTGTCGGCACCAATTCGGGCTGCGGCGAAGATTATCGGCTTGCGCCGGCGGCCACCCCCCAAATACTGTTTGCGGCCGCGAGATTCGTTCCTTAATGAGCGTCGCGAACGTCCATCTCGGCACCGCTGCTGCGGTCATCAGCGACGGGCTGCCCCGCCCGACTGCCCGTCCGCGGCCGAGCATTCACAAAACGCTTGCTGGAATGGTATTAGCCCTACCGTTCCCGCGCTTGCTGCAATACGGGGTCAGACAGTAGTCGCTGTTTGCGTAAAGGCGCTTCAAGACTCGGTCATGCGCCGTGGGCTTACGCATGTACCTATGCGCAAGACACACGCGTGCGCACTAATTTGCACACCACGCGCACGTACATACATGGAGCACACACGTATGCATACGCAAGCAAGTGTTTTTCAGTTTACACTAGAAGCTACCAGAGCTCGGGCACGAGCCTCAGAGGACGCCAGATGACCAAATCCAACGTTTCGAGCCCACGGTGGACGTTCGATTTAAGACGGTATAGTTGATTCGCTGCTTCTACCCCGGTCCTTCTCTGATTACACTTTTAAGCGCACTTAAACAAGCGTGATGCAGTGTACACTCAAAGACGGTGTTTCGGGGAACACGGGTCCGCTGCCCAGTGCTCCCAGTAGGGCAAAAAACGCAAGTGGTCGAGGGGGCAAATTTCGGGAAATCTAGGGGCATAAAGCAGGGCGCCAAAACATCATAAATTTTCAGTTTACCTAACCGAACCAACAAAGTGGAAACGAAACTAATTCCGTTCGTTCGTTCCTTCGTTCGTCCGGAACTTCGAATAGAAAAACGTTCATTCGTGCCGGATAGCGCATTCCATTTCTGAAGCCGCGAATAATACAGACGAACAAGCACGCCATGGCGTACGTTTCAAAGGATTTCAAATAAGAAAAAGAAGAAAAAATACAGTGTCGCTTGTGTATAACGCGAGGTAGTTATGCGATAGCTAGCGAAGTATGTATATAACGCGAGATTGAGTTCGGAAAGTATGCACAACAATGGTTCCCTGTGATGTTTCCGGTCGATACAAAACGTATCAGGAAGTTCGCGTTAGTCATTATATATAGTTCGGAGGTTCGCAGAAGTAACTTGATAGTAACCATGACAACATTCTGAGACCGCGACGCGGTTCTATATACACGCACTTCCGCAACAGTGCGCGAAGTGCTTACATGGCAAAGATTTCGAATAAAATTTATCTTATCCTACGCTATAACGTAATCCAACCTGCACACATATGACAGTGGTTCGCGGCAATTCGCGTTTCTGTGCCAGCTTGCAGAAGGGGGGGGGGGGGGGGGACGCAACTAATGGGAGCAGGAAGGACAATATGACTAAAGACAAAAACATCAAGTTACACTGTATAGCGAAAATATCCGGCACAACCACAGCTCACATGCACAGCATCACGGTGGTCTAGCGGTTATGGCACTCGGCTGCTGATCCGAAGGTCGCGGGATCGAATCCCGGCCGCGGCGGCTGCATTTCAATGGAGGCGAAATGTTGGTGCCCGTGTATACTATGCGGTGTCAGTGCACGTTAAAGAACCCCAGGTGGTCGAAGTTTCCGGAGACCTTCACTACGGCATCTCTTATAATCAGAGCTAGTTTTGGGGACGTTAAACCCCACAAATCAATGAACATGCGCAGCATGCTTTCTAATCTGAGGAGTATATGTAAAGGGTGCGGAGCTATAGCACTAACGAAGTCCCATCGACGTCTCTAAGGGTCGTTTAACTAATCACATTTCCCAGCACGCGAACCTGCAGGCGAGGCAAGGTCGATGCAGCCCGTGCCGTTACCGCTACGAATGAGCACGACGCACGCAAACGCTCTCTCGGCAAGCACCCAACACGCGCCAAGCTTCCCGTTCATTTCAACTGTCAGCCGCTTAGAGTAACGCTCTTGCACAATTTCAGCTCGCGTAACGGATGACGCGACGGGGATTACTCATCAGCGATGCTTAAAGTCGGTGTCCCATGTGCACCCAGCCAACCGTGACACTCCTGTGCTTTCGTATTAAACTTGTCCCCCCGGCTGCGTTATTATCTGCCGCTAATACCGTCAGGAGCGTATCTGGGTGAGCTTCACTTTACACCCACGTTGGAGGACTTGCATTGATCCCCCCTCGCCCCCCCCCCCCCCCCCCCCCCGAATACGACAGGGAATCCTTATTATTGGTGGAACAACAGACAGCATATGTGACATTTCTTTGTCGTGTGGTGCTTTTTACATCAGCCAAACAGGCCGATGCCTGAACACGAGATTGAACGAGCACACGTCGGCTGTAATTCTAGAAAAGTGAGCGTGCTCATTTGGCCACCAATTGCAAGAAGACCTATTGTCATCCCACCCTCACTAAAACAACAGTTTTATTAGGACACAAAAATCGCGCCATCAGAGAAATTGATTTAGCGGTTTAACGTCCCAAAACCAGCTCTGATTATGAGAGACGCCGTAGTGGAGGTCTCCGGAAATTTCGACCGCCTGGGGTTCTTTAACGTGCACTGACATCGCACAGCACACGGGCCTCAACATTTCGCCTCCATCGAAATGCAGCCGCCGCGGCCAGGATTCGATCCCGCGACCTTCGGAACAGCATCCGAGTGCCATAACCACTAGACCACCGTGGCGGGGCCATCAGAGAAATTGTAGAAGCCTTTCATATAAAGGAAAAGGGCTGGAAGGATTGCGTTAATCAAATTTCACTTAATCGCTTAGAAAAAATGTATTTCTATGGCGCATACCCGCTGAGTTTTTTTTTTTTTTTAATGACACACGCACATACCACACGCTTAAACAGCTACGCTGTTTGAAAAGAGCGCCGTGAATTCTCCCATAAGTCTCTATACATAGCAATAACACTATACTCGTATCGGCCATAAGGAATGCCAAGACTGCAAAAAAAGTGGGAGCAATGCGCGTCCGATACGCGTAGTGCCCTCACAGGGCAGGCGTAGTGCACCCTCAGAAGTTGGAAGCGTCCATGCATAGCAGGCATTTATTATAGATAACAACGAACGCACGAGAAACGCGCGCGCATGTACCGACAGCGATAACGCGTGTATCGCAGCTACAGCGCTCATTGTTTCATTCCGGGAGGGCAATAAAAGGACGTCCTCAATGCCACGATACAGGATACACAATGGCCTATACTAAATGCGCAGAACAAAAACGCGATGCAAGGAAATGTTCCAGGGTATTGCCGTTCCGTGTATACATACACTCACGCCGAGTGTACTTCTGCATCTCGCCGACTCTGACGCGCACGTCTTGCATTTTCATATCTTTTTTTTTTTTCATTTAAAAAGGGTCTCGGCGACGACTGGCGTCAATAACACTACGTAAAAAGAAAAAAGAACGATAATTTTTTACCCACACTTCCCAACTAGCGCTAACAATAAGTATGCGCGATAACTACTACCAGGCTCGACAATGTCAGTAGTGTCACAACGATAAGGTGAAGCCCGAGGGCATAAGCACCAGTTAAGAGGTCGAAGCGCGCACGCGCGCGCACACACACACACACACACACACACACACACACACACACACACACACACACACACACACAGCCTTGCTGAAAGATATACATCATTGTGCCCATTGTTTCACGCAACAAATTTCCCGCACGAAACGTTAAGAGGCAATGCGGCCAGAGGGATAAAGGACATGACCCCAGGGTCACCTGCCATTTTCTGCCGCGTTACGCGGCTGCCGTATAAGTTAACTACGACACCGAAGTCAAGGATTAGGTAATCCTTGACTTAGGCTTCTGTTAGTGGATCTTGCACGTCGGTTAAGTTGTGAACCTTGTGCCACTTCGCGTACACCGCCGACGTATCTCCAATACGGGCATGAGCGCACACGTAATTTCTTTACTCCGTGTCCCATGTCGCTGCCAACCCAGCACGAGAATTTCATGCTTCCTAAGAACAAGCGAACGAGAGGTGCTGAGCCAAAACCAAACAGTGCGACTCGGTACTCGTGTCACTAAAGAACAGGAATGTATTCCTTGGCAGAAATTCGGAGTTTTCGAGACAGCTGTCAAATGGTATGAATGTCACCGTATTTCTAGAAAGACGAAAAGTAAACGTACCTTGGGCACTCGTGCAGTTGCGCAATCACAACGCGCGCACTCAAATTTTCCAGACGTAATCAGTGCGATCTTTGTAGTTCACAAACAGGATCAGTGATTGCTACATAATTCCCAGCGCCCTCCAATGAAGCGTTCTATATCCACCTTCCCTTTTGAGGAAAACAGGGGGGAATAAAAAACAATAAAAAAAATGCACCTCGCAAGCGCTGCTGCCACTGCTGCGAGAAAAAGCATTCGATGTAGTTATACTGTTATTCGCATTTCTTGATGCGACAAAGTTTCGTTCTGTTTTCTCGTTTGCTCGGCCTTCGTTTCACTATATTTCCTTCGCATCTCTCGTTGCTTTTGTCCAAATTAAAAAAAAAAAAGAACTTGCGTCATACTGTTGCCTGTTTCTCCTGCCCTCCGGTATCGAGACAGTGATGGAGCGAGTGCCTTGTTCTGCAAATCCGCCACGTCTTCTTCGTGCGGCCCGTGAGTCATACTTTCAAATTTCGCAAGTTGTGTTAGGCGCGGCGCCGGCTCGGCCCAGTGTGACGCTCGGGATAAAAAAAAAAAAAAGAGGATGAGATGAAGAAGAATGGTAATGGTGATGTCACCGCCACAAGCGCGCACACCTTGCCTTGGTATACTGCAGCTGCTTTTGCTAGCACGACCGAATAGAGAGACCTCCACGGAGACCCTCGTTTAATTAAGAAGAAACCGCGAGCAATCAACTGTATTGTCTTCTTCCTTGTTTCTTTTTTGAGCGGTAGACGGGAGCTCCCCCTAATTCCCTTCCATTACCATCACTAATTAGTACTGGCTCGAATACGACAGGCTTTGGCTATATAGTTGGCCCTGCATCTTGAAAAGGCGAACTCAGCGCGATTGAACCGCACACGCACGCACGCACACGCACACACACACACACGCACACGCACACACACACACACACACACACACACACACACACACTTACCTACTCACCCACACACATACGCACGCACGCACGCACACGGGATGAGACGAAGCGCCTGTCCTAGTCCATTTCGATGTGCCTTTCATTTCATTCGACCAGCCAACTTCAACTTTTGTAGTACTGGTTCGTGTTGGTGAGCGTTAACGATGGTCAATATCGGCTAGTACTTGATAATGCGAACGTCCGACTGCTACGAACGTAACGTTATCGTCATTCAATCTAAATCCAATAAATAATGTTGTCGCAGACACTCGGAGAACCTGATATTAAGCAAATAACACTAGGCGCGCTTAGAAGAAATCGGGTCAGTGTGCTTTTTTTTTTTCTTCTCGTCATCGTATCGCCCATTCGCAACCATTCGATTCTACACGCGCGTCTCTCTCCGCATACGTTTCCAAAAAAAAAAAAAAAGAGAGAGAGAGAGACCAAGGGAAATGGACAGCCCTGCTGCTCAGCACAGACTACAAAGACCATGGACTGGGTGACTCAAATGGCCGATAGGGACGCCAAGATACAACGTATCTCGATTGTCTCCGCGGCTAGCGGCGAGCTGCTCTAAAAAAGGGCGATATAACGTAGCTCTCTCTCTTTCTCTCTCTCTCTGTCTACGTGACTGTCAAAGTACACGCTAAAGAAGTCTCAGTATGACCGCTCGTTATGCAGATGTGCATCGTTTCTATCGCTGGCAGCTACTAGCCCCGCTCGTTTACCTCCAGCCGCGATTTGCTAAAGAGCAGGGGCTTCTTGAAATAATCACCTGCACAAGACCCGTTTGTATACTGATGAGCAGTAAATTTACATTCACATATGTGCCTGTACGCGAGTGCGGACGACGCGCAAGTAAAAGAAGAAAGAAAAAGCACGAAAAAATATCGACGTAAGCTTAATTCGTTCATGGGAGAACGGTCTCAAGACCATGTCGACCGTTACTGGTTCCGGGGAAAAAAAAAAAAAAAAGGAAACTGTGGAAGAATGAACTGTCGCCTCCTACAGTCAAAATCGAGTGACACGAAGACAAGCGCGGAATTTTGCATCAAAGAAAATAAAAAAAAAACGCCCTTTCGCCTTATTTGCGGCCTTGACAATTTGCAAACAGGACGCTGAGAAGGCAGCCGAGTAACCACAATCTACTGCACAGTAATTTCGCTAGCAGGTTCATGTTGCGAGGCGGGAAAACAGATGAGGGAGAGCACAACTTTTAACGAATATGCCTGCAGAATCGACGAGGCGCGGGAAAACAGCGCTGAATTTCAGACCACACACACAGAACAGACGACGAACAGACAGAAGTCAGCGCCTGTCGTTGTCTGCTCTCCTG
The DNA here is from genome assembly GCA_013339685.2 of Hyalomma asiaticum. Taxonomy (NCBI): domain Eukaryota; kingdom Metazoa; phylum Arthropoda; class Arachnida; order Ixodida; family Ixodidae; genus Hyalomma; species Hyalomma asiaticum. The sequence goes on from CM023481.1 coordinate 23,096,763, forward strand.
TGTGTTTGGTCTGAAATTCGGCGCTGTTTTCCCTTACAGTAATTTCACGACTGCAAACTCCCTCCAAGCGCATTAAAACACCCGGTAGAGGGTTCTTCAGCTACAGCTACCCGTTAAAGCAAAACGAAGCGAATCTTGACGCTGTGCATATTATTAGGTGAGGCTGCGGGCTGGTGACAATTGTAACATAATCACGAGAGAAATTCTCCCCGAATTCTGGGCAGAAAATTTTGAGCGATCTGGGTTGAGCGTATGCAAGACTATACGCTGCGCTTTGCGCGCTTTAAAAAAGAAGAAAAAGAAACTGTTTTCAGAGGTAAATTCGTGAAACTGTGCACAGAATGGCGGATCAGCGGGCTTCTCGTACCGTTGTACCGCCACCGGTCGAAAGAGTTATATTTGCTACACAGACGGCCGGCCAGCATGAAGCAGTTTTTTCTCGCTCGTCCTAATGGACCTCGGCTTCAGGTGGGTGTCAATGCATGCGCGCCGAGAGTGACGAAACGCGCGCCATGGTGTTTTTTTCTTTTTTTTTAAAGGACGATAGTCTTTCTTGGGGTACTTGAACGCAGAAATTTTTGCCTAACGCCCAGCCATCTTGAACTGCTAGCTGCGTTCATACTTGTGAACACTGTCGATCAAAAAGCAAATATTACGCATATCTGAGGCGCAACATCAATACGTAAGTATTAAGTGGTGTGTTCCTTTACTAGAAAATACATAGATACGTAATTCTAAAGACCCTAGTGTTAGGCTGCGCTAAAAATGCGACGCTATGCCCGAAAAAGGCCACTGCCGACGATTTGGTGCTGCCACCTGGCAGTTGCTCATGGATTCTGCACAAGCTCATGTTTCCCGACGGCGCTGCCAGATGACGTCCACATCTCACGCAGCCTAGTACGGCCGGCAGAAGACTATCGTCTTTCGACGACATTTGCAGCGAAGCACGCAGATACGCGGCCAATTTTTTTTTTAATGGGTTAGCGTGCAACGAGACAGGTGACAGCTGGCGTACTGTCGCCCGTTCGTAAGTGTGAGTGCGATGCCATGCCTCCGCGATGCTTTACCGCTGCATGGTGGAAGATTGCGGAGGCACGGACCTCAAGTTTCGATTTCGGCGATCGCCACTGGTGGCGCTTTTGCCTACGTGAAAAACGTCCAGTGGACGACCTAGTAGAGCAGACGACGGCCCTACCCTTCGCAGTGATTTTTCTGTATGCATGCGCGGTCAAAAGGCTCAAACTTGACGGTTCCCACTGACCAGAAAGATTAATCGCAGCAACAAACGAACGCGTTCTAAGGAAAGTCGTCCTTTCGGAGGTGGCCCTGTATACAGCGTGTATTATGCTTCGCCACGAAAAACTTTCGGCGGGGGGGGGGGGGGGGGGGAGAAAGAGAGAGTGAGAGAGAGAGAGAGATTTAGCATTTACATTTAGAAAGGGACGACGCGTTGCGTATGCGCCACCATCGGCCACCGCCACGACGAACAAGCCCAGACTTCAGCGGTCGATTTTGCTTGGGAAGTGGGTGCCACTGTCAAGGCTATCCCTCCCCCAGTAATTGAGCTGCCGAGACAGAACGGCCCACACATAATGCTCCCGGCAGAATAACAGCTCCGTACTGGTTGAAAGCGGCCACTGTCGTTTTGACAGACGGTATAACTCCGTGCAGCAGCAGCAGCAGCGCCTTCCCTCGAAACGCAGCCCTTAATAGGCGACCAGCTGCCGCAGTACGTACGCCACGGTGAATGCTGTCGGCCAATTTTAAGCCGCGGAGAAATTCCTTCCCAAAAAGTAATACTCCGAGACTGCCGGATCGTGCTGGCTTCTTTCATTTCACCGTTCTTTCACTTCTTTTTTAATGAAATGGTGCTTTAAGAGTAATCCCGCCTTCAGCGTAACCTGGCTATTTTATTTCCGTTGCTCGGTGACTGGGACCCGTGTCCCAAAGCGACCGACAATTACGCATGCGCGGTTGCCAGGACAACTGACCCCACGTGACGTCACAACGAGCCTCGTGCGGAAGCTCGAAGGCGCCGTCGCCCGGCCCGTATTCTTATTTCAGTTCCACTAACTCAGCTTTATTATTCCTAACAGACTACACTTGTCATTCGCTTGACAATGGAAATTTTGTTGGATTAGTTCCCTTAGACTTTACTAAAGCTTTTGATACGATCAATCGTAACATCCTTTTTCTTGAGTTGGAGTCATTTGGTATTACTGGGTCCGTGCTAAACCTTATAAAAAGTTACTTGCTTAACCAGAGAGCAAATAGTATATACTGGCGGTGTTTATTCTAATACCGAAATTATTAACCAAGGTGTACCGCGGAGATCCATACTAGGTCCCTTACTTTTTTCGACATACATTAACGACTTACCATCACGTCTTAATTCTGAGAAGTGTGTGCTGTATGCGGATGACACGACCATCTCCATATATAACAAATCTCTACCCGTCTTAGTCATTAAGCTAAAAGGTGAACTTGAACGAATTTTCGCGTGGTGCCTCTCAAACCAATTAATCATCAATCCTAACAAAACTACGTTTATGATTTTCAGAACTGTACAAAGAACACTACCAGACAGGCCCTACTTAATTATAGATGGTCATGTCATCCAGGATTCTAACTGCGTGTCTTTCTTGGGCGTTAAATTAGGTTGTAACCTAACGTTTTCTGACCACATTGCTTTCATTAGACGTAAATGTACTTTTGGTATAAGAGCACTAATGAAGTCAAAATCATATTTCTCCAAAGTTGCATTATTATCATTATATTTCGCCTTCATTCACAGTCACGTCATTTATGGCTTTGTCTCTTGGGGTTACACGTATCGCTGCCATTTATAATCTATTCAACACTTACAAAACCAAGGAATTCGCATCATCACTAACAGCAACTTCTTCACCAATGCGCCTCCATTACTTCGCGACAACAGCATATTACATATTACCGGCTTGTTTAGCTTTCTCCTGTTATGTTTAATAATTTACTTAATAAACAGCTCTCACACGAATTTATTGATTCCGGATATCTTACTAATACAAATAATACCAGGTTTGCACATAGCTCTAATTTTATTTTGCCTACTGTGCATACTAACTACGGCACAATGACCTCGACATTCACAGCCATAAAACTGTGGAATGATTTACCCCTAGCCATAAAAAATTCAACATCTGTTCATCAATTAAAACATGTCATTAAGATTTTCTACTTGCAAATCTAAGGCTACGTCTTTCAGCACTAACATATCTTGCTTCTGATATTCACAATACATCATTTGCATTATAACTTCGTTTTGTTGTTTGCAGTTATTGTATTTTTCCACTGTGTTTCAATACATGTACTTTAACTATTACGTATTCATTGTAATTAATGCGTTTCCTTGTTCTTGGTTAACCTGTTCCCTGTATTCTTTTTCGTGCTTCTTGTTAACTGCTATTAAACGAGGGTCCCGCTGCAGTCATCGACTTTGGGACCCTCGTCTGTATATTTTCTGTCTCGCATTTCAATGTATACTATAGAACAATAAATGACTTTGACTTAAAAAAGAAAAAAAAGAAAACTGTCGAACCTTTCTCGCTGTCGGCGCTTCAGCAGAAGTATAGTAGCCCGCAGGATACTCACTGGTTTATTGGCTGAGTGAACGGGTCGCGTGACCTCACACCGATCAATCAGGTGCAAGCGCGTTCGCTTCAAATTTAGCGGCGGATTCACGACGCATACCATATGACTGCCAGGGTTCGAACCAGAGGCCCCCCTCTCTCTCTTCCCCGTGGGTATCTGCCAAGTGGGTATATGCCAAGCAGCTCCTGGCATAGCATATAGCGAGGAGGTGAAAAATAAAAGTGAGAGTGAGGAGCAGAGATGAGAAGGCGAGGGCGAATAAACGGAGGAGGGGAGAGGATAATGCATGGCGCAGTCTTGTGTAGTGTAGTTCATTGCGCATTTTAGTGGGTATGTACCAAGCAGCTTCCAGCATAACGTCGCCATGCATAGTTAGTATAATAAGGGGGGAGGGGGGAGAGAGAAAGAGAAAGAGAGAGGGGGGAAGACAAGGGAAGGTGAGGAAGGAGGGAGGGAAGAGGGTAAAACACCGTAAATTTTGCCGTTTTCGCGCCTACAACTGCCCTGCTCTGGCAAGGAATGGCGAATTGGTTGTCACAGAAACCTAACCTTTCAATCTTGCTCAACTTAATATTTCCCTTTAGAGACCCCTTTAGCAAGGGTTCAAGCGTACGAAGTGCTCTGAGGCCAGAGGGGCGCAATTTAAGTTTCAATTACTTGCGGTGATGCGGATGTTAATTACCTCAGTGGTCTCCAAGAGCCATGAATGGTTTGTAATAATTATATAGCACACGAATACCTCACCTAAAAAAATCGCCGCCATTTTCATTGTATCTCAATAAAGCTCGCACTGTATCAGCAATGTACACCTACCATATGCAATTGCCCCGCCACGGTAGTCTAGCGGTTATGGCACTCGGCTGCTGATCCGAAGGTCGCGGGATCGACTCCCGGCCACGGCGGCTGCATTTCGATGGAGGCGAAATGTTGAGGCCCGTGTGCTGTGCGATGTCAGTGCACATTAAAGAACCCCAGGTGGTCGAAATTTCCGGAGACCTCCACTACGGCGTCTCTCATAATCAGAGCTGGTTTTGGGAAGTTAAATCCCACAAATCAATCATTACCATATGCGATTTCGAAACACTCAGTATCCCCGAAAAGGCGCTTACGCTGCTCCGACTGTACCGGCACGTCGTGACGTCACAGGTTTCGAAAGCGTGCGCTAGGGGTCTCTAAGGTTAATTACTTATTCCCGAAGAAGGACGACACGTCCTCCTCGGAATAGAACAAAAGGCACTATCTGCGCCTTTCGTTTGCTATGAGTTGGGATGACACTGATTTACGTGATAACTAAATACGGGAACGTAATGCGAAAACAGCGACGTCAAGGTGATATATGCCACCATGGTGCCGTAATTTTATGCCAAAAATACAAAAAAAAAAGAAATGTCGCCTTTTCTTTCTAGAATGTTTTATTGTAACCCATAATGTCACGTAAGTGCAAACGAAACTTTCAAGAGAAAAAAAAACACTGCAGGCCTAAATAGCTCAACTATTTATTGTCCGTTTAATGAATATTATATCGCAAACTCTGCAATGTCAGCAGTGTCACCATAATGGCGCCGACAGTTGCCTACAGTTCTGGGCCGACCTTGAGACGAAACGCACGAAATCTGGTCATTTATACGCTCCCCACGCACACGTCAAAAAAAAAAAAAAAAGTCCTTATAATGGCTTCGTTATGTGACTGCAACACATAACTATAAAAATACGAGCCGCCATCTGCACACATTGTGCTTAAGAGGAGCATCAGTGCAGCTCCAGTTCACTATTAACGAGGCCCGACTTCCATTTTACGCGCGCCTACGGAGCAGTACAAATTACGCACGCGAACAAAGCAAACGAAAACAGAATGGGCCGTAACTTTCGGGTATAAAATACGGAGCCGCGATGACGAAAAAAACAGTCGGCCGGCGCGACATGTAATTATTTAGCAAGACAGGCATGATGGGCTTACCGAATCGTCTCGGTATTCCCCTTTAATGCCTCCCCTCCCACTAGATTACACCACTCCCTTTTGCAAAGGAAATGCGAAGATACGGGTCGAGAGCATGGTTCTTTTTTTTTTCTTTTTTTTTTTTTTTTTTTTTTGCAGCGATCGAGCGCAACAGCCACCAGGCCCGAAGGGTTGCGAAACCCTATCACTCGAGCGACCTTTGGCTTTTATTATACTAGCGCAAACAAGAACGACCAAGCCGGAACGCCAGACGGCCGCCTCCCCACTTATGGCCTATAGACTATATAGGCGCAGACGCGACCGTAATCCAGTCAGGGGCGGACGATATGTGGCTCTCAGCATCGTGTATGTGTTGCAATATCCTTTCCACCCCCGACCCCCCCCCCCCCCCTCCCCTTTTCCCGTCCTGATGGGATAAGGTTTAGCCAACGTTAAGTACCCCCGCCAATTCGACTCCAGTCTCCCCAGTGGGGATTCTATATATCCCGCCACGTCTTCCCGCATGCCGCAGATTTGACGTTGAAGGGCAGCCTGGCCATGATGTACGTTCGCATGGAGAATCCCGGCGAATAAAGGGAGACTGTATTGCGCACGTACACACGTATGTGCACTGGGACGTACAGCGTGTACGCGCATTCGACGTCTTGGTCTACGAAGACGCGCAAAACAGACAAACAAACACGTCGACAAAACCAGCGCCGGAAGCACGAAGAGGAAAGAGAGAGAAAGAGAGAGAAACCTGCAAAGCGTTTGTCCCATTTTTGTCCCGCTTTCTTGTACACAGTCAACAGCAAAAGTTTGCGGGATCCAAAACTTCGTAAAAGACCTATGCTTCCGCTTACCCTCGCAACGTATAGCCTCGAATTAAATTAAGGTTTCAGTGGGTACATATGTTTTTGCGATATACTAACATTTAATTAGAGGCTACGTTGCGAGGCTACACGACAATATAGGTTTTTACGAAGTTGCGTATCCTGCAAACTTTTGCTGTCGACTGCACGTGTCTTGAGCACTGCTTTCCTTAATATATTCGCTCACAGCAAGTTGCACTTGGCCACCGCGGGTCTCGGCGACGGCCACTCGCTACAGCGACCGACGGAAGCAGCAGCTATGGACTGAACTCAAGTCTTGCTATATAGCAGGAATCATACTATTTTCCGTTAGTGAGATGCTATTTGTCACCAGTCGGCCGCGATTGCTATAACAATATGCCCAACGGCGTGATTTGTTTGCAGCTGCTCTCGCCAGCAAATTTCACAGCAGTAGCGCGTGGACACCAGTACGACCTAACAAGCCGAATTCAACGACATCTCGTTAGCAAGAAGTCTCTGTCGTATACACGCTACTACTTCCGCTAATACTGTCTTGTCTATCACGACTTACGCAGCGGGCGCGGCTTCAGACGTGCACGAACCCTGCCATATACCACAGCGTGTGTATACGAAGCTCTTGCTATAAATACGGGCACCAACCAGCAATACGTCACTGGCGAGCCTTGCATCACGATAGACCCCGAAGCTCGCATGCCTTCTGAGTAGTGGCGCAGATAAAAGCAGCTATATGCCCCAAATCGACCAGTTAAGTTCACCGCGACAGTGCAGACCCATGCCACGCCTTCGGTGTTCGGCGCACAGCCCCCCTCCTTACACACACTTCCAGACAGAACGCTAACTGGCGGTTTCAGACGAGACACGCACGCACAAAAGTATGGTGCCAGGCGGCCGCCGCGCGTCTAGACCTCTATGTACGAACCCTATAGACGCTGTTGCCTCATCGGATGTGTGGCGCCGGCGCTCGCCTAACGCACAAAGGGGACCGCCGCGAATGGCTCGAACGCTAGATCCCGTCGTTCATCCATTACCTCGTGTCGCACAGTAGACCAGAGCCAATAACGCGCGTTTCGCGTCAAAGACTCGGGGGCGGCGGCAGCCTGGCCGCTTCCGCCGCAGAAAAAAATGCACCACTATAAACGTCCATGTCGTCTGGGTCCGGTGGGAAGGCTTCTGGAACGCGCGATCCGCCTCTGGGAGGCGCAGAAAAGCAACCATACGTCATCATTCGCGATGCACCCACACGCGACCACTACCTCGTCAACCATATAGCACGAGGGAGAGGCGTAAGGCTTAAAAAAAAAAGGGGGGGGGGGGACGTAATAAAGAGAAATTGCGTGGCCGGCAGGTCTTCAACACGAATGACTTGTATACGATCTCGAGGAACGGCTCATATTTTGCCGAGCCTTGCACAAAATCCCGTCGCATGCGTGATAACCTCGAGGAGCAAATCATGTATTGCCCTCAGACCACGGCCGCTCGAAGAGCACGAGAGTGAGGTTGCCAGAGTTTTTCACGGCAGCAACACGCGAAAGGGTAATTTAAACTTGCGGCAAGGGCTGCAGCGCCTGCGCGCACTGCGCAAAACAGACGCGCGCACGCTGTCCCTCCTAAAGTCCATAGATTTTTCGTGTGTGTGTGTGTGTGTGTGTGTGTGTGTGTGTGTGTGTGTGTGTGTGTGTGTGTGTGTGTGTGTGTGTGTGTGTGTGTGTGTGTAATTAGCGACAACTACCTCTACTCCAGGCCCGCTCTCGCACACAGCCCGTGTGAGCAGCCATGTTCTTCCTAAACATTTGAAGTGGAGCATGTGTGCGAAGATAGCGCCCGGCCGCCAACATGCACGTTCCCATCAAATATGATAGTGAACGTGCCAGCTATACGGAAACGCCTACTGAAACGCGCAACTTCTTTTGACATTATCTCGCTATGATATTCAATTATAACAGCATTAGGAAGAACATTAGAACATTAGGAAGAACATGATTTATCGGCCTTGCCGAAAGCAAGGCCGATAAATCAGATGCATCAGCGGCATATCAAAGCTTTTCGCTATAACTCAAGGAAACGGAAAAAAAAAATATCAAGGGACTCTAGCTCCTCCCAAATACCATTCTCATAAAGTGGCGCGCACTGTTGCGTTTTTTTTTTTTTTTTCATGCGCGTCGCCGTGACCGGTCGTTTACTCGTCAAGGCAACTAACTGAACGAGTGGACCTCGTTATAGCCTAGCAAACTCTAGCCAAGGTGTAGTTTGGTTTTTAAAGCTATTTTTTATTCATTACCAATTCCTCATCCTCGTGTCACATATGTACAGCAGGGCAAACGCCTTACACGATGATATCCAATTTACCCTATCTTGTGCAAGCCGATTCCATTTTATGCCTGCGGGCTTCTTAATTTTGTCGCGCCACACCCAACACGGTGACGCCAACGGCTGCATTTCCCATTCCTTATAATATCCATTCCGTCGCTCTAACTGCCCGCCTGTTATAATGATGGTGATGACAACGATAAATAATTTGGTATCTACCCAAACAGGAGGATAAGCCTGTCATCTATTCTATAAATACCCATCACGCCGCCATCCCTGCAGGCCTTTTTCTTAAGGGAAGCTTCTTTGGCTAACCTGCGTCGTCGTGATCGGCACGTGAACACTTAAGCCGCGCGAAATTAAAAAGATCGGTCGTCGGTCTGAGAAGGTTCGAACCACCGACCACCAAGCTGCGAGACTACCGTAAAACGCAAGACTATTCCGTCTTGGTCCTCCCCGACTGGCCAGTTCTGCTCGTCAATTAAGGCAGAATTGACCAATCCCTGACCAGTCTCAATTCTCTGATTGGTCAGTCTTGCCTTTTGACGAGCAGAACTGATCAATCAGGGAAGACCAAGACGGAATAGTATTCCATTTTACGGTATGTAGGCCCCCAGAGCGCCAAACGATTCAGCCACTGTCGGTAGATCATCTGCACACGTTACAGAGGGGTTTATGTGCATGAAGAAATATAGACGCAGCGCAAGGCGCGAGCCCGTAACACGTGCGCTTCAGTGCACGCTTGGCAAACGGCGAAGATGTGAACGTATCTGAGCCACATGAATCCCTTGCACTTTCTACCAAGGAAAGACGAAAAGAAAGAAAAATGAAAATAGGTAACCAAAGAAAGAAGGACAGACAGAAAGGAAGAAAAGAAAAAGAAAAAGACGGAAAGAAGCACACCAATAAATACAGCAGGGAAGAAAGAAAAGAGGCACGCATGTGCCATGATTCCCCCTCCCAGAAATAGGAATACCTTTTACCTCTTTTTTCTTTACCTTTTGCTCGTGCGAACGCCCATGACTAGTGGTGGAATCCTACATGCGCCAGCGCATTCACCGCCTCTTTCCTTACCCTGATTGGCTTTCCGTTCCGCTTTCCCATCTCCCCAGCATATAGGGCAGCGGGCTTTCCGGTTAACCTTCCCTGCCTTTGTTCCGTTCCCTGCCCTTAAATTTGGAAGGGAGGAAAACAGGAACAATAGACAGAACAGACAAATAAAAAAAAAGGAAGGCAGATAGGAAGGGTAGGCACGTAACGAGAGTGCACATTTTTGTCCCGCTGGCTTCCGGCGGCGATAGCTCACTGTCGCATTACCGCGCGCACGGTTGGGACCAAGATAACCTCGATATTAGGCAACTCCGGCAATAGCACAGCAACAGCGTCGGACAAGAGGAGGCTATAGCGCCGGGCGCGTCTCAGTTACGCTTCGTGATGACTATGTTGTCATGTAATAAAGCGATATAATTAGGAGCGGATGAAAAACGAACGTGAATAAAACGCGGCGTGAAAGAAAAGAAAGAAGAAAGGGGAAAAAAGAGCTCTAAAGCGGTCACGATGGACGACGTCTACCGAAAATGTACGCTTTAGTTGTGGTTAAGGTGATCGCACTAACGTACGAAGCTGTCTCGAACCGAGCACGGGTACTTTTAATTTTATCAGTTTAGTTTTAACTATCAGCGCCTTATATAGTCAAGCGCTGTACCAGCTATAGTTGGTACTTCATCGGTAACCATACAGACGTCGTCGCCCAGCGGCAGCTCTATTTCGTCAGATGGTAGCGCTTACACGCGTTAAAGTTCGCCACAATTACGTAAATATAGTCCGGCGAACATGTAGTACTATTGACCGCCGCTGAAGCAACTTAAATGCTCAGTAATTCTGCGACATACCTTCGAGGTACCATTCAAGTAAACGATCAGGTAGAAACTACTTCACAAGTTGCATCGTCATGGAAATATCATGCAGAGGGAGCGTACAAATGCTGATGTGCGCGTACATGTGCACACGCAAAAAAAAAAAATAATAATAATAAAAGCCTGTCGCTTGGATCGTCGTCATTGTCTTTATGACGATCTCTCAAGAGAGGAGCCCTCCCTCGGCGACAGTTGGGTTATTTCTACGCAGTTTCACAAGTGTGTCAAGGCTGCGCCTCAACGCACTGCAAGTTACATTGCGTGCAATTCATGCAAGTACGCAGTGCAGAAATGGACATTACTCGACGACAAAAATAAATAAATAAATAAATAAACGCGCATTTGTACTATTCCCCCCCCCCCAAATACTGATGGGTGCAAGCGAGCTACTCTCCCTATAACATGTCCACAAAGGCAGCCGCTTTCGCTAATATACTATATGGCCGAAATATCGATGGGCATAGTTCTGGTCTTGCCAACATGAAGCCCGTGAACGTTCTCTTCTAAATGAATACGGGAGGCCCCGTAATTTTTCGAGCGAAATGTATGGCAAGTCTGTTTGTCGTAAGCACTCTAGCTCTTCAGCGTCGTGCTGATGCATGCACCCGAATGCAGTACATATATATATTTACGGTCGCATGCACTGCCACCGACAGGTGCACGCGTGAGTCCTGTCACAGCTGTTCGGGGTCGGGCGTACTCTAGACGCCTCTGCTGTGTACACGCTACCGCAACGCGCCGCGGGTGACGACGCGACAACCACAAGGTGAGCGCGCCACTGTAAAAAAAACGTCTCGCGTTGCCTTGGGCTTCTGCGAGTCGAAACTGTACACACATGCATTGCGTTCCATTTCTCTCTCTCTCACTCTCTCTTGCTCTCGGGAATACAGACAATGCTGCGCTCTTTCGTCATCTCAGACGGGACCTTTCAGAACTGTCACTGAATTTCAGCGAGCCGAATCGTTCGGTGAAAGTTCATACACACCTCCTGCGTCCACGCATGTTGTTGGCGTGCACTAATGCGGCGCGGACAGTAAGTATACGCACACCTGCCTGTGGCAGCTATTCTGCGGTAGCAGCGATGTTGTATCACTCACACACACACACACACATTATATATATATATATATATATATATATATATATATATATATATATATATATATATATATATAAAGCAGTGCTATATTGTTTACAGGCTTTCATCAGGATGATCGATAAGAAGCAATCCGGCGCACAGTACAGTCATCGGTCAACGTCACAATGTCATGTCCCAAGGGCAGTACCAGTCATGTCACGAAGATATTCAGGCATTGCGCATATCTCCCCAACAAATGGTCGACGCTTTCAAATGAGCTCCTCGGAAAAGCATTTTAATATCGCTCCTGCTTCTGACAATGCCCCTTCCAGGCACGCGTCAACGGAGCTATATGACGTTGAACCGATCCGTACGAACACGTGCTACTCGAGCACGCAGTGCTAGCTTCTATATGGTATATCGTCCAACGGTGAGAAATGAATCGCATTTCACCTGGCGCAATACGCAGCGCTGATTGATAGAGAGAACGGGAGAAAGAACGGGAGAGAGAGAGAGAGAGTAGGGAGGGGGAGAGAGCGAGAGCGGGAAAGATAAAGAAAAAAACAAGGATCAAAGAAATTATACGCCTTACGCCCACGTTCACAGATTGTGTGGACCTAGACGTTCCGAAAGCCCACAGTTTCACTCGGCCGTCCGCCCACGCATTGCAAAGCGCACGGCCACAGTCTTGCACCTGTAGAAGCCATTGCGATGAAATGGAGTTCCGTTATACGATACGCCCGTAGAAAGGTCAGGGGAACTGCATACCTGTCCTTTGTCACACAGGCCTCGCCAGGAACTTTGTAACCAATACATAAAAAAAGTAACAATATCGGGTGTGCCCCCCCGCCCCCCTTTTGCGTTTAGCCAAGCTTAAGAAAAGGACAAACAAAATGTATTACGCTAATAGTGTTATTTGATCTATACGGTGCTTGGTCAGTTGTTCCTTCTCAACAACACTGTTTCTGCATCAGTGGTATGGCTATCTATTTTGCCCCGCCACGGTGGTCTAGTGGTTATGGCACTCGGCTGCAGATCCAAAGGTCGCGGGGAAGAATCCCGGCCGCGGCGGCTGCATTTCGATGGAGGCGAAATGTTGAGGCCCGTGTGCTGTGCGATGTCAGTGCACGTTAAAGAACCCCAGGTGGTCGAAATTTCCGGAGACCTCCACTACGGCGTCTCTCATAATCAGAACTGGTTTTGGGACGTCAAACCCCACAAATCAATGACTTCGCCATTTATAAAAGGAAAAAAAAAAAAACCAACACAAACAAGCAACATCTTTGCTGATGTTGACTACGGCACACCGTACGCATGCCGCTTATCAGGGCAGTCATTACTGGTCACATTAGGCGAATGCATACGAGAAAATGCCCACAGTGGTGACAGAATTTTGTGCGAAACATCATGCAATATGAAAAAAAAAAAAATGCAAACGTCAAGGTCGCACGAAGATGCCGCATGGGGTAACGCAGGAAGTCCAGAGTTTGGCCTTCGAATGTTTTCCTTGCATGAAGATAAGGACACAGGCGCCAGAGAGGAATGACGCCAGGAAAATTTTAAAGCCATTTCTTCCGCTTTTAGTGTGTATTTTGGCTCGAGCGGTACTCATTCTGTCTCTCTGCTTTCCGCATATGCAGGACTACCACATTAAGATCTACAGGATCCGGATCGATGATTCGTCGCAACTACTGCATCCTAATCATTAGAACGCCTCGAATGGGCACGTATTAATGAAGTTTCAATGAGAACAGACAGCGGGTGCACGCGTGTATCATCTAAAAGTGCACACCGCCCTACGACAATGGCCCTCTTCCAAACCTAAATAAGCTTCACCGTACAGCGCGTTCCACGTACGCTCAACCGCACCGTACGCTCAACTGCAGAGAACTGCGGCGAATGAAACTTTTGGTAACCGCTCATATCGGTCGTTGCGCTGGTTCAGGGCTGCGAGACAATCGACGTGACGGCGGTGGCGGTGTCAATTGTTGTCAATTGTTGTCGCAGTGGACACGCAATCACAGCAAAAAAAAAAAAAAAAAAAAAAAAGCAAAGGCAAAAAACTGGACGCTGCATAAGGCTTAAATAGTCCGGAATTTAAGACGCCCCCTGCGTTGAATCAAAGGAGCATGTGACGGCCCTGCGAAGACTGCCGTATCATGCGGCATGTCCGAAAGAGCTATTTTTGACTGCTTTTACCGCAAATCACTAGAGTCACTAATGGACATCGTTTGTCAAGAAATTCCGAGGGTCTTCAAGGGCTTGAAAGACCTGTAGGCACAACGTTATCACTTTCTCAACAGCCCTTACTGCAGTCTAAACACCTTACAACGAAAACAAGCCGAAAGGAAAACTATCTACATCTTTCTTTAAAAGGTTTACTACATACGGCATGCCGTAATTGTAGGCGACTTGCACGTTCGGTGGGCCGCAGCAAAGAGAACAGAATTCACGTTTTCTCCATCACAACTTTCTCTCACTACTTCATCACTGTTTCGCTCTTTCTTGTTCTTTGAAGTTGGCCCCAATGACTTGTTCATGCCACTGTGGGTGCCTGATCTCTTTGCTAGCATTTGCCAGGCGCATTAATCGTCGCAGTGCGAGAGGCCCGCCGTGCACCCTGTCGATGCTTCAAGCTTGCGGACAGTACAACCGCTATGCATTCGGATCTGACTCATCTGAGCAGGTATACAGGAAAGCTATACCGCGCGCCTCGGGTACTGCGTGCCGGCATAAGCGCATGCACGCACGCTTGTGCTTGCTCGGTGTGCCTCTCTACGCTGCATATCCATCACAGAGGCATTTAGTCATTATTCTGATAGCCGAATTGCCCATTCTGCGCTTGCAAAAATTTTAGAATAAAGAGCGAGTGCGTGTGTCCGTCATTCAGCTGTTTCCAAAGCGAATTAACTGCTGTTTAGTAACCAACAGCGTTGCGCTTAGAGTTCCTGTTAAAAGCGAGACTGCTGAAGAGAATTCGATAACGATTTGCCCTTTACAACCAGCCGTATTCGAGAGATTGTCTGTTACAAATGAAGTCCAACTAATGGGACAGAGGGGGTGGCCACACGCGCCAGTAAATGATGCCTGTTATGGCCAACTGCCTGTCATATCAGTGTCTCTTACCAAAGAGTTCAACCGTATACGCATCGTCGGCACCAGCGGAGCTACAGCTCAGCGGCCACAAAGCATGGCGCTGCTGCGCGCGAGGTGGCGAGTACGGTTCCGGTGGAACACATCTCGCTGGAGAATTTACACAATAACATCCGTGTACGCTATAACGGGTGGTCAGAAGTAATCTTGGCCCGTATTCACAAAAAAAACTTACGATAACAAAGTTCGTACGAGAAAATTTCAGCCAATCCTGATGCCGGACATATCGTTAGAGAAGCCGGCCGATCAATGGCGAAAAGCACTTGCGAAAGAGATGTTTTGTGAATTCGGCCCCTCGAGGGTGCAGTATTGCGTGCTTTGATACGCCTGAAATAAAATTAAAGCGACCAAATCCTCACTAAGGGCAGAAGCATGGTAATCATACAGTAGCTCTGGCACAAAAACGCCCCGAACTTGAATGAATGAATGAATGAATGAATGAATGAATGAATGAATGAATGAATGAATGAATGAATGGCTTTCTTGACAGGTAGCAGCCGAAAGCATGCGCTTGCTTGACATACCGCACTAGAACCGCGCCTCCGAGGTCGATAATGACACTGCTGGAAGCTGACAGCAGTTGGATACTCTCGTAACACACGACGAGGCAGCGAGAGGAGACCTCCGTACGCGCTCAGTCCTGTCCGAAGAGCTGTGCAGAGTTCGGCGTACGCGTGCAAAAGGATGTGTTTACATGCGCCTATAAGAACGCTCGCAGAGTACGTACGGCGCAGACCCCGCCAAGGACACACGCAGATATATATAGGAAAAGGCAGCGAAGCGACGAAGTATAGCTCGCCGTTCGCTGCAAACACGCAGACGTTCGCCGTCTTCCTGCAAGCGCCGATTTGCAGTTTTACGACAGCTGCAAGGCTTACAAGTAATGTCACCATGCGCTATACAGCCAGAACCAATTGAAGGCATCCAATAGTGGCGTACGCGTACATAGACGACACACAGCGGTGTACAATACGATCACCGCAATACGGGTTCATCATCAGCCTCGATAACCTTCTCGTTCTTGATAAGCATACGAATGAAATAGCCCGATGTGATAGATAGATAGATAGATAGATAGATAGATAGATAGATAGATAGATAGATAGATAGATAGATAGATAGATAGATAGATAGATAGATAGATAGATAGATAATCCCATGTGCAGACAGCGGTGGAGTAGTGGGTTTCATTATGACGAGAAATTACGCGACGTAAGCGTGAAACGTGCAATCCCCACGTTCAGTCACCAGCCAAGTTCCTGTCACGGGTCGCCCCTCACTTAAGCGTTCAGTAACGTCGTAGTTCTAACATTGGCGCCGCTGCGGCTAAACTTAGCGACGGGTTCATGCCAGCCGGCGCCTGAAACCCTCTGAACTCTTCACCGACATTGAGTTCATCGCAAGTTGTGTAATGGAGCTGCGAACGGTCCAATCTCTAAGGTGACTAAGCCGAGGAAAGCGAATGACCCAACCTTTTCTTTTTTGCTTATAATGCATGGCAGTTGCGTTGCACATTCTTCTATTTTGTCTTGTGTTTCACTGCTACAAACACGTAAGGGCAATATCGTTTCTGTCACGGCTAAGGTGGCGTATCAGACGTACGAACCATTCTCACAGCCTCTTTCCTGCATTGGTAGCCGTATTAGTAGACGTGGAGTGCACCTATCAAGTTGTAAGCCGCGACGTGGTAAGATCAAAACAGATTTGTACACAGTAAAACGTTTTGTAGGGCACATAGGTTCACGGTGCTGAGAAGGAAAATAAAAAGAAGAGTATAGCAAAAGAACGAGCACTTCGCAAGAAAACAGGACTGTGTCCTCGTTTCTGTAACGCTACGCCATTTTTGCCTTCTCAAGCTAGTGTAATACCACTGCATAGGCAGGTGCTGCTGCTTGCACTAAGCATTGGTCAAACGTGCACAATGCGAGCTTCACGAAAACATCTCCTACGAACGGATCAAACTGAATGAGAATTTTCGACCATTCTAATCACAGGGTTAAGGACTCAATACGACTGGCAATACATGAAGGGGAAATATTTTTATAGTGCCAGCCAGTGAAAGGTAGTTCAGAAAAGATTTCTTTCCTTTATTATTATTTTTAAGTGTACGTTAAATGTAACGTGACTTTACCAAGCCCGGCAGCACAAGGCGTGATGGTCAATGCAGTGTTCGTGCGCCTAAAATCGGCGCACACAGAAAGAAGAAATGACCCCATCGTTGCCCAATGCCTCGAGAGGCGCAAAGCCCTCGTGGAAGCGAAGCTCGTCTGAACAGTCAGCCTAGCTAGTACGTACAGCCGGTCAGATGTAACGTCGGCTTGTACAGTTCGGCTCAATCGTCACACATCAACGCAGCATTCAACTCGATCGCCATAAACTCCCGATTCGACACCGGCAATGCGCGTCGAATACCAATGAACGCTCAATATAAGCAAGCTCCTCGTACATGCCAGTCCCGTTTGCACGCTTTTTTGTGCTCCCAGAGGAGGCAGAAAGCGATTTCTGCGCACTCTACAAGGGGAGAGCAGTCATTACAGCAACAAGGACTGCGCAACTCATACATGAATGCAACGCATTATCCGGTACAACATTTCTGTACAATCAATATTTCGATAACTCCCCAAGATATTCTTAAGAAATGATGGGCCAAGGTGTGTGCGTACCTGGTTGTCATGCGCTGCTGCCTGCAACCGCGCTGCCTGGATGCGCAATGAACACGATTCGAAAACTCATCCCCACACACACACACATACACACACACATACACACACGGTGAACTCGATGAGTCCACCGCACCGCCCCTGCACGGGGCAGCCGTATAGCAGTTAGTGGGAGGAGAGATACAGGGGACAATAGGGGATCGTCCATTATCGAACGAGCCCGGGCATCAAGGGGGTTCTTCTGGCAATCGAGTCCGCGCGCAGCCAGCGATAATCGCTCTGGACAACACAGCATGCACTACGTGCGCCCGCCTCCTCGTCGAGGCGTTACGATAACGCGAGCAAGCTGCGCCGCGCGTGGGCGACGCTATATGGAGCGACTCGCGTCGGCTATGCACGCGCCAACGCGATACGCGCGTTTACGCAGTCCACTGTACCCAGCGTGTACACCCTCTAAACAAAAATTGTTCTAGAGCGAACTCGGGCGATACAGAAGTCTCCATATGTATGGAATGGCAGTGGTATAGCTTATAGCGAATATGGCGTTGCACTGCCAAAGCTATGTGTGCGCGCGGGTTCGACTTCCGATTACGGAGGCCACATTTCAATTATAGCCTAAATAGCAAATGCGCCCGTGTAATTAAACTCGAGCGAACGTTAAAAACAAAAATCCTAGGAGTCTTTAGTTATCGCTTAGAGATGTAAACGCGAAAGCCAATACCATTGGTAGCCGAACCTGGGGGAGTCTTTAGTTATCGCTTAGAGATGTAAACGCGAAAGCCAATACCATTGGTAGCCGAACCTGGGACCTAGGGGTTCGAACCCGGAACCTTACGGCGGTCGAACATGACGTGAGTGAAATCTGCAAGGAATAGGCTGTAAATGTTCGCATTCAATCAATCCCGTCAGAACGCATTGATCTGCTCGAACTTCGTCCTCGTGACTTTCAACACAAATTCGTCATATGAGAAACTGATTGCTTACAATGATTTAATACGTCATAGACGCGACCATTCGCAATATGTAAGCATGTGTTCTGCTGATCCTAACTGTCTTCTTGGTTGAGAAAACAGCGCTATCACCGCGAAATTTACGTAAACAATGAAAGACAAGCCATAGAAGTAACAAGAAATTATACAAGAAGGGAGACGCACAATATACTGTAACTTCCAAGTTCAAGTTCACTTTTATTCGTCAGTATTGGATTCCAAAATAGAGGGCTTGTGCACTGCACACAGCATCAGTAGGTCACGAAGTACGAAACTGTGAGGGGGACCTCCTATCAATAGTGGGTACATAAAAGTACTAGTGCAACAAGAACTAACAACGCGAACAAAAAAAAATAATAATAATGCCAATAATCTGCATTATTATTACTTCGCCACAGTGGACGGCTCGTGGTTCCTTTACGTGCCCTGAAAACGCACAGTACACGCCGCTTGGAATTAACCCGCGTCCTTTAGGTCCAATGACGAATACAACTAGCACAGAACTATGCTTATAAGTAAGTAGCACTTGAATATGCATTAAACGCTGAACGATCATAGTTGTGTGCAGCGGGAAATACTGCATAGCTATATAAGCTACCGGCGAAAAGCGCTGCGGCTCCGGTGTCGAACATCATGACGGTTGCGCAAGACGACGATACGAGGCGACGCGCCGGGGGTGTTATACTCTGGACAATGCACGCCAAGTTCCACGTCGTGGTCGAATTTTTTCCAACGTGGCATTTTTCAGCCAATCGGAGATGTCCTAAACAGCGGCCCCGCGTGCGACAATCGGAGCTGACACTGCGGAAAATTTGACGACGAGGTGGAATTGTGGAGTGTGTTCAATAACCCTGCAGTCAGCTGAGCGCCCCAATTGTTTCATTTTAACGCTGTGCCTTCCGCTTGTTTTCCCGTTAATGAGCTCGTTAAATGCTACGAACAATTAGCAGCAGGGCGTTGACGTTAAGTACTGGGAGCCGGTGCGCCATACGCTCTTCAAAAAAAAAGAGGCGTAAAAAGGTAGTAACTGCAGTACCTACTTTATCCCCCACGTGTGGGAAGAGCAGCGTACGATAACGTGTGAGAAGTAGCAAACGCTGTCATTACTACCCAGTGTGGCAGGGTAGGTATAAACGTTACAAACTCTACTGGCCGTACATTATACTATAAGTGCAGCAGTCTTAACTGTGCCACACTCGGCAAGACGAATTTGATTACGATGGAACAAGTTTTGTGCTACGTTGCGTCACATATACTACAGCAAAGCAGTAAAGTATAAGAACCCAAGTCGCAAAACATTGATTATAGCAGCCTTACCTCAAGGAATGAAATAAGTAATAGTGCAAGAAATGACATTACGCATCAGTGGTTATGTGAATTCATGGCTGTTCACCGCTACAACGCGTGCTGCCCTAAAATAGGGTCATGAAAAGGAACTGTCGGCCGCCCGGGGAGAAAGAACAAAATATATATATATATATATATATATATATATATATATATATATATATATATATATATATATTATATATATATATTTAACTGACTGCTGACTGTTCTAAAGAACAATCAGAAGATTGTTCTTTAGATTGACGGAAAAGAGCGTACTTGTATTCCACGAAGAATGAATAGCATTTCTCCCTTGGCTCTGAAAGTCGCGAGAAAATGACCGGTGGAGCCATCCTCCGCCATCCTCGGTGATGTGTCAAACTCCAAGTGTAACAAAAAACCAAGAAATACCCACGCCAAAAGTAAACACTATTTACAACTGTATTTTACACACATCCAGTAGCGCTCCTCCCTGAGGGAGGGTAACTTTTTTTTTTTTTGCTTTATGAACGACGTCTCAATTTTTTGCTTTATGAACGCGCAACCATTTGCGATGCGCCAGCATAGTATGTCCTGATTGTTAATGGCACCGCCTCAATACCGTTATAACAACTTCGGCAAATCAAGAATGTCGCGCGCTTTGTGCCTGACGCGCTGATGGCGTCGTTAATGCATGATTACAATGTTTATAGCGCTGGTTTCCGTCGTGAAAAAAAAAAATATGCAAGAAACTCCGATGGCGCAACACTCGCAATCTCGCGCGATCGCACGTTGCGTTCCTGTATAACTCGTGATCAGAGGGCCGTATGGAGACGAACGTCACGTCCGCTGTTTGAAGTGCAATAAATCGGCCCGCATCGTTAATTGGTGATGTTGTCGGTGCATCTCGAACGAGCCTTCTCGAGCACGTTA
Organism: Hyalomma asiaticum; assembly: GCA_013339685.2. Taxonomy (NCBI): domain Eukaryota; kingdom Metazoa; phylum Arthropoda; class Arachnida; order Ixodida; family Ixodidae; genus Hyalomma; species Hyalomma asiaticum. The sequence continues at coordinate 23,117,527 of CM023481.1, forward strand.
TACACAGCCCCAGCCGCCCTTTAACGTAACATGACGTTCTAGTATCCACTTTGAGGATGTTATACAGCTCTCGGAGCATTGCGCTGCCGCCGAGCTGCATCACGCTCCGTGTACGGAATTAATGAGATATTAAGACTGCCGCTCGAATTCACTGTAGCGGATGTTCCGGTCACCACACATTACAAAAGGGAATGCCTCCGAGGACGCATCGCGGCAGACTCATTTTGTGTTTGAGCCTAACGGCCTCACAAGTTATGTTCAGAAACGGCGCCCGTACAAGTGACAGGAAAGGGTCGCTGAGATAACTCGAAAGGACCGACGATAGATAGGCCGAACAAGAAGCCGTCGGAGACCGACTTTTCTTGCTCTTCATCTTATTCTCTTCGCTTTTTTTTTCCCCCCGCCCTTGTGATACCTAAAGCCACACTGACCTCCTGTGTAGACGCATACACTATTGGACAAAAAAAAAAAAAAAAAAGGAAGATGTCGTTGCACTGACTTAAAAACCAGCTCGCCGAAGAGTAAGTCACGTGTTGCACAGCAAAACTCGCTGCTGGGCTGTGGGTGGTGTCGAACTAACTTTTAGGTGTGTGCGCTTTGCGCTCTTTAATTCTGAGCGACGTTTTGCACACAACACGCAAAGCGAAAGACAACAAGCAATGACGTCAAGGAAAATATACAGGCGGGTTCAAGGATTAACTGGCGTTAAACATCGTTCACACTTGCCGCGAAGTTTCGCGTTCCAAATGCACGCGATCGACCGGAATGAAAATCTGTTGCTCAATAATAGGTCCCTATGACGTTATTGAGTTCTTGAAAGAAAAATGAGGATGGGGGGAGGGGGGGTTCGCGAGCAAGTAAAGATACACGGGTGGAGTCTATAAAAAAAAAAAAAAAACTGGGTTACAGCCGCAGGTCTTTGTCTGCTGCTCGGAAGGACACTAAATTAGTGGCGTACAAAACATTGATTCACCCAATCCCAGAATATGCTTCCCCGGTGTGGAGCCCGTAGAAATTAATCTGATCGAATCGGTCCAGCGGAAGGATATATCCGCTTTATTTTTCGTCGCTTTGACCGACACTTCTCTCGGTCAGCTGCTGTTTTGTAAATAAACCTGCAGCCTCTTTCAAAACGACGTAGCACAGAATTCTTGAAGCCTTTGTACTGCTATAAAAACACCCTGTCTTCCCTCTCTGATCCCTGCCTTTTTATGCCTGCTTGCCCTGCATGCCTCAAACGTTAGACCATTCCATCCACGCACTAATACGTTCAAATACAGTTTTTTTTCCACGCCCGATTGAACACTGCAATTTGTTGCCTGCCGAAGTGCGTTCTTTACCAATTTCTCAATTTTCGAATGCCGTTTCTGACGTATAGTTCTTTACATGTTCATATCTTCTTTCTACTTGTCAGGTTCAATCTGTTCTTCGCATATTGCTGTATATATGTATATATTTCACATGCACGCACACTCCTGTCATAGCACTAACGGGCTGCAGTATGTATGTATGTATGTATGTATGTATGTATGTATGTATGTATGTATGTATGTATGTATGTATGTATGTATGTATGTATGTATGTATGTATGTATGTATAAATATTACCGGAAACAGCCGATCTTAATGAAGTCTTTCAACGTAGCCCCATAATCAACTATCACAGACACCAATTAAGCACTCGATACAACTATAACGGCATACGTTTACATAACAACAGCTGGTGGAACAAGATAAGGGACGCCCTCGCGACTTCGTGTGGCAGGCCCGTAAGAAAGCCAAAAGGAAGAACGAAAAACGCCCGCCATGTGGACAAAAGGCCAGTGCGCAAAAGCACTTCACAAATGTAAACAAACCGTCAGCAACGGGCACCGCCGACCCGGCCGATTGTGGCCTCCTATCTGTAGCCGGTGCCGCGGCCAGAGCAGCAAGAGCAATCGTTCACGCGACCATCTTTCCTCGGCGGAGTAAAATAAGGCGAAGTGGCTTTTGTAGACACTCGTAAGTGTAGCAACGGAAGCAAGGTACCGGAGTGTCTCTGATGCGCTCGTACGTGCGATAACAATAACTTATGGGGTTTAAAGTCCCAAAACAACGACGCGGTTATGAGAGACGCCGTAGCGGAGGGCTCCGGAAATTTATCACACACCTGGGCGTTCTTTAACGTGCAGTGAAAACACACAGTACACGGGCCTCAGCATTTCGACTCCATCGACATGTAGCCGCTGCGGTCGGCATTCGATCCCGCGACCTTCAGATGAGCAGCCGAGTGTCATAATCTCGTACGTATAGGAGTAAGTATTCGAGGTGGTTTGTTTCGGCACATCGTTCCCACGGAGACTAAATTTTGACTGCGGTTAGGTGCACACACAATGAGCACCACAGCTGAAGGACCAAACGATCGCGTACGCCTTATCTAACCCCACTTGCGGCTATAACAAGGAAACTCCAGAATTCTTGGAGCCTGCGCCACAAGGTCCCACACGTGAAAGCTTACGTCATTCAATTCATTCTCTCATCAATTTATTTGCCGGCGGGACAAGCGGACTGTGTATTAATTATGACCTGTCACACGGGCACTTTTACTCGCGTTCAACGACGACCTGTAATAAGTGGTGCTACATGACCAGTTTTAATTACGGTCGAGACTACCATGACCTGGCTCTCGGATCACAATTTGGCAGACGTCACGCCAAACTCGATCCCGACGGGCTTGAACCGCGTAGCAGCGACCACTGTTGATAGCGATAAAAGAAAAAAAATACGATTTGTATCAGCGTCGACCGCGATTAAATGTGGAAGCGTGACACCGGTATATGTATGAAGTCCACCGGGAGAGGGTTACACCTTTCCGGTGCTATCATTACAGACATTTAGCTTGCCTGCAGACTTCTTTACGCTTACGGATACCGGTCTATCGGAGGCGTTTGCAGCAGAAGCAGATCTGCTAGCAACATCTATAGTGGCGGTTTACTACACTACAATGCATTCGATTTTCTTTTTGGTCGCGCGAACATCTTGGTCACAAAAACAACAACAAACCAATGAAAGCACTGCGGGTTAATCATTATCTCACGACGAATGCTTCACACTATAGCAGTCCGGAAAAACGTGCAAACCAAAGTAAAAGCAGCGTTGTGTGCCTCTGCTTAGGCTCCGCATAATCAGGTGTCGCTGCCAGAACTGCCGGTCACCTACCCCTGTTCCGGTAAACCGGTATCCGTAAGCGTAAAGATGTCTACGGGCAAGCTGAAATCCTGCACTGAAGAACCATGGGGCCGTATTCACAAAGCTTGTCGCTCACAAGTTGTGTTTAGCATTGAGCGGATGCATTTGCTAAAGCTATGCCTAGCGTCATGGTTAGCTGAAGCTGTCGCTTACGGACAATTCTAGCCGTGTACGTACGCGTTTTCGTGACTAGGGCCCAGGGCTCTGTCTGAAGGAGCGCGCGCATAGAGCGTCAGACATGCGCCTGTACTCGGCCGCCATTAGTGAGCGGGGCCCTATCAGTCGCGCTGTTTACGCTCAAAAGACTCTTAGCGCCGATAAATGCCCATCGGCTGTATAGACGGTGAGCAGCGCCGCACAACGTCCTGCATAGATACGGGAACAGCCAAAGTGGCGTCGCGTGGGAATGCGCGTGTGAAGGGTCTTTGTTTGCAAAACCTGAACAACGAATGACCGTGCTATACGATAGAGGCAAATTAAGGCCAGCGTGCATTGTGGGTGTCAACGTAGTACAGTCGTAAAGCATGGGAGTGGCCGTTTTAACAGCAGCTCATCTGAGCATTTGCTGTCGTTAACTATTCAGCGAAAACGAAGCAAAGGTTCGGTTACCCGCTATACAGCTACCGGAAACGGAGAGTTCTTTTGCTTTGTGATGGAAGAAACAGTGAATGACGGAGATGCTGCCACGGTTACGTTTACACTCAGTTTGAGCCGCATGTAAGATTGTGATCGCAAAAAATGGATGGAGGCACGAGAGCGATCACGTTGAATTAAGGAACAAAAAACCGTGGCTTGCCGTTGTACATGCGCACACGGCGCTCGCAGGCTAGGAAAGTCTTTCATATAATTCGCGACCTTTAGAAGGTTCGTCACTGAAAGACTCAACAGCACGTGCGACCTTCGCTGCTTAACGGAAGGCCGTGCTTTATAAATTATTATTTATCGGGAGCTTTCTTCCTCAGTGCCGTATAAATAAGGCCTTTCGCGGAAAACCTCCCACAGGCACACGTCCTTTCCAGGGCATCGTCGCCGCTTTGGGGACAAGGAACGGAACGCGGCCTCGCATTATAGTGTACCATCAGCGCCTCGTAACGCTGTGACGTCATCAGTGTGACGCCACTCCGCCGGTGCGGCCTCACTTCAAGGGCTACGATGCACTGGAGTGCCTGCCACGTTTCAGAGCGCGCTGAACTACACGGGGCTATCTATAGTGTTTCAGAAGTTCCGTGCAGCACTGTGGAAGCTACAGCCCTCTTCGGCCAATCCGGAGGGAGAACACATGTTAAACGTGTCCTTCCGCGGCTTGTCACCTGCCAATGGCGGGCGATGCCGTGTCAGCCGCTGCCCTGGAAGGAGGAAGACCAAGCGGGGTGTGCGTGTCCGAACAATGGCATTTCGTCACGCCTCGGAAGAATTCTGCACTCGATGGCCTCGTAGCCTTGGCTCTGCTGCACGGAACTCCTGAAACAGACTATATACCCGCAACTGATCACCAGTGCCGCGCTTCGTTACCCCGGCCGTTTACAAGCAACGGAAATAGTGATTGCGATAGAACAGATATTTAAAAAAAAATCCTGCAAATCCCACGCACTGTGGGAATCGGTGTCACGCGAAGCACTCAGCGAGGAAATTGCCTACGACAAATAGACCCTTTTCATAAACTGCAAGCTAGCTTTCCTGCAATGCAGCTTGCCCTACTAATGGCGGCATTGGCAATCCGGCAAACAACGTGCGCAAGCGCAATTTGCTTGCGATAGGGCATGTAAAATGTCGACGCAGCCCTTCTGATACACACATCCCCAAAAACGAGTCGCAGCATGTGCAACTTGAATTTTGACAGCATTTAAATAAAGGTAGCTGTCGCCATTAGTAGGGCAAGTTGCATTGCAGGGAAGCTAGCTTTACAGTTTATGAAAAGGGTCTATTGTTTGGCACTCAGCCAAGTGTTACGAGTATAGAATCAAGGTGTTTGTGCAGACCGCGTGAGTATGCCCACTCGTGATTACGCTTAACGTGGCCTAACCAGGAACGTGGACAACGCCATGGCGTTTGATTAGTAGTCCACGCTACGACGCAGCGGTGGCACTCACGTCAGTCCGACGCACAGACGTCTGTTGTGACGAAGACAGGTAGCGTTGGTGCGCTATCATAAGCGTCCTTCGTTAAGTGTTCCTACGGGATCGAGAAGACTTGCACAAAATCATATTAAATGTTAGCAGAACGTATGTATTGCTGTAACAGTTCTTATCACACATTAGAATCGAAATTCACGTCACACAAGCACCATCATTACAAATGCTGGTGTAATAGGAAGGATAAAATGGGACGGGATGGTTGAAACGGACGGACGGACGGATGGAATGGGCTGGATGGACGGGTGGTTAAACAGACGGACGGACGCATGGATACGGCCAAATGACATAAAAGGGGTCGTGAAAAGTTTTCTGAGCATTTTGCACTAAATGCGTATTCGAGATCCTGACCCTCCAGTCAACAATATGCATTGTTCCGTTGCATCGTGTGGGTTGCTTTAGGGCGATAAAAAACGCGGTTTCGGTCCCACTGCGCGCGTTTTCCTCAACTCTGAGGTTGACGTCATGTTAGTAGCCATCAGACCTCCGACAATGGGGCGCGCCCTCGGAGGCCACGGGAAAACAAACCGTGCTGCAGCTTTGCTTCCGAATGGCGGCACCGCACGGTTTCTAAGTATTTTCTTTCTTTCTACCTTTCGAGTAAATCGATTCTTTTATAGCAAACGCGAGTTCACTATACCTTTTAACAATATCTTACTGCAACGTCACCGAATAGTACCATGCCAGCCGACAGTGTCGCATAGTCGTTTCGGGAGCGCAAGGACGCTGGGATTTCAAACGGGCGTTATTAAATGTGCACTGATTATTTCGCCGAAATATTTCGGAATCGGCTTGTCGAATGCGTACTGAAGCAGTGAAAATTACAACCGGGCATCTCCATATTCTTTTCACGACCCCTTTAAGTTCACCAAGAATTGCTTCGCATTCAATACTACGCAAATTGCTGAGCGATATACTGCGACGTGTAAACATGCAGGGCTAAACACTAAAACAGCGAAATTGCAGTTCCATCTCTTGGGCTCAGTGAAAATGAAGTTTTGAAAGGCAGGAAAAGAAGGAATGGTTACTCAGTTAAGCGTGCAATCCTATACGGCGGTAACCGGCTGACAAACACACCTATAAGGCAACCACTATATGCCAATTGGTTCGAAACTTCTAACATGGCAGCGGCGTGGGCTTAATGCCGATGGAAGCTGCGTAGCAGCCAGGCCAACATGAGACTTCGCAAGTGCGTATGCTGCACGCATACTGCACGCGCAGCCTTGCATGGTTGGCAACATTCTACCACGCGCATTCCCACAGAGGCGAAAAAAACAAAACAAAAAAACAACCAAGAACATACGCGAGCATCTAGGATTGCAAGCCCACAGCGCTGCGCTAAGGTCGTCACGAGATTCATGCCGTGAACGGTTCAGACGTCGTTGACGAGCCAGAAGCAGCTGTCGCTGAAACGACGTACGAGTGCGGGAACATACCGCGCACGGTCGTCTTGGCACATTTTGTAGCCGAACAATACGAAAGTCCAAGGGAAGATGGAGGCTCGAAACTGATGCAAAATCGTTGGACAGAGAATGTCGCTAGAATTAAAAGAAGAAATAAAGTTCTGACAAGAGGACTTCGTCACGAGAACAGCTTGACAACCCGAACTTCCAGCCCTTACGAAGACAAGCCCTCTCGCAAAAACGTTGGCCCCGGCGACATCACTGTCCAACGATTTTTAATTAATATAAGATCCGCGTGTGGCACACAACTGAACCTAACCGTTCCGAGGAACAGAGGGGAAGCTCGCGCACAACACGTGCTCCGAGGAGGACACGTACACACAGTATTTCACATGTTACCATACGGAGACGACAGAGGAACTGTTTGCTCACGAATAGAGGGAGTAGTTGCGTCAATCTCGTGACACCGAAGGAGACGCCGTGCGTCACACATTCGCTTGCGCAAGCCGAAACTACGGACGCAGACAGTTGCGTGCAGTGAAAGCTTTGCCAATCCTCTCTGCTTTCTTTCTTTCCTCCTTCCTGTACATTGCCTTCGTGCGTAGGAACCGTGCTATTGCAAACAAAAATCGTCCTCGATTCATCCACATAAGGCGGCGGCGTTACGGAGGGCGCCTTGTCCCCATTATCGATTATTCGCACTTCTGTGCAGCGACCGCAGTTCTTCGTGCAGCGTATACAGCAAAGTACTAACCATCCGGGTGACCATCATCATAACGCTACCATGCTTCACGTACCGTTCAGTCATGGCGGAGCCTTTAGCTCAGGCTACTTGGGCTTTGCGCTGCACCCGAAGGGCCACCGAACGCGCGCACGATATGGTTACACAAGCTCGATTTACGAGCAGTTACACAGGTCGACCGTACCTTACCGGTACTCACCTACGGGGCAGAAACTTGGGGACTAACTAAGAGGGCTCAGCTTAAATTGAGGACGACGCAGCGAGCTATGGAACGGAAAATGGTAGGTGTAACCTTAAGGGACAAGAAGAGAGCGGTGTGGGTTAGGGAACAAACGCGTGTTCGGGACACATTAATAGAAATTAAGAAGAAAAAAATGGGCGTTGGCAGGCCATGTAATGCGAAGACAAGACAACAGAGTGGATTCCTGGAGAAGGCTAGCGTGGCAGGGGGCGGCAGAAAGTCTGCGGGGATAAACTGGGCCCAGTTGGCACAGGACAGGGATAATTGGAGATCTATGGGAGAGGCCTTTGTCCTGCAGTGTACGTAGACATGATGATGATGATGATGATGATGATGATGATAGACGTCGACACAAGGGGACAGACGAGCAATCGCATAAAAGCCGGTACATCAACCGTGAGCTTGAACAAAAACCATAGCCTCCCTCCGCACATACTTCAGACCACTTACTCGAAACGCGAAGGCGATCGCCCTCAGGCCGGCCCGTGGTTGGGCACTGTATACGTCACGTCTCCCAAGTTTGGCTTTATCTCATTCTGATGTCTTTTCTGCTTCACTTGTTTCAAGGACGAAATGAGACCGCCCCGCAAAAGCGCACCAGCGAGCGGGGGCGAACTCGAAGGCCGTCCGTCTGCCTCGGTTCTCAAAAATAGCAAGTATCGTAAAACACACACCGCCGAGTTCTCCGCTTTCAGCCCTTCTACGTTTGGCTGCACTCGCGAATAGCAGCATCGTCTACCGCCGTGTTTGCTTAACCGGGAGGGGCGGGGGCGCTGGGTCAAGAGCGTTCACCACGAACCCCGAGCTTCAAGTTGTTGGTTCTGTCTCACAAGCTTTGCGTGTTCCAGGTTTTCTTTATTTGTTTGTTCCTTTCTTTCTTTCTTTTTTTCCGTAGAAGCTGATAAGCACCATCCCGGGCTCCTGGGAAAGTCAAACTGGAACAAGCTACAAAAAAAAAAAAAAAGGGGGGGGGGAGGGGGTATAATAGTGAAATCGAGTTTTCGCGAGCCTTCCTGCTCTTCGAACGACACTTAGGAAACGATCACCCGCATTGAAGTCACCTACACTATGCCGGGAAAGGAAGCAGTAAAATGATACTTAAGCGCTTCTCTTCCTACCCCTCTCCCCCCTTTTTTTTCTGCTGCATTTAGTGAACTAGGCTAAACACTGCCTCACTGTGTGTGTGTGTGTGTGTGTGTGTGTGTGTGTGTGTGTGTGTGTGTGTGTGTGTGTGTGTGTGTGTGTGTGTGTGTGTGTGTGTGTGTGTGTGTGTGTGCGTGCGTGCGTGCGTGAGTGCGCGCGCGCGTGGGCTTTTTACTTCACAAACTTCACGTGGAGTAGAATACGAGGCGTTCTGCTACAGATGCTAAGCTACTCAAATGTTCTCCAACTTTCCATCTCCGCACATCTCTATAGAAAAACAGAAACAACGAGAACGTGACACAGAGTGGCTAGACGTAGGGAAGGGAAGCCCCCGCAATACTACTCCTGTTTACACAAAGAAAACTATTGATTACACGATGCCAAGCCACTGTAGAGACATCTTGTACCACGATGACGTAAGCTTGTCTGTGGAGGAAACGAAACCCACGAGCCTAACCACCAGCTGGGCCGCTTGCAACAGTCCTCCAAGCTTCACGTCCTACAGCGCGCTGTTTCACAAAGGCCACCACGTCCAAACACCCCGACTGCCTCCCACCCGCTGTTAAGAAGGGCTCCTACCCATCACACTCGCTTCGGCCTACACGCTTGCGGCACATACATCTGCGTATCGGTAAGTAGCTCTAATGTCAAGGTGACGCATGCAGCATTTGCCCAAAACGCGGCGTGCGCGCGTTAGCAACACAGGGCACAAATTACCTGCTCGCGTTGCCGGCTGAGATTGTAGTCTTCAAGGGCGGTGCTATCTATATATAGACCAACGGTCGCTTGCGCGGATGAAGGCCGCGAACGAGCCTCGATGCCTATCGGGGCAATCGCGCCATACGAACTGGGGCATTAACGTTTGCCACCATTCGCTCACTGCACGCCCGTCTCGCGAGAGCTCGTCACATTTTGTCCACCGCGTACGCGCTCGCCGCTCCAAGGCGCCACCATCACAGCAGGGTCGAAACAAGGACGCCAACACTGGCAAGCCTTGTCTTCCTTTCAGAAGAATCCTCTTCCGGGCAACTCGGTTTCGTGAAGCGCAGCCATGACGATAACTCATTGTAGTAGAGAATCGAGGGAGAAAAAAAATAATAAGAAAGCCCAATAACGTTAAGAATGCGACTGGGCTCCTCCACGCGCAGCGGGTAGTAGTAGTAGTAGTACACAAAGCAAGAAGAGAGCGGGAAGGGAACGGGTTTTAGTCAGCGACAGAGGAAGCGGCGGACGTCGGCCACGAGGCGGAAGAAAGACGTCGAGACGCCGAGAAAGGGGGGGAAAAAAAGAAAAAAAAATGCGGGTCGACAAAAGGCGTGCGACGCCAGTGCAGAGCAGCGTGCGGCGCAAGAGGACAGCCTCCTCCGGCCCAAGAGTGCTACTGGGTCGACGGCCTTCGACGGGGCGACGGCGCTGGCAACTACACACGCGCGCTCACTGGGCCGCGAATCGATACCGCGGCGGGAGGCACGTTGCTTCTCTTTATTTTTTCTCTTTCTTGTACGCGCCAGACAACGAGCCTCAGCTGCTGCTGCTGCTGCTGCTGCAGGCTGATACTGCAGCAAAGCGGCGGCACAGGAGGGTCGGCGGCGGTGCTATCAGTGCAACTTCTATATTATAAGAAGAGGCGCCAGAACACCAGCCGCTGCTGCGGTTCATGTTCGTCGGGAGTAACAGTTCTCTCCGTCCTGTAAGGGTAGCCACAGACGTTCTGTTTTGCAGGAGCCTTTTTTTCTCTTCCTTCTCTACAGAGGGGCGGCTTCGCCGCAATCGCCAGCCACCGAGAAGACTACAGCAGGGCTTCAGGTCCGTTCGATGTACGGCCATGCCTGTAAAAGCTAAACAAAACGAAAGGGCGTCCGCGCACTTGGCTATGCGCCCATGGTTCCTTCAGGTGTAGGCGGAAAACGAACAAAAAAAAAAAAAGAGTTAACCGCGGCTGTAGCCATACTAGCGTGACTCTCGCTAACAGGTGGTGGCATAAGCCCCCCCGTCCGGCGTAAGCAACGAAGCGTGGGTGCCCAGGACGTACCGTTACGGTGAGCGTGGGCGAAGCCAGGCGCCGGTAGAAGGGCGCGCATGCGCAGACAGCGCAGCAGCAGGCGCTCTCGGACGCAGAATCGCGATGTTAACGTCAGTTCGTTAGAACACTTCTCTGTGCTGCGTACGGTGACTTCTTCCGTACTGTACTCTCTTTCGAGTCGTAAAACAAAGCCGAAGAGAAAGGCGGCAACGAACGAGTTGAGAGGCGCTGTCGTTACCGCGTTAAGCGCTTACCGCGTTAAACCCGGAAGTGGACGGTGGTAGCGCAGTGCAGTCAAACTCCTGGCGGGTGTTCGCTTGAGCACGTCGCAAGGAGTCGTCACGAACGCTGCTGCCCTCCATTTTACGACATACCGCGCACGATCCTAAGGCCACGCTAGTGGGTGCATGGATTTGCAGAGAAATAATAATAATAATAATAACCCAGACTGTGAAATCTGGGTAGACAGCGGAGCTGGCAAGCAAGCGCCACCACATGGCCAACGCAGTTTTAGTTTTCTTTTTCATCTTTTTTTATAGTTCTTTTTGTTTATCTCTTTCTACATCTGTCTTCTTTTTTTTATCTCTTTATATTACCCTCTCTCGTCCTCACCTTCACATCACTCCTCGTCACATTCACCTCTCTTCCCCGCCCCTTTCTATAATATACTGTGCATGTAAGCTAAGCAAGTCCGTATATGCTCGGTCCAAACCCACTTCCTTTGGCGCATGAACGCACTATACTAGGCTATGACATGCTTTACCCTCTCCCCTTCTTTCCTTCCTCCTCTTCCTCATTTCCCTTTTCTTGCCCCTTGCTGTATACTATATTCATATTCGGCACATATTCGTTTCATCATCATCATCACAATTATCATCATATCTTATGTACACCGCAGAACGAAGGCCTCTCCCAATCCTCTCCTGCACTGCGCTTATGTGGCGCCTACCCGCGAAGCCTCCGCAGTTTTCGGTGGTCGCCCACGGAACTTTACGGTAACGTAACATTAACGGCGGCAGTTTTACCAGACAGCGCGCGATGACCACGAATGGTGTTATTTGCTATAATGCACTACCTACGTACTTGGAGCATCTGTAACCGCGCTACTGAAGCCTCCCAGTGCACAATGCCCTTGTATAACATAGCGGTATGCGAGCGGGACTGGCAACAACCACTGCTGCACCAAAAAAATGTTTGCACTGCGCGTTTCCATTTGTGCGCACTCGATACACTCCTTATCGGAATGGCCGCTTCTGCTGTCTACCGATCCTCCGCTTTTCGTGTTTTTCTTTTTCTTTCTTTTTTTTTTGTTCATTTCAGCCCCAGCTTCATGGGTTTGAGAAGCGTCGCTTCTTGGGTGGGTCTTCGTTGCGACGCGACGAAGTAATACGTTTAAACCGCACAACAACAAAGAAACAACGTTGTGCATTGCATGGTCACCCATATCGTATAGGGGTCGTCCTCAACGCTTCCGCGCCGTTATTTTTTTTTTAAGCTCTCAACACGATGTCTTCGCGAAATAAGGAGAAATGACAAAGGGAGATTTAAACAAAGTTACGAAGAACTAGGCTGCATTGTATGTAAAAAAAAAATACTAATACTGCCGAGATAGTGCATACCATAATACCGCAGGCGGTCGCCGCATTCTCCCGGTGATGCTGGCCGCGCATTGTGGTGCTGGGAGCGCAGTCCTGATATCGAAAACGACCCGGCGCGTTCGGAACAGAGCCACCACCGCGCAGTTCTACTTCCCTATCGCTGTCTGCGTACTGCCTTGTTTCACCTTATTTCGCCTCCCCTCGCTCTACTAACTCGGGAGAACGCATTGAATTTTCATCGCACTCTCTGTTTTCAGTTTTGAAGAACCAATTTTCCTCGAAGATCGAAAGTTGGGGAGAACCATTCCCGGCTAACGTATATACGGTGTGCGTTGTATAGATCTTGTCCCAGCCTTGATCATCTCCGTCCAGCCTATTTTTGAATAAGGCGCGGCGCTGTGTTATATAACATGGCGAACTTCGTGTATGTACTACATGCGTGCGCTCCCGTTATAACTATACACCCCTATCGTTTACGGCACGCTGCCGTTGTATACCGCAAGCTCTCTCAAGCGCCCCGCCACGGTGGTCTGGCTATGGCACTCGGCTGCAGATCCGAAGGTCGCGGGATCGAATCCTGGCAGCGGCGGCTGCATTCCGGTGGAGGCGAAACGTTGCGGCCCGTGTATACTGTGCGATGTCAGTGCACGTTAAAAGAACCCCAGGTGGTCGAAATTTCCGGAGCTTTCAACTACGGCGTCTCTCATAATCATATCGTGGTTTTCGGACGTGAAACCCGAGAAATCAAACCAATCAAATCAAGCTCACTCATGCGCGTCTATTGTGCAGTTCGAGCTGTTACAAACCGCAAGCTCGCGCCACTTCAACCTATTGTCGGGGGTGTTGAATTATAACGCTCGACAACCTCGGGTCTCAATCGAAACCAATAGAACATTCGACATAACCGGACTGCTCGAATATTCACTCTTCACGCTTCGTCGATGGCCAAGAGTGGTACTCGGACGACGTTACTCACAGTGTTGGCCAGCCGAGCGAAAGATGGTTCTTAAAAATAAATAAATAAATAAAGGAAGAAAACAAAAATTTAAAATACCTTTGAATTTTAGAGCGGTGCTCAAGCGTGTACCCCACGCATACTTCGGCAAACACACCAGGTTTTATATGTATGTACTACGCGTCAACGCTTCACGTAGGTCCAGAATGCCGCCTTTTGTCTACCCTCGTCGGCTACACACAAGGCGTACATGGGGACATGCGGTTCCTGCGAGCGAATGTTCCACGAGCACGACGCAGTATAAAGTGCACCCAGCTTTGTCTACGGACGACTCTCTTCGTGCGACCGTAACTCGAGGAGGGACGAGAGACACGTTCGATTGTGTTGCAGCTCGGCGATATCGGGTTCACAAAGATATTTACAGATGTATGACGAGAAAAAGACCGAGGACGCGTGCCGAGATGATGGTACGGGAAACGAAGAACCCACGAGTTCAACGACAGTAATGAAGCATGCTGTTCACGACCTTACGTAGAAATCATAGTTTTGACATTAGCAGAGAAATTAATGCATAAAAGAAGATAGATAGATAGATAGATAGATAGATAGATAGATAGATAGATAGATAGATAGATAGATAGATAGATAGATAGATAGATAGATAGATAGATAGATAGATAGATGCGCCAACTTGCGGAGGAGCCTCAAATGGTACTACATACAATATGTACGCACTCGGATTAGAGATTACTGCTCGGTGTTGTCGAGAGTCCTAGCGTACCATACTTGATGTTTCAAGGCATTGCAAGGCATTTGCGCTTCATTCTATACGTCCACCGTAGCAAAGAGAATAACAACAACAACAACAACAACAAAAATGGTTAAGGAAGACAAATAGGCGCCGCATTCGCGGCAACATGCAGGAACAGAGAACTCGTACTGCATGCCTTTGGCCTCCTCCTCCTCATCCTCCTCCTCTCTTGTTTTCGTCTAGGAATCCAAATAACAAGCTCGCATGCGAGCTGACACTACATTTTCAATAGCTTGTTACATGCTTCTGACAGGAACAGCACGCACGCAAAATGCGGCAACACGCCGCTACAAGTTGTGTTATTACGTGTGACAGGGTCGTCTCGCTTCCGAAAAAGTCCCTTGACAGCAAGTATATCTGTATCTTTTATAAATATTCCAACGCTTCAGGGAGGAAAAAAAAAAGAATGTGAAGAAAGATGGACCACATGTGCGTAAGTCACGTTGACAAAAAAAAAAAAAGATCGTTACTCTCCCACCTGTCGCAGCTGATTCCCACTAAGGCCACGATCTGCAATCACTATATAGCGCACGCCCTCCACAATGTACGATGTGAGCATCACTACAGATAGGGGAAAAAAGAAAATCAGAAAAATACCTCTGCTAAAAAAATTCGCGCGGCGTTTACGGCGTTACACGCGTATCATTGTTGAACTATTATCAGTTAATTTCCGTTGCAAAGAACACGAGGATTCGCTTAACCAACTTTATGTTGCTTCCGTGCTCCGTGGGCGCATCGAAGAACTAACACATAAGTACAGATGGAGCAGCTCGAATCGCAATGTGAAACGAAACGCTGCGAAAATTGTTCAACACACGCAGTCCGGATGAACCGAACTACTAATTAAATTTTTCGACTGCTTTGTTCAATATATGGTTTTGGAACAACCATGGCTCTTAGTTCATACAAATTATACATTGGTTTTTTTTTTTCCTTAGAGAAATAATCAACAATATTCAATGAAACCCAAAGAACCATCGGTCGTTCAGTCGGCAAGTGCTCACACGAAACAACTATACTGTGGTGCGCAGTTCCTTCAAGGCCTTATACCTGTGTCACACGGGCACATTGGAAGGCCTTCGAGTCGATGACCTTCGAAAAGCTCACAACTCGATCGACTCAAAATAACGTCTGGCGCTGCTGCCCGGCAGTTTTGAACGGTCGTTCGAGTCGCCGAGTGATTTGGCAACAACATGGCGGCAACCAAAGCACCCGCTTCAATTCCAATTCGCACTAGTTGCTTGCTATTCGCACCGACGGCAAAAAACAAACTTTAGATTGAGCCTTCTCTTAATCTCATGTACCAAAAGGGACAAAGTATGTGCCACGTTTCGCTGTCGTTATTGAGAAAACGTGCCGATTTTGACACTGCTAAGCCTAAGTGTGCAGCGTGAGCCTCAGAAATTGGTTTGATTCGTAGACACGAGATGGCGCGACACGCGGTGTTTCCCAGCAGGTGCACGGAATTTGTTTTTTTTTTTATGGCAGTGACGGCGTATTCTTCCTAGAACTAATGCAATAAAGTGAGAAAGTTGGCCCCTCGGCACGTTTCCTATATTTTTCACCGGTGTACGATTGTACTTATTGATACAACGACATTAATATGGCCGTGGCATCCGAAACTAACGCGCGCGGGAGCTGCCGGTACGCCAAGTCTCGGAGTTCGCACCGTTTCCGCTTCCGTCGCTCGGCGGCCTTCGAAGTCTCGAAGGAATTGCAGGGTGCTCCTTTGACTCGATAGACTATCGACTCGACGGCCATCGAAACCGCCCGTGTAGCAGCTCAAACTTGACCTTTGAGTCGATGGACTGTCGGTTCGAAGGCCTTCGAAATGCCCGTGTGACACCAGTATTAACTAGCGCATGCGCTGCAGAATGTGACCAGCCGGCATTACATCACCTGCGGTGGTATACCAAAACCTCCAACATGAGTCTCCTTTACATATAGTATACCAAAATTGACATGAAAGGGTCCGAATGCATGACTACACATGGCTCATCAGGCTATGACGTGACAGCTTGACGTGCATGTTGTCATTTAGGCCACGATTAACGATAACAAAATCACGCGTGATGCATACCAGCCTTCCTCGGCAAGGGACACGCAAGTATGCGTCAAACGTAGTTGGATGTTATAGTGAGATAGATATACACTGGTCAGCAGAGTATGTAAGTCCGTACGGTTATTCGAACACACGACCTTCGGCATACGAACCCCGGGGTCTCGGATTCGAACCCAAAGGCCAAGAGATAAAGTTTTCGTATTTACGTCTCCTTGGCGATAGCTAAGCACTACTGGGAACTTTTTTTAAATATAAATTTTCCCAGAATGAATGACCAAGGCTCTTCAGAAAGGAAATAGAGAAACGGAAGCGCGCTCGCAAAAGAAACTGGGCCTGTATTCACAAGAATAACTTACACAACTTACGCCAAAAAAAAAAGGTTCCTAAGAAAAAATTCCAGCCAATGCGGAAGCTGGACATATTAGCGAAGCCAACCGACCAATAGCAAAAAGCACTTAGGAAAGCGAAGTTTTGTGAATTCAGCCCCTGCTTTGCAGTGCGCTCAGGTTGGCCTTTTCAAAACAAAATGCGCCACGAACACCCAGTAATACCCCTGTCACACGAGACAACTTAAGTACACATTGAGCGAGTGCCCTTACGCTCACAGAGTGCACTTACGCTCACGTGCTGCTACACATGAAAGAGAAGCGTGCTTTAGAAATGATGGCATTCCCCTAGCGGACGTGGGCGCAAACTGCCCGAGGGCGAGAATAGCGAGGTTTTTTGTTGAAATATGACTTGTTTTAATGCACAGCAGTATTTCTAACAACGAAAGCAATGTTTTAAAAATACCACGGGCACTGCGTTATGCATTATAGTATTTGTTTGCAAGCCACTGCTACCGAGGCTACACACTCCGTCGCCGCGAAGTGAGTTCGGCGAGCGCACTAGCCTGCAAGTGCGCTTTACAGCGAATGTTACTAAACGTTCCGGTGTGACAGCGTGCGAATGACACTATAGCGGCGAAGTGCGCTCTCTCAAAGTGCACTTAAGTGGTCTCGTGTGACATGGGGATAAGCACTATTGGGCGCTGTCCCGGATCTATCGTTTCACTTGTACTATAGCTCTCATTGCGAGAGTCGAAAATGAGCAACGTTTCGGAGGTGTCTCCCGACCTACAGGAAGTTGGACGCCGTAAGCGCATAACACAAAGATAGTTCAACACTCTTAAAAAAAAGGTAGTGCTAGTTACTAACTTTGAGGTAGTAAATGCTTGTCACAAAATTGACTACCTAAGTAGTAACTGCAGGTAGTAAACGGCACGGTAGTAACATTACTACCATGTCATTTACTACCTGCAGTTACTAGCTCTAGGTATGGGTAGTAACCAAAGGTAGTAACTTTACTACCATGGCAATCTTTTATCGGGCTTATATGATTCGGTTTATATTTGCTGTTTACGTTGCCATATCAGGTCGACTGTATTAAAAAAATTAAGATCAAATAAATATGAGCGCGGTAAGGCATTGTCCGGTCACGCTGACTGGTGCTGACTAATTACATCGTGTTACGCCAATTAACGATCACTAATTACTTCATGTGATTAGCCCTGTGAATACGCTGCACATAGACATATTTAGGTGGCAGAAACTTGTTCGAACCAGAAACGACAGCACACACTACCGCACACAGAAGATCAAAGCTTCTACGCGATATATGTCCTAACGGCAACGTTAACGTTGTGTATGTCCCTACTTAAGAACGCTCACGTTGTTCCGGTAAGCAGAAGTGGATCCGGATAAGTAATCAACGTTTTGGATCGAGATTCTTGTATCTTTCTTTTTCCGTATATGTATGCAACCCAGCTGCATGGGACTGTTATTCAAACATATTCAAATCAATTATAGTTTGTCTAAATTTCGCGTACGCCTATCACAATTACAGCATAATGCATTACTGCCAGTGGAGGTAGTACATTTACCAACCTGGGGCCGAATTCACAAAACTTCTCTTTCGTAAGTGCTTTTTGCCATTGGCCAGCGCGCTTCCCTAATGATATGTCCAGCATCAGGATTGGCTGAAATTTTCTCTTGCGAACATTTTTGTCGTAAGTCGTTTTTGTGAATACGGGCCTTGTTGCGTACGCATGTAGGGCCAGTTACTACCCCTGACATTTACTACCTCTAGCATACATTTAAGCTAGTAAGGGATAAAAAATGTAAGGGGGCCAAAACGGTAGTAACTGATCCCGTTACTGGCTTTTTTCTACTACCTTTTTTGCTTTGTTGCTCTCTAAAAATGTTAATAAAGTATTATTATTATTTTTTTTTAAGAGCGAACGATCTTGTAAATTGCCCCGCCACGGTGGTCTAGTGACTATGGTACTCGGCTGCTGATCCGAGGGTCGCGGGATCGAATCCCGGCTGCGGCGGCTGCATTTCGATGGAGGCGAAATGTTGAGGCCCGTGTGCTGTGCGATGTCAGTGCACGTTAAAGAACCCCAAGTGGTCAAAATTTCCGGAGCGCTCCACTACGGCGTCTCGCATAATCAGAGCTGGTTTTGGGACCTTAAACCCCACGTAACAACAATCTTGTAAATTACGGTACTGTAACGTTTTTGCGAAAGGCGATGCATCAAAGACAACAGAAAGACCCAAGTGTTGTAATCGTGCCTCCATTAAAAAAGCCACCTACGGTTGGTGCAGCCACAAGTTTACGGAAGGAGACTCGGACTCGACTCACACGGAAGAGAAGAATCTCTTCAAGTCATGTACAGTGCTCACGAATTGAAATAGGACATGTAAACACTGAATTAGGCCAACTAAAATGTGCACTTGCTGACTGCAACCGCGTCATGTAGCTGTGAACGTGGCCTCTGAAGGTGGTGTTTTTTTTTTTTTTTTCACGTGCAAGTATACGAACCAATATTGCACCGATAGTACACGACTTAAAGATTGTAGAAACAAAAGGATGTGCATCACTTAGCCCTAACACTTCCTATTTCAATCCGTGAGTACTGTACATACCATGTAATTTTGTGTAAATACAGTCGTTCTTCGCAAAACCGTCCTGAATCCGGCAATCCTTTTCATGGTGGCAGGGCACCCAAGATATGGGTCCTCCGGTCGCAACACCAGCCTTTAGCAGAACGACATGCAAGTCGCATGCTAAATAAAGCGACCGTGCACTAGTTATGCCTGCTGAACTTAGAGGAAACCGTCAGTCAAGACAATTACGGCGGAATAAAAACAATCAACAAACAACCCTCCTTTTCATAAATTCTGTCTCCCATTGGCCAGTTGGCTTCGCTAATAATGCGTCCAGCATCGTAACTGGCTGAAATATTGCCTTTGTAGGTATTGATTAGGACTTCATCACCTGTACAAAACCATCATCAGTCATTGGCTCGGGTGCCTTCTTCGTCGGTGCCATCTTGGCTTCGCGAAATAAGGCGCTGTCGGAACCGTGGCAACTACATCCTATACGAGTAGTGTAGTTTAGTAGGGTAGCTGGCTGGGCGTGTTGGTACAGCTTCATGGCGTAAAAATTCCATCGGGCGAAGACGCGAGCACAAGAACAAGGAACGCACAGGATTGTTCTTGTAGTTTGCTGGGCCAGTTGGTACATGTTCATAGCGCGAAGATTCGAACAGCGACGCGCGCGCGCGCGCGCACACACACACACACACACACACACACACACACACACACACACACACACACACACACACACACACACACACACACACACACACACACACACACACACACACACACACGAGTGTTGTCCCGTACATTTATTTCTTTTCGTACTCGCGCCATTGCCTGCTAGAATTTTCGCCCATACTCTTAGCATCGTTTGAAAATTGTAAAGTAAGAACATGGACGGGCGCTAATTTTTCTCAAGCAGCCACTTCGTACACGGACACGCCCGGAAAGCGCGTTTATTTCGATTCTTCCAATTTTTTTTTCTTTTTGACAGGCGGCGTTACTATTTCCGAGCGGACTTCGCTCTTGAAATATTTACTGGGCGCAGTAAAAAAAGAAAATAAAATCGCTCTCGTGGTTTCACCACTCCCGTGTTATTACATCAACCGTGGACAGCGAAGGGCATTCTGCAATGCTCCCTGTACAGCGCACAAAGCGAACCATCTACGAGAGACGAATTGAACGCGATATCGCGAAAACAGCTGGAAGAAGAATAAAACGGTGATCTTGGCGAGACGCTTGCTCGAAACACTGGGAAACATCGAGACTCGCTCCGAAGCTTATAGAGCGAAGAAGAAAAGACTTCCAGCACCGTTTCGCTCATATTGGAACTTCTTGTCCTGTTCACCTTAAGCCACAAAGTCTAGCGTTATTTTATTTTTTTTTAATCCCTATTTTTCGAGAATCCTTGAGCTCCGCTGCAGGGAAGCACGTCTCGGCCGGCCTCAAGCGCCGGTGAAGGGAGCTCAATTTTCGATATTGTGCCGTCCCACGGATACCGTTCGGTGCCTTTCTTTTGCCGATTTTCTTTTGTAAGGTGATCCGAGAGTGGGTGTTTCGATGTCAGCCACTGCTTTCTTTCTTATAATTTCAGTGGACGCCATGGTCATAGTATTTTCTGCGAAGACAAAATGCCGCCCACGTTCTACGAAAAGATCTCCCGAACGCTCTCGCGCACTTGGTCGTCGTCAGGACAATGTTAGCCCCCCAATTGTCGACTTTTTTTTTTTCCTCGTTAGTTTTTTTCTCGGGGCGTCTCGCTGGCCACGTCCCGAGCCCTCGTCGCGCTTGTTCTCATTGGTTGAGGCCGCCGTGACTCGGCAGTGACTTCATCTTTGAAGAAGGACCTCGAGCCCGACGTCACAGCTCGGTGCCTCCTCCCCTTTATAGAGGGCGAACGAAGGAATGAGATACGCCTCAATCGGTGATGCCGCCGAATTTATGCAGGCAACAAAGACATGTCAGACAGCGTTCTTCAGAACCATACTTAATGTTCTTTTTCTTTAATGCGACTTCTTTTTCTTTCTTCTTTTCTTTTTTAACCATTCTTTCACAGCCGCTAGACATTCAAGTTTCAAGTAGCATGCGGCTATACGTATACCTCTAGAAAATGACGCTTACACAAATGAACTCTGTGTGATCACGTTGATAACCAACAAACTTTTATTTCGACGCTTCGGCAGCGAGACTGGCCTTTTTCAAGGTTCTGATCTTAAATGACCACTAAACAGGCTCCTACTTTTTTTTTAAGCCGCCCAAACAAGCTAGCTCAATCATAGAGATGGTTGCGGCGATCACATTCCACGAATATGACAGTGCTGCGCGCCACACAGACGCCGTATTTCAAAAAACAATTCCCGCGCTTCTTTCCTGCGACTGACCAATCGCCCTCGCATCCCAGGTGTCGTCACGTCCTACCGCGAACAACTTTGCGCAGTTGCAGCTCGTTGATTGGTCGAAACCAGGTCTATGTCAGATCCTGTGGCCATCCCACTGGCGTAAGCTCCGAAGCAGCGCTGGCCGGAGCAACCGGAACTGCAGCGCAAGCGTCAATGACGTCAATTGCTCACGTCATGTCACGTGTCAAAAGTGGGCGGAGTCTCGACGGCGTGCCTCGCCTACCCTCTCCTCGGCAGAGAAGGGTCGGGAGGCCGACCGAGAAAACGAAACCGACGCAAGCGGCCACTTAAACCCGTGTAACTTCTTTATTATTGCACCTATTCGCAAAATTCTGGCGGGAGCATGTTCACATCGCAGAGGAGCGCAGTTATATCTTTAAAACAAATTTTGGACTTCGGGTTTGTTTAGGGGCCCTTTAACGTTAGATAATCGAAAATGGGTAGTGTGTGTATATATATATATATATATATATATATATATATATATATATATATATATATATATATATATATATATATGTGTGTGTGTGTGTGTGTGTGTGTGTGTGTGTGTGTGTGTTACACACGTAACTTTTTTTTTTCGTCGCGCGCGCTGCGTGGTTCCTACCTTTTTCAAGTCTATCTGTTCTTCTAAAATGTTCGGTTCACCCTTTATAAGACCTGCTAGACGCACTTTTCGCATCAGGGACAATGATACATTTCCTGAGCCCACGATGCAGCATCTAGAGGCACGGCCTACACCCCCTCCCCTCTCCTAAACCCCCCTCTCCCTACCCGTTCTGCCCTAGGGCAGGGCTTCTCAGGACCTCGATCAATAAAGTTCTTTGCCTGACACACCTGCCGTAGCTCGAAAGTGCCATCCGCATGCATTCCAGCGTATCTCCGTCGTTCGGCGGATTTCTTTTTCATGAGCAGTTGGCAATTAATGGCGACGGAAGTTATAGGGTCTCCCGTCGCTCGCACTGCTGATCTATGTGCGCCACTGAAAGTAATACACACCGATTTTGAGCAGTCGGCTTTCAGAAGAAAAATCCTACTCACTGCCTCGTGCTTTGATACTCTCCTGCACCGTTGCTCGACAACTGAACTATCGTCCGAGAGAAAAGATTTTGTTTGTTCGTTCGTTTGTTTCATTGCATTCAATTTCTCGCCACACGGATATGTTCAACCGGGGATACAAAAACAGGCTCACATTGGACGCAACCTTATAAGCAAAACAATCCATTTTAGCCTATATACAATGTTGCGAACACTGCGGCTCCTCGATATACTCGACACGGATATAACAAATTAACGGCTAAGGCGAAGTTATTGTAGGACATTGTCTTCCTTTTGCTTTGTTTCTTTCTTTTTCTGCACTCAGATTTAAGCCAAAGAGGGGGTGTTCGCAGAGCGAGTCCTTGCGCAACGCCAACAATAACCCTCCTCTAGCTTTCTCGGTTTGTATTTCTCGACACCACTTCGAACTGCAAACAGACAACGGCAGCAGTCGCACCACTGCAGTTAGCTGCACGACCTGAGCGCCACGGACGCACCAATGCCTTGGCCACGTATTGTGCCAATAAAGAGATTGCTCATAAATCAACGCGCCAAAGACCCTACGAGGAGTCTACAAACGGACCCGGCAAATGGCGAGTATGCCACTCGAAACTTCTGCCGCCACGCCCTCACTCAGGCTCGACGGGCGGTTTCAGGGTCAGAGACAGCCATCGCGCGTCTTACTCATGATGACAAAGCAGGTTCGAAAGCCGAGCGGCACCCAATTGAGGAAAGTGTAATTTACATGCTAACAATGGCGCCACCTTTGGGTGTTCCCGGTGTGTGCTCACCCGCTCAACGCTGCCGCTCACCGTGTGATCAGCCGTCCGAGGGTAGTCAGCACAGCAGATGTCAGATGGAGAGTCGACAGGCTACCATGGTTGACACCTGCGAACACAATGTTACAAAAAAGAAAAGGTCAGTGAGATGAAAAAGAAAATTAAAAAGAAAAGCAGCTACTCGGAGTTCGTGAAGCCGTGTATACGTAAGTGGTGACGTATTCACCAAGTCGGACACGCTAGCAGGGGACTGCATTTGCGTGCATGAGATAAAAATAAGAACAAGAATAAAGTATACGCTTTCAATACCCCGCACTGGACAACTGCGTTCAGCCTTTATGCGTCTCCGATAGTGAAAGCGTTTTTCTATTCAGTGGACCAATCGAAAAGGCGCTGCAAGAGGTGGCTGTGCAAGGGCGGCCCTTATAGAACGAGTCGGCACTCTCATAATTCATAATTCAGAAGCGTGAATTGCATACAGATGGTAAAAGAAAAAAAAAACGTCACGATGAATGTGCGAAATTCATAGAAAGACAGTTCTAGCGACCGTGTGACTGTTTTATGCCCGGCAGACATCACCGCGATATATGAGTTGCCAGAGCACAAAAAAAATGAGAAATTATGAGAACGAACTCTTACAGGCTCGCCACCACAAAAACGCCCGCTATTTCACTCACTCACTCACTCACTCACTCACTCACTCACTCACTCACTCACTCACTCACTCACTCACTCACTCACTCACTCACTCACTCACTCACACACACACACACACACACACACACACACACACACACACACACACACACACACACACACACACACACACAAACGAGCGCGCGCGTTGAGTCGCAGAGTTTGGCATAGGCTATCGCTGATTCCTATCAGTGACGAGGTACATTAACCCCATATACAAGCGCCAATGTACCTCATTTACCGCCTATATAATATAATGACCACTCCTTTGCGTGTACCTTTCCAAAAAATGGTGCCCCAATAAAAGCAGGCCGTCGAGCTACAAAATGTCTTCAACGTTTTCCTGACGCGCACCCGAGGCACAAAGCATTCGCCGGAGGTCACGACAACGTCTATATAGCACAAGAACAAACTTACAGCTATAACTACAACGACGGGCTTTTTCCAAGAGCAACAAGAAGGGGATGGGCTACCCAGTGCCCGGCAAATAAGGAGAGGGCGCTTGCGTCTTCTCGCAGAAGCGAGGTACACGCACAAGGGCTATACCATCGCAATCCTCTCGACCCTGCGGCGGCCACTTAAGTGCAGAAGACCCACGGGACCGCGCAGCCCCAAAGTGGCGAGCCGGTGGTCACGACCGCGGCATGGCGACAGAGCTTTTCTATATATACGGCCGCACAGCAGATCGACAAACGAGACACCGCTCCTTTAGTTTGGTGCGCCGCGACGTGACGTCATTACAGGGGCCCTCTGACGCTTTTCAAGCGCCCGTTTTTATTAGCGTGTTGCGTAGACTGAAAGACATATGCTGCAAAAATGACAGCGATATGAGGAGACCCCAGTCCGAAGTTAATAGGCCGACAACATTTCAAATACAAGAAAGAAAAATGCCGACCCTCAACTGGAGTTTCGCGAGGTCAGGTGACTGCATTTTTCTCGCGACATAGGACATATACCGCGCAGCCAATGGAATTGGCTCGAAGCGCATACGTTGGGAAAGTTCGCAGAACATGGTTGCCTGTTATTTCCATTGTACAACTGGTGACGCCGTTGCCATAGTAATAAACAACGTGCGAGTCTGAACTTGCCCTGCTCACCAGCATCTCAGACGTACTGACGATCAATGAAAAATAACATAAGAGGAAAACAAAGCAAAATATCACAATGTACTGCCGCGACCCCTTCTAATTTCCCTTCTGTTCAATCACAGCCTTCCGCAGTAAGTCGTCACTTCCGCCGCAAACAGTTCTCGACTACGCGTTGATGCGGTCGGTAGCGATGTGACTTTCGTGCACGATTAAAATATTATCAGTTGGATATATGTGGTTTGACCTGCGCCAAAACTATGCCCAGCCACCTGTCTACGCGACCCCCAAATAAATAACGCTTGCACGAAAAGCGCTATATAGCGGGCCCCTTTAAGCATCTATCTATTCTATCTCCCTAGTCCTTTCGGTTTCGTCCCTCCGTCTAAGTTTCCGGAACGGCTCTACGCGGCCGCACTCTGGGCGAACCCACCAATGAGAACTATAGGGGTAAATGTAAAACCACTGACGTCACAGAGATGCTGCGCGGTTCACCGAAAATACCTTAGAGGGAGTCCTGCAGCCCTTCTTCAACGTAGCCAGAAGAAATATAAGGTGTCATCAGTCGTCGTGGCCACTGCGAACATGTGAGCCAAATTTTATTGCACTGCGCGCACCAGGGAACTGCCAATTTGGTTTCAAATGCAGCTGAAAATCGGCTGCTTTCTTTCAAGAAGTGACGTCACTGGCAGCGCCGACTAGGCCGCTTGACTAGTCTTCTTAAAAATAGATACGTACATTGTCTTTACTTGCTTGATTCCAAATGAACGAAAAAAGCATATTGCAGAGGATCTTTCCGCGATCATGAGGTCAGCCTGTGCTATTTCCACCTCAAATGACGTAGTCGTTGCCCCCAGTGACGCAATTTGTTGAAAGGAGAGGAGACGTTTTCCAGCAGCATTTGAAACCGAACTGCGAATTCCCTGGTGCGCTTACCGCAATATTATTTGGCTCATACGTTCGCACGAGCCTCTTTAAAATGCACAGCTCCATTTGAAGTGACCGTTTAAGGTATATTTTATTTATTTATTTATTTATTTATTTATTTATTTATTTATTTATTTTACCCTTAGGACCAAATGGCATTACAGAGGAAGGGGGGGGGGGGTAGCAGAAAAGTAATTGAACAAAAAGCAATGAATACAGTTATAGATCATACAAATGAAACTCGTGTAATACAATGTTAGCTAATACGTATATATGTATACTAACACATCACAGAACGTAATTATACATTGTTAGCTAATACAATAAAAAGCATAATCATACAATGCTGGCTAATGCATTACGGAACAAATGATTATCATTTATAGGAACAATGTTGTTCAAAGATTGCGTCGTATCGCGATGGAGACACTAAAACGCTTGCCGCATAACCAAGGAAATGAACGCATTGGGATTCAGAAGCAGGGAGGGTTGGCTAACGTGCCGTAGAACGCAATACAAAGACGTTAATATCACATCATAAGCGCTGCGAGTGCAGTTACTAAAGCCACCTCCACCTAAAGTCACCCGCATCCTGCTTTGTTAAATGGCCGATATTGAGTTCTGGAGTAAAAAGTACAAATAACGTGTCACGGCTGCGTACGTGTTCAAGTGCTTCTTTTCAGCGGGAACATCATCATCATCTCTTAGGTCCACTGCAGGACGAATGCCTCTCCCAACGATTTCCAATCCACCCTATCCTGGGCGAGTTGGTTCCACCTTATGCCCGCAAACTATTTAAATTTAATCGCCCCAT
Source organism: Hyalomma asiaticum (assembly GCA_013339685.2). Taxonomy (NCBI): domain Eukaryota; kingdom Metazoa; phylum Arthropoda; class Arachnida; order Ixodida; family Ixodidae; genus Hyalomma; species Hyalomma asiaticum. The sequence continues at coordinate 23,144,530 of CM023481.1, forward strand.
CTAACATTTTCCCCGTTACGGTGGTCTAGTGGTTATGGTACTCGGCTGCTGATCCGAGGGTCGCACGATCGAATCCCGGCCGCAGCGGCTGCATTTCGATGGAGGCGAAATGTTGAGGCCCGTGTGCTGTGCGATGTCAGTGCACGTTAAAGAACCCCAGGTGGTCGAAATTTCCGGACACCTCCACTACGGCGTCTCTCATAATCAGAGCTGGTTTTGGGAAGTTAAACCCTACATAACAACAACCATCTAACCTTTCGCCTGCCTCTGTTGCGTTTTCTCTCTCTCGGTATCCATTCTGTCGTTCCCACTGTCCATCTGTTATCTTTCCTCCTCATGACATGTCCTGCCCAGGCCCACTTCTTTCTTTTAATTGATACAATAATATCAGGTACTCCTGTCTGTTCCCTGATCCATTCCGCTCGTTTTTTATCTCTTAGCGTTACCCCTATCATTTTTCTTTCCATTGCACGTTGCATGCTCCTTAATTTCATCTGCAGTTCTTTTTTTTTTCTTATTCCTTTCTGCGCTTTCACATCCCGAAACCCCGACATGATTACGACAGACGGCGTATAGTGAAGGGCTCCGAAAATTTCTATCACCTGGGGTTCTTTAACGTGCGCTGAACATCGCACAGCACACGGGCCTCAACATTTCGCCTTCATCGAAATGCAGTCGCCTCAGCGAGGAAATTCGATCCCGCGACCTACGGATCAGCAGCCGAGTACCATAGCCACTAGAGCACCGTGGCGGGGCGAGCTTGTTTCTCACAACTATACGGACAAGCGGTAACAGCGTGCACTTCAAACTTGCAGGCGAAACACTTTTACCAAATAAGCCTTCAGCACCAAGTTTTTTCGTTATACCTAAACACAGGCGCACTGGCCGTGTGCTCTTGACCTTTAGCGTAGCGGCCTCCCGTCCATTTACTCGTCGTAATGTCATGCACCCGCTCGCGACACGAATACAGCATGCAGTCCGGTGCTTTATATATGGTTTTGTTATAGCGTGTTTCCCTTTTCTCTCAATATTTTCTTTTTTTTTTCATACGATGAGGTCGCTCTTCGCGCCAAGCCTGGGTCAACGATCAGTCAGAGCCGCGAACAGCACGCCCGCAGGGTCGCGGACCACGGAACTATATTCGGGGGAACGCTTCCGCGAAACGGAGACGTCGGCGGCGCGAGTCAGGCCGCGGTCGAAACCCCGCACTAACCGCGGCGAAGACCCGCAAACACGCGAGTTTGCTCGATGTGTACTAACGATGCAGCCTCGCGTGTTCGTCGCACTCGACACATAATAAGGAGGCACATACTATATGAAGCCAAAGAAAGCCGGATTGGTGATATATATATATATATATATATTACAGTGATATACTATCGTACTAGCTACTTAGTCGAGGGGTTGCTATAGAGGCCGGAGGAGACGCGAAAGACGCGTGCATATATATTTCTCGCACTGTCTCGACGCGTTCGAATGTAAACGAGCATTTAAGCGTTTCGTCGCCACTATAATTGGTTGCTTGTCGAAGAGCGCACTAGAGCGATCCAAACAATCGATAATATTATTGGACATATATAGGCGGTCGCCCTCATATACCGACGGTAAGGTTGAAAGGGAAGCGATACCGGCTTTTCTTTTCAGAAGCGTGACCACAGCGTAATAAGTATGTAGAAACAGTCTTGAAAGAGACTTCTAGGCTAAATTGATGCAGTGTTATCACTTGCGCCCAGAAATATCACTCTCACTCAAGTGCGGTGCGCAGGACGTTAATAGGCTGTGAGCGGCCATACATGTACTAGTGGCAATATTCTATTAGCAATATTGGCAATATACCATTGGTAATATTGGCAATGCACTACTGATAATGGTCACCGCAGCATCAACGAGTACATGACAAAGAGGAGACAGCATTTATCGCTAGTTTGCGCATGCCGTGCTTATGAGGTCAGAATCTAACAGGCAGGTTCTTTACATAAGGGTATTATAGATCGCCGCACTCCTACCGAAGCATTATATCGACTATGCTTGAAGCTTGAACCGCATCAGGTGCGTCTGGCTCGTGCGTACCCATGTCTGCCGGCGTGGCCACATGTCAGAAACATTGCGCAACGTGGCGGCGGCGGCGCTTCGTCGGCTGCTCCGGAAACAAAGCGTGAACTCATTGGCGCGCTGCCCTTTACTGAGGAAGGCGTCCGTTTATTAACCTCCTGCCTGCAGCCAACCACGCGGTATATGGAAAAATGGCCACCGACGCAGCAAGGAATCGCAACGAGCTAACTTCGACAGAGTGTGGCAAAGAATGAACGGGCAAAATAGAAGAAAGAATAAAAAAAAATGGAATGCTGCCACACAATCGATGATTTAAAAAAAAACGCGAGCAAATACAATAAACAGACGCGCAACACTACACGGCGGGCAACTGCTCCTGCCTGTACTAAACTGATGTATGTATATAAGGGTGCTCTCACTAAGCATCAGTGGTCAACTGAGAGAGGGAGAACGATGACGAAGTAAACGGAAGGACAAAACAAAAATAAAGAGAACGCGATCTATCAAGGGCACTGAGCTGGAAAAGAGTGCCAGCACTTTTATTCACGAAAATGATTCACGCAAAAATAAAAATGTTCGCAAGAAAATATTTCAGCCAAGCCTCATGCTGGACAAATGATCAGAGACGCACATCGTTTAACAGAACACACGCACAGCCTCGCCACGGTGGTCCCGCTGGTGGGTATGGCATGTCGGCTGCTGATCCGATGATGAAAACATTCTTATTGAAGAAAAAAAGAAATTAAAAATGGGGAGGGTCCCTATTCCGGGACTCTCATGACAACCTCTGCGATAGCCCGGGCCCGGCGGACGAGCGCCCGGCACACCTCGGGGGCGCCGTCGCGAAGGGTGCCTTCCGACTGCGGAATCCCGACCGCGGCGGCCGTATTTCGATGGAGGCGAAATGCTAGAGGCGCGTGTACTGCGCCTGATGCCACTTCACGTTAAGAACCTCACGTAGTGGAGATTTCCGGAGCCGTCCACTACGGCGTCTTTCATAATCATGTCGTGGTTTAGGGACGTAAAACCACAGAGATTATTAAATTATTAAACACAGACGGAGTAGCAGTTTTGTGAATTCTGCCACTGCTCCTCTTGACCACGAGATATAACAATTTATGCTGACCACAGAATGTGTGACGTCATCGGTGCCAGCGCAGTCTGTGACGAGCTAAAACTCTGACGTTGTAATATGTTTTTTTTTTTTCAGATAAATGTGGATATCGAGGGCAGGTGGAATAACGCGATTACATCGTCACTCAGCGCATCAGCAGTGAAGATGATGGTGACAATCAGACCTGTAGATAATGAGGAGGGCCCCTATTTACAAAAGCGCCTTACCCTATAAAACATCTTCGTTAAGATAAACTTTCAGTAAGTCCTAATGCCGGAAATATCATTACAAAAGCCGGCTATAATAGCCCATAGGAAAAGCCTTACGAACACGAAGCTTGGTGAATTTGGTCCCTGGAAATGGACACGTGATATATGCAGGAAAAGATGTCACGCTAACGGTTGCCGCCCCGCCACGGTGGTCTAGTGGTTATGGCACTCGGCTGCAGATCCGAAGGTCGCGGGATCGAATCCCGGCCGCGGCGGCTGCATTTCGATGGAGGCGAAATGTTGAGGCCCGTGTGCTGTGCGATGTCAGTGCACGTTAAAGAACCCCAGGTGGTCGAAATTTCCGGAGACCTCCACTACGGCGTCTCTCATAATCAGAACTGGTTTTGGGACGTTAAACCCCACAAATCAATCAATCAATCATCTAATGGTTGCCTCCCTACCTATCATATCTATGCGTGACACTAGTCCCCAAGAATTCAGCTCATGTCCTCAGCAAAACTACCTTATATACAAAGAGTATGGAGAAGCAATCGCGCACAGCGACGGGGACCAATGCGCGCTGCATGCCGTACATTGCACCTTCTGCGCATTACACTTGTGAGCCCTTGCAACGAGGACTCCCTGGGCATTGATTGCACCCTGGACTGTTGAAAATGTGCATTCCCCCCACCCCGCCCTCTTTTTCTTCTTTTTTCTTTCAGGGAATCCGCGGCTTCCTGCACACCCTCGAGCAACAGCCCCCAAAATTGGTTTATGAGAGTGCATGACACAATGTTTGTAGCGCAGGGGGTTATGACCCAGCGATTGGCGTCTGTCAATAATGCCAGATAGCACTGGCGAACAATTATCATGTATAATACGAAGCGCACGAGCGGAGGAAAAATACAAGTCATAACGACTGTCGGGGTTTGTTGTTGGCAGCCACGTATACGCCATCGCCTCGCATAGTAAAGCCTAAACATCTTAGCGCAGTACCAGCACTGCTGTTTATCAGTAGGAGGTCCCCGTCTTCCACCGCATACATCATGCGCGCAGCTTGCACGTGGAGAGGGGGACAAATTGTAGGGACAAAAAAGTAGCGCTAAGTTGAAAAGCCCCGTCTGCAGCAAGAGAGAGAAAAGAGGTATGTATAGACAAAAGCAGAAACACGGTCGCGATTTAATCGTACCACGGGCGTTGAATGTCTACACACTTTGCTATAAGTTTTTGCAATCGATTTGGCAGTTGCACTGCTGCGATATCGACTGTAGTCAGCTACAACAACTTTCATCTTCTTCTTCGAACAATGTAGCGACGCCACGCCTTTGCACACGCTCAACGCCTGTACGCCGCGAAACCTTGCGCGCGTCGTTCAGACCAAATACGAGCAGCGTATGTGCAGATGCAAATCAAAGAACACGCAGAGAAAGAAAGCGATGGGGTGGGACAGTCCAGGCTTAAAAAGACGCGTAACAATAACAACAAAAAAAAAAGGGGGGGGGGGGGGGGACCACTCGTACAAACGAATAGAAATAGTTAACGTGATAACCCTCTGAGGCTTTGCAGTCAGGTTATACCTATTCTCGCAAAAGACCTATACGCGCGCTATCGGGCAGCCAGTACGGTCACGGAGGCGTTGACCGCTGGAGTGTTGAATAATCTCGCGCAGAGGGGCGTAGGCGAGCAAGAACCCAAACCAAGCGCCCGCCGAGGTAACAATAATCCGCTGCTCAGTTGCAGTCCGCCATACGGCTTTTTTGCCGACTTATTTATTTTCGCATTACTCTTGTCTCCGCGGGCTACTTTGTTCTGCACGGTTGCCTTTGCTGGTATTCCACTGATAATGGTCAGGCAACGGCAACACTGTATTGCGGTATGCAATACAGTGTTGCCGGTAGGTTGAAATCCATGTTATCTGTCTGCTTGCTACCTTTGCGCATGTTCGACTGATAATGATCACGCAACGGCAACACCCCGTTGCACATCTCGGTTGTAATCCATAACATGACACTGCGACTCCGCATCGTGTAATAGAGATACCGCGCGCTGCCAATTGTGGCTACTCGTAGGCGTCACGGCAGCATGATGCGGCATCGGTGAAAACAATATGGGTGACACATTTGCCGACAGGAAATCGCCGAAGTGAGCTTGCCTCGAGCTATACCGTTGCAAGGTGACCGCAACGGAAAGCGCATTGTGACTGCGCAGACAGCGCCATCGGATAGATCTTTTGTTCGGGACAGAACGCGTTCGCCCGCTGCAACGTCACAAAGTGGGGGCGCGGCTTCCGTTGTGCGCTCTGTGGATTTGCGTGACTGAGTGCGGCGCAGGCTTCCAGGATTGGTCACTCTCTTTCGTTTGAGTGGGTGCTGTTCTGTCACAGGGTGACCCATAACATATGCGTGAACGGGAAGGCGAGAGCAGCCATTTGGGCAAGCGGTGAAACTTTCCAAAAATTGACGAGCATGTTTTGTTGTCTTCTTTCAGACGTTCATCTTCAAATGAATAAGAATGCTTTATGAAAAGGAAGACATTGTCTTTTTCGCGATTGTAAAGGTGTTAATGCAAAAAATGTGGCCGCGTCCCGTTTATTACGAGGTGGGCACGACCACGATCAGTGACATGCAGTGAAAAGCGAACAAATATCGCCCGCGATCGCAAAACAACGATCTCCGATCTCGCCCCAGCAAGTGAACATACGTTCTATCTGTCTCCTTCCAACCACCCTTCCCCGTTATGCGGAGCTCGTGAGACATGCGCCCATAAAGACCAATATATCAAGCGCATGAGTTGAGTTGGCCAACTTCCCGTCAGCTGCTGACCGCTTGCGTCAATATAATGTAGCCATTCCATTCAGACTCAGAGTACCACCAGTATAGTGTGAGACGCACTCTGCGCTCTAGCTGTCGCCACGATTCGGCCTGTTTCGATCTACGCATCCCACGAAAGGAATACGATCGGGTAAAAGAAGTCCGTAAACTGTAACGGCCCCTACATACGTACACATTTGCGTCGAATAAACGGGTCGGTTGGACGGAGATGTGTACGAATGGCTTGAAAAACTATAATATTTAAAAAACGCTGGCAAAGTGAGGGAGAGAGAGAGAGACAGAATGAAAAAAAAAAATTCACGTCATACCCACGGAGTGAATGATGATGAGTGGGCGAAGCTCCGGAGGTTCATCGTAGATCGTGCCGAGTTCCGGATTAATTTAGTATTTAGTTAAGGCGCACGCTACAAATCCTTATGGTTCAACTACGCACAAATGAAATCTCCCACCGGCACTTCATTGCAAGTCAAGATCCAGTGCCTATATATATATATATATATATATATATATGTGTGTGTGTGTGTGTGTGTGTGTGTGTGTGTGTGTGTGTGTGTGTGTGTGTGTGTGTGTGTGGGTGGGTGGGTGGCCGGTGAACGGTTCTCCAGCGCGAGCAGCCGGTATTTTTCAATCAAGAAACTCGCCAGAAGACGCTGCTTGCGTCTTGTCTCTCGCGGGTGAGGGCGCGTTCTCCTTCTTTGCGAGCTGGTAGCGCGTTCACCGAAGAAAGAGCGTTTCCATAGTCAACGCGCGCCTTTCGCTTTCTCTGTCTCTATCTCTCTCACAAGACAGCAGATGGAAGAGTGAGAGAGCTCGCGCGCCTCCCACACGCGCCCTCCTAGTAGCGCGTTCCCACACGCGCTCTCCTAGTAGCGCGTTCCTAGTAGGTAACGCGCTACTACAACGGACGGACAGACCCAAACCTTAAGGAGCTTCGCCCCTAAAAAAAAAGAACAAACGCAGTCATTCCACTCTGTGATAATGGACGATCAGAGCACCTGTAGCGGCGGAGATGCTTCAAGCATTCTGCCCCCTCCCGTGATTTTGCGCAACCTCTAAGATTGACACACAGTATTTGCTTGCTCACAACAAACAAACAAACCCCACAGAGCGCGGGGACTGATTTATTTAGGGCATTTTTACACATTCGTTATTCCCCTGTTCCCTTGGGGAAACTATAGGGGCTCCTGATGGTGGACACGTAGACATCCGACCAACGAGTCGAATTCGCTGTATATATATATATATATATATATATATATATACAGCGAATTCTGTATATATATATATATATATATATATATATATATATATATATATATATATATATATATATATATATATAACCACCCGAGTCCGAGTCCACAACTATCGCTCAAGAGACGAAAATGCGAAACCTACGGCTAGTCGAACCGGGAACATCGCGTCGCTCAGACGCCCACAACACTCAATGCGCGGATACCAATCACACGTGATTGCAATGATCGTTAAGCCGTGACGCAAATGGCAAGTATCTCCTGTTATTGATGTCACGCAAGCCGTACATTCCTACCCGTCCATGCAAATTTTGTTGCACACCGAGTGGACGAGACACGACTATTCGATTTATGCGGGTATCTTGTCTACACGGAAGGGCAGATATACCCAACAACGAGTCGTATATGCAGCTTCGCTGTAATGCGCAGTCGCCACATGGGCCCTCAAATGTGGGTATATATGCGCAACTTATAGCTTCGGCGAAGAAAATGTAGGACTGCGAGCGCCACTAGCGTCGCTTCTATAGCGCACGCCGTACACGGTCGCCTGCCTGATGGTTCGACAGGCAGCAGCAGAAGCAGCAGCTGCTGCTGCCCAGAGAAAGCCCATTTGTCTCTATCGCTATCTCCGCGAGCGCTGCGTCGTGACTCACGCCTAATACAGTATACTGCTCGAGCGAGCGGCCTGTCATCCTTGGAAACTGACGGGGACTGTAAGCAGTTGCTACTGCGTGCCGCCACTGTCACAGTCAGCAGCATTTCGTATTAACCTGTCGGACACACTCTCAGCGACTACTGTCCCTAACCGTGCACACACACGCGCACTCCGTACATACATACATACATACATACATACATACATACATACATACATACATACATACATACATACATACATACATACATACAATGCTCAGTACAACGCAAGCTGCGTTCAACCTCTGTAGATGTATGCAAGGAGAGCTCTCCGGTGGTCGTATCGAATGTGGAAGGCATCAGGAACGATCAGGTTCGTGCAATGCGACGCAATGCAATGCGGTGTTCCTATTCCGCACTTTGAGAGTCGCGCGAGTACATTATGCTGCGGCTCTGGTGTCCATGAATGAGAACGAGCCCTGCTTACCGCATCGCATCGCCCTTCAATCCGCACGCCTTAACGCTCCGCCCCCTTCGCCCCTATATAATGACGAGGAAACAATGCGACCTCGTAAGAAAATGTGCTGCAAGTAGCGTAAGCATTCTCAAGCACTTGCGTCAGGTATAGCTATGAAGCAACCACATGAATAGCACATTTGTGCACTTTCGAAAATATGCGGAGAAAGATAATCATACCAGACGCAAGGTGGCAGCCGGTATGATTTTTTGTTTTGCGTTGTTTTTGCTCTCTCTTTTTTTTTTCCCACCTACAGGTACCTGCAAATGAGACGCGTTCGCGGGTTGCTTTATGAAGTCAGGTTTCCTCATAAAGGGGATGAATAAAGGAACGGCGCAGAACGTCAAAGCTTTTTCAGTACGGAATAAAAATTAATAAACTAAATTCCGGGCCACTAAGCCTCAATGCCACGGTCCTAATATGATGTGTGCCGCAAGAGGTGGACACTGGATTAATTTTGGTGACCCCAGGTTCTTTAGAGTGCACCTACAGTGCACACCACCGTACACGATCATTTTCGCAACGCACTCCTAATCGAAGTTTACGAATGCCACCGCTGACCTCCACCTTCTGCAGCACAGACACGCGCTATCGTGTAGGGACGTCCTTGCAGCATATTGCCTTTATTCACGCTGGATTAAGGGTCAACTACACAAGCAACAAGTGCCCGATGGATTTTCGTCACGCGACGTCTACCGATACCGGCCGGTTTTCACGCTTTGCTCTATTCACCTCATGCGCAGTGATCGCGCATGCGCAGGCCGTGACGCGTCCAGAGAACGTCACCTCCAACTTCGCACTGGTATATATAGACGACACAATTCCAGTCGGCATCGATGACCACAATTCCCCGAAAACTTGTTCCTTGAGAGAGGGGCGCTTAAAAGCCCTACTGGAACGTGGTTCTTGTTTGTGGTATCGAGCTGCACAACCGATACACAACCAATATAGCTGCAAAGCTCTAAACCTGATGTACCGTCAGGCCTGAGGCGGAGCTCAGGCCTGACGACTCGGCGACTTCTCTCTTCGGGCTCGTCTTGCATACCAAACGTAACAACGTATATAGGTTATTTGCCGCAAAATGTACGACGGACTGTTCGGCGTGCGGCGTCCACCGCAAAGTGCTCGCTTGTGCCTTCATGGACCTCGTACGCATTCCTTCCGTGTTTCCCAGCGGCATGCCAAGAATACTTAACTAAGCTCGGAAACCGGCCTTTGCAGATCTCAGTGAATGTCTGCAGTGGTGTCAACGGGCACTCTTGGACAGGGCGGTGCTTCTCGTTCTCGGCCCCTTTCCTTCTTATATATCGTATTCCCCCATCCCTCTGTGAAGGGTAACAAACCGAACGCGCGTCTGCTTATAACCCCTGCTTTTCCTTCCCTTCAAATGCTTATTTCTCTGTTTCTCCCTCCCCCTTGCGCCAGCAACGAAACAACTATTGACTACTGAGTCTTTAACGAGGCACAGCAAACGAGCAGGCACCTCTCCTTTCTTGTGGCCATACAGGAGCAAATACTGCGTGCACCTGCTTCCGCGTAATTAGTGCTTAAGGGCCTACCCGCTTCCTTGTCCTTCACTGCGCTTATAGATATTCCTGCACATGCTCCCTTACAGAGAGCACGCTTTTCTTCCCCGAGTTTTAACTGCGGTTACCTCCAATGGACAGCCACCTCCCCATACCGACTTCCGGCCCATGGCCGCTGCTGAAATGCTCCCCTGACTGTCACACAATGCAGAATGAAGAAAATCATGCAAGGAAAAATAAAAGAACAGAGACCGACAGCGCGATGTAGACAGCCAGGCCGAGTGGAGTGATGTCACGCGGTGGTGGTGGTGAAAACATTTATTATCAGAATTTCTGCGGAGAAGCTCCGGGTATTCGGAGGTTCTTAGCTTGCGGTGGGGGGGCCCTCAGTCCAGGGCTCCGCTTGCAGCAGCCGCTCTACGGGCCCGGTCAATCAGACTAAGCTGATCTTCCAGGTTCTCGCTGGCCAGCAGCTGTTCCCATCGCTCCGCTGTGGGATTTTGTATTGGGGGTAAGGCTGTAATGGCCTGGCATGCCCACGTGACGTGGTACAGGGTAGCTTTTGCTGGGCGCCATGGGCAGCGAGAAGAGTATGCAGTAGGATGTATTTTACTGAGGGTGTGCAGATTTGGAAACGTGCCGGTTTGAATTTGTCTCCAGCTGACCGATTCTTCCTTATTTAGTGTTCGATGTGGTAGGGTGTAAGTTTGCCTGAGTCCTCTGTAATGGTTTAGGATGGCCGAGTAGTCGCAGGGGACGGGAACGGGTTCCTCAGAAGCGGAGTTGGAAGGTGCTCGGCTCGCATACCCTCGAGCTACCCTATCCGCTGCCTGGTTTCCCTCCAGCCCCTTGTGACCCGGGGTCCATATGATCCGATGCCAAATCCGGGGTGTGTGTGTACTGGAATGCTCGCCAGTGTCTGTAGCGATCAGGAGGACATTGAGGGCGGGTTGGCTGATGCGCCCTTTAAGATAGTTGCGGCAAGCCGCTTGAGAGTCCGTCAGAACAGTGAGCGACCGTCGATGTCGGTAGCCGAGGGCGAGAGCGAGCGCGATGGCCGTTTCTTCAGCTTCAGTGATAATACGTTTGTCACTGCGACTCCCTGATAATGTATTTATCCCGATAGCCAGGAAGAACTTTTTTTGATATATATATATATATATATATATATATATATATATATATATAGATGGCGAGCGAGCTGGCAGTAGTACAGCAATATGAAGCTCCGGGCAGACATCAAAACGACAGCCGTAAATCTCGCTTCAAACTCCGAAAGCGGCGTGACGTAACGAAAGGAGACGTAAGAAATGAAACGAAGGCACACACACACACACACACACACACACAAAAAAATAAGCAAGGAAAACGCGAGACACGGGATGGAGCAAAAGGTCTCTCACGGACTCATGGAGGACGTGCACGCGTTTCGTTGTCTGTAAAAGAAAGAAAGAAAGAAAGAAAGAAAGAAAGAAAGAAAGAAAGAAAGAAAGAAAGAAAGAAAGAAAGAAAGAAAGAAAGAAAGAAAGAAAGAAAGAAAGCCCAAGGCTCGAGCGCCGTTTCGGCGACAACAGACGTGCCTCGAATTGCTCAGGGATGCGCAGCATGTAGTATATCACCTTTCGCAAGTGCTTAGTTCTTCTCTTTATTTCGTCGCCGGTGCCGCTGGACAAATAGAGCCGTACAGTACAGATCGATCTCCATTACGGTCTCCGTGAACAAATGGCCGCGAGATCGTACACCCCCTCTCCCCTTCCTTCCTAGACGGAGAGCAGGCGCGCTGCGCCTGCGCAGTGTCATATACCGGTAACCGCAGAGCTATGTAGGCACGGTTCGCCCGCGGACCACTGTCGGATATTATAACGCAGTCCATCTACAGTCGCACGGAACGCCATCTCGTCAGGTAAGAGCATTAATAAGCAGGTGACTGAAAGAAATGTCAAAATGAAAATAAAACGACGTTTTGGGACCCCTTGCGTTACAGTGGAATATAGGCTATTCAGAAGGTTCTTGATTCGGGCAAAGTGCAAAATGCTAAGTTCTTTATTTCGCATTTGTTCCTTTTGCAAAGCAGAGGGGGGGAAATTCTTGGGCAGGAACAAGAAGCTACGTTAACGCAGCTTGACGCCCCGCCACGGTGGTCTAGTGGCTATGGCACTCGGCTGCAGATCCGAAGGTCGCGGGATCGAATCCCGGTCGCGGCGGCTGCATTTTGATGGAGGCGAAATGTTGAGGCCCGTGTGCTGTGCGATGTCAGCGCACGCTAAAGAACTACGGCGTCTCTCATAATCAGAGCTGGTTTTGGGACGTTAAACGCTACAAATCAATCAACGTAGCTCGACGAGGTTCCTCGTCTTGGCATAGAGGACAACAGACTTGTAATGCATTTCCAGCGCTAGCAGAGGAAAGGGAAGACAGACGACAGGACAGCAGATAGGCAGTAGTCTGTCAATTCCCTTTCATTTTGTTTGTTAGCGCTGGAAATGCATTACAGGTCCACATTCCAACTAGGCCAGCTAAGCGCTTTGAATACAGGACAGCAAGCAGATCACATGATTACTACACTGAATATGGTGATCGCACGTGAACAACGCATATGAGTGAAACGCAGTCATGTACATTTGCAAATGGGAGATCACACTAAAAGAAAACAATGATGAAATTATTTTACATACACAATAGAAGAAGCGCACATCGTATGTATACCTCTTCCACAGTGTATACACAGAGGTACACACAGTGGAAAGCATAATGGCATTTAATTTAGATACATTCGCGTGACATAGGATTGAAACAAATATTTCATGTGCAGGAGAGGCAAAACAAGCCCGCAACTTATGGGAGCATTCAATGAACATTAATGGTCAAACAGCAGTATCAATATGCGTGCAGAATAAGGGTGTACAAATCAATCCCCTAGAAATGAATGCGTCTTTGTCAGGTGGGCATAATATGTTCTAGCCTATTTAATCCATGGTTCGTGAGTGAAAAACGCATTAATCATTGCTATGTGTTCCTAATACCATATTGACCTTTACGAGGCTTCGCTGACATTGCACAGCGTTAGAAAAAAATCACAGCATATCCACGGGGTGAATGATGATGAGTGGGCGAAGCTCCGGAGGGAATCATCGGTAAACCGTGAATCTTTCGCGTAAATCGCCCAGTCGATCATCATGTAAAGGCGTGAGAAACACTGTATTCGTACGCTGGGATCTCGCGTTTAAGGGGGATATGCTGTGCTAGAGCCAGGCCTGCGCGGAACTGCAGGACAGTGACAGCGTAAGCAGGAGGAGCTACTTTCTTAGAGGCCACTTTAAACGCTTGAGGAAACTAGTGCAAGTAGAAGTGGTAGGTATCTCCTGCGCCATAACTTATCATTTTGCCAAGTAGGGAAGTACCCACTACGCCATAATTACCAGTGCCTCCGTAATGGGTTCAAAGCTACAAAGCACGCAGCTCTGTGTTCTTTCAAATGATGCATCGACCTCGTTATACAATCCATTTTCGCGTCGTGTAGCGGTGTATTACTATTTTTCAACGTAACATTACGTTTGTTAATGCGATTCCGCGGGAGACATTATACCTGTTTAGGTCTTTTAGCGATAATTTTTCAACCACAGGCGTAGCTCAGTGGTAGAACGCTCGACTGCCACGCCGAGAGCCTGGGTTCGAATCCAGGCAGAGGACACAACTTTCGGAATTTTTTTTTTTCATAAAAGTAGACGTGGCTACGTACATCACCAACGAACACCATGGGATGTACAGACCCACGCCCTAAGGAGCTTCGCCCCTAAAAGGCCTTAGACGTGGTTGAATGCGCCATAGTGTAGTAACGCGGTATAAAGAGGACACGGGACCACGATGCCACAAGGCGAGACCATGCAGGCATGTATTCAAGGAATACAGGAGCGGACGCGCCCACCTTCATCGCCACCAGAGAGACAGTGCTCGTGCTCTCTAAATTCCTTTTCCTTCGCTGCCTTGTCGCAGCCTATTATCGTGGCAGTATCGCCTATCGGTTGCGTTACTTGTCGTTTAAATTATTAGTTATCCGAAACTGACCCAACTAGTGTCAAGTTCTTCCTCGCGGTCCGCGATAAACTGCGTTCCTTGTCCCAGCTCGTCTCGCAATAGATAGATCAATCAATCAATCAATCAATCAATCAATCAATCAATCAATATTACTGTCCCCCAAACAGGCACAACGGTGAATAGGCATGCTCTGCGAGGACATTTGTCCTTACCTTGCCTTTGGCAACATGATTCCTGTGCTGCTCTATAGCTCACCCGCAGAAATGTCCGTTTCGGCCAACGCACCCCAATTCCCAATCGGCGCAGTAACAAATAAGTCCTGTTGCCGCGCAATGCGCTGCACTGATGTGCAACGAGCAGACATGCGGCGCTGTATATGAGACGTACGTGCTTGTTGCGCGAGGTCTTTCTTTGTTTCCTTCTTTCAGAGTGCAGCGAACGGTGTAGCATCCAGCAGCAAAACGCCCCTGCTCGCGCGGTAACCGATTGACGACTCGGTGTTAAATGAATTAAGGGTTTGCTTCAGTGTCACTTCAGAGCAATAGCATGGAAAGTTGGGCTATAGTTGGAACATACGCATTGCAGCAGCGCAAAACACGGAGAACAAGGAAACGTGAAACACGGCGCTCGTCCTGTGTCTTTCATGTTTCCAAGTTCTCCGTCTTTTGCGCTGCTACAATGTCACTTCAGAGGTTTAGTAACGTACGCACTGTTCCACAACGCCGCCGTTCACGTCGCGATTAGGTAGTCTACAATCACCTTACCCCACTTTATTCTAGGACTAGCGACATTATCGTGTTAATAATGATACTATACTATTACTAATTGCATCACTAATTGCATTACTAATGCCTAATACGTGTAATGGCAAGTTGGCGTGTGAGATGGATAGTATGCGCCGGGTGTGGTAGACAAATGACACGCACTCAAGACATTCGGATGCATACAGGATGCGTCCAGGCGAACATTGCGCCCAGTTCCGGCACGAAGTTGAGAAGTACGAGAAAGCAGAACACACTTCAACTCGGCGACGACACATAAACTTCAACACGGAGCAGTTTCCACATGACCGCCATCACCATCACTGCGTGATTCCACTAAATGCCGAAACACCATTCTTATACTGGTCTCCGCTGTAGACTGCTGGAAGTCCTATTTCAGAGGCTAAACAAACACGGAGACGCTAGGCGTTGTGGCGAAAGCAGCAAAGCAAACATTTCGAACGAAAGTTTTCCTCACAGGCGTGCGACACAACCGGTGTCCTTCGAACGCAGCAAGTAAAGATAACCCTCGGGCGCAACTGCGCTGAAAATGCACTGCAGCGTGCTTACATAGTCCGAGTGAGATCACCTCATTGATAACGTGTTCTAGCACCCCCTCGCGAAAGCCACGATATATATATATATATATATATATATATATATATATATATATATATATATATATATATATATATATATATATATACCGTACGTCGGTCTCGTACTGGCAGACTTTGCGCCTTCAGGTAGCTATGCGAGAGTTAATTCGTCAGTCGCCGTCTCGTGATAACATCACGTACTACGTGGCGCCTCCTGGCAACCCACCCCTCCCCCCCCCCCAAAAAAAAAGAAAACACGTGTCCCGCACTCGTCGCCATGGCTACAAGTGGCGCTGGTAAACACTAGCAGAAACAAATGCACTGTACAGAAATACCCAATAAGGTGAACGTTGCAATGACCACTGCCGTATAGCTGAACTGGTAGAGCATCGGACGCGTGATTAGAAAGTTGTGGGTTCAGTGCCCGCGACGGCTTGTTTGTGTGTGTTTTTTTTTTCGTCCACTATCCCTCTCCACTTATGCAATAAGTACACTACAATACATTACAAATAACTTCCCCTGTGCATTATTCCTTGGCCTCTTTGCCTGTTAGCTACGTGAGGTCCGCACTGCGATGACGTTGAAACCTGAGGCGAAGCGATAATTCTGCGCGACGGTGCAAGGCACCGCATTCACATAACAATACGGCGCATGATACCAGTCGTGTTGTCGCCGTGAGAACGAATGACAGCTACAAGAATCGTATAGATAAAACTCCGGGAAACGTCCTCGACAAGATACATCACAGCTTCATACGCAATCGACACTTCTGCAGTGTGCGAGGACGCGATTATGGAGACGCCGCGTGAAAGCTCATCGTACCGGCTAAATTTGTTCCAGCGACACTGCTACATGGACGCGAACGTTTCCTAATTTTCCCTTCGCTTGTTTTCTCAAAACTCTCGCATCTGCTCAAAATGAAACCGTTACATAGTGTTCAATCCGTTTCGTTAATTTTAGAAGGAAAAGCAGCAGTCGATGTAAAACAAAAAAAGATAAAGTAAAAAAAAGCAATACCCGTAATTAGTATACACAGATTTTCTTTTCCTCCGATTATATGAATTCCTTTATTCTCTCTATCGCCGAGTCGAGTCGCTGGTCAGGGAGTTAGCTCGAGCACGGCTCCGGGCGAACTAATGACGAGAGAGTGGAAAAAAAAAGAAAAAAAATTCCCGATGCATAAGACTCCGGATCAGCTAATTGAGTCGGCGAAATGGGAAATTCCATTCTAAATTACAACTACAGCGTCGTTCCAGAGGGAAAGCACATAGATTTCGGATTCATTACAGAAGCGAATCCGGCTGTTTGTCTTATCGGAGAGGGAAAGAATGTCGGTGCGCTGGGGTTCGTATATGTGATAGGGAAATACATTTTATCGCGTAAGAAGCGGTGCCACGAATCCTGCCCATTAGGTAATGTAACACCACTTGACAACGCGGGCTATTCGTTACACAGAATTCAAATGCTCTGCGCGATAGCAGGGAACGCACGAACTATACAACTTACAACCGCACAAAAGACGAGAAAGATATCCGCGCCTAAAATCGCCGATGAAATTACGTCACACTCTTGCTGACTGTGACGAGTAAGACACGTCGGAGAGAGCGAAACGAGGGCTCAGTACAACGAAACATACAAACAAACAAGAAATAGTTATCCAACTCAGCGCCCAGTTACACTCTTAGCACGGTAACCTTTAGTTTATTTTACAGGTTCAAAAAAATGTGAAAATATGCTCCTTTACTCAAGGTGTAAAGGAGTATATTTTCATTTCTGTGTACCTATAAAGTAAACTAAAGGTTACCGTGCTAAGAGCGTGGTACAGGTCGGTTCCAATTCCTTTAAAGAGCAGATGAATCATTTTCTGCAATCGACGTGAACGAGGAGGACAAGACGCACACAAACGCACAACGCCTGCAAGAAAATGTGACCTGGTCTTCTTTCGTTCAGGGCGCCCTGTAGTGGATCATATAGAAAACAAATTCCAATATGTCCACGCGAGGCCGCCCCGTCACCTGCGTTGCCGTTTTTCCGTGTCACTTTCTCTTTTTCTTTCGTCGTTTCTCTCGCATTGCGAAAGACACAAAATGTAGAGCTACAACTTCATTTCGGCGAGTTCGCTTCATCTTCACTCAAGTGGCTGGTGCTCCTGCCAATAAAGTGTGTGTGTGTGTGTGTGTGTGTGTGTGTGTGTGTGTGTGTGTGTGTGTGTGTGTGTGTGTGTGTGTGTGTGTGTGTGTGTGTGTGTGTGTGTGTGTGTGTGTGTGAACGACGTCCGTTCGACACCGTGCTCATATGACCCGGATGCACACAGACACACAAACGTGCCTCTTCCAAAACAGCGCGTTCGATTGTTCCGGAAATATCTCCGTTTAATTAAACATATGGCAGCCCTTAGCTCTTTTCGCCGAAGAAAATTGCTTGCAAAGTCCCGTCGAGAAGGTTAGAGCGTATCAGACGTCATAACAACGCTCACACTTCGCGTTAAATGTCCAATTTCCCTAACGTCACGTTGTCACGCTGCTGTCGAATTGGACTGATTATGAGAAGTGAAAGCCAGCGATGAAAATTAGCTTGCGCCCTTTTTTTTACGCGAATACGTGTCTGTTATGCGGCCTTTTTCTTCCCGTCTTCCGTCAGAGGAGGAGAATAGCCAGCAATGCATGTTCGGTACAAGCGAAGGCGGCGCAAAAAGGAAAGGCTGTCACGGGCTCTGACAAAGTCGAGCGCAAGAACGTGCTCGACCGAGGGACGCGAACGACGCTGTCAAGAAAATTCCGAATTTAATATAAGCCAGAAAGAAAGAGAGAATCCTCCTCCATGGCGCGCAGCTATGCCAGCAAAACCGTGAATAAATTTCGCGGTGAAAAGTCGAACGGTACAATGCACCACCGGATATTTCGCCCCCTAACGCCTCCCTCACACGGATAGACAAGGCACTCTCGAATGAAATCAAATCATGCACGTTATGCTTACGCCATCCGCCAACTTGACAGCTCAAGCTTTGACAGTGCTATACGAGAAACCTGTAAATAGAAAAATAATAGTTATAATAAGAACAATAAACTACGGCGAACTTCGAAGCCATCTGCAAGACAGGTACACTCTTAGCACGGCAGCCTTAAGTTTGTTTTATAGGTACACAAAGATGTGAACATATGCTCCTTTACTAAAGGTTAATGTGCTTTAACCTTTAGTAAAGGAGCACTTTAACCTTCATATTTTCACATTTTTGTGTACCTATAAAATAAACTAAAGGTTACCACGCTAAGAGTATATAGACAGTCCAAAACAACACGTAGGCGACCGAATACCGAAATGGACAATGCCGCGGTATATCTTAGGAGCACGTCTCTCGCTCGTATCAGCTACAACGAAATGAGCGAAATGACATATATACGCCTGCGTTCGCGCATCCTCGCAGAAGGACAAGACGGCATGAGTACTAGCAGGACGTCACTGCGAATGTGTTCTCCCGAACTTTCGAGAGCGATCCAAGACATACGCGCTATTTCATTTCCTCTAGCCAGCTACATACACTTCTTATGAAGCAAGAGATATATAAAGCGGCTAGTCAGTTTACCGCCCATATAAACTATATGTTGTTCCTTTCGCAAATAGCTAACGAGCCAATCGGCGCCCATGCTTTAGGGCGCGCAACAAGCCCTTAAAGTTGACAATCATACGACATCTACAAACCTTTTGCAGCTCCTGCAACACACACACACACACACACACACACACACACACACACACACACACACACACACACACACACACCACACACACACTTGTAATGTTGTTCGTGAATATACGAAGGGAACGATTTTGTTTCTGTCCATGTATTTCAGAAGGCGATCCTAAAGTGCAGATGAATAGCGAAGGCGCGGAAGTTCCCAATTCTGACTTTATTCGAACTCTCAAGTAGGGCGGCACCGTCACCACGAAACCATTAATCCGTATTATGCGGATTAATGGAATCCGTATTAATCTGCAGCACACTGCGAACCCCCTATATACTGCACCTAAGCTAGCCGCTGCATACTACACCGACCCATTCTACGCCGTCAGTTACTTCCGCATGCGGGCTTCACTCGCAAGGCAGTCCAAGTCGAGCTTACAGTATCACACGCGCACCCTGTTCTCTGCCAGACACCCGCCCCCCTCGAGCCGATGACACCATGGCAGCATGGGGTGTTGGCACACGCGACGCGACGCCCCGTGTGGCTTCGCGTAGTGCAAGGGAGGGGTCTCGTTTTCAGTGTGTATTAAAAGCCTCGCGCAGCAAGACGACCAAATGACAATGCGCACGCACGTAGCACAAACGCTAGCTCGGGACACCTCTGCCAGCCGTTCGCTCTTTTCTGAGTTGTTTTTTATTCCTTTCTTTTTCCCACGGGCACTCGAAATACGCTTCCACCCCAATACGCCAACGCCAGGTCGTGACGTTAAGACTTGCGTCGGCACTGTGTCACCGTCGGCTTTCTCATCGCCCCTGCGACTCGGGTGTCATGCGAGGCGCGCAATTATTGCAACGAAATACGCGAGTTCGTTCGGCCATGTATAGCGGTAAAACCTGGTCAAACGGTCCACCAGACGTAGCCACGGACACGGGATACAGACACTGACTTGCCGTTTTGCATACGACGTACCCGGCTGAATAACTTAACGATGCTATTCAAAGTATGCCACATTGCCGATCCATCATTGGACTGACCGAGCAAACGAGAGGAACCGAACTGAACGAAAAGAATCGTTATAATCTCGCTATCTACTATATATATATATATATATATATATATATATATATATATATATATATATATATATATATATATATATATATATATAGTTTAGAGACAAATTGCGCACTTGCGAAAATCGCACGTTTATTATTCAACGTTTCGGCCGTGGCACGGCCTTCGTCAGGCCACGGCCGAAACGTTGAATAATAAACGTGCGATTTTCGCAAGTGCGCAATTTCTCTCTAAACTACTTTTGAACCGGACCCACAGAACTTCTTCCCCGAATTATATATATATATATATATATATATATATATATATATATATATATATATATATATATATATATATATATCAGAATTGACGATGCGCCTCTTAGAGAACGACGGTTTATTAAGTCACCGTTTCGGTCGGGCTCCGACCGAAACGTTGACTTAATAAACCGTCGTTCTCTAAGAGGCGCATCGTCAATTCTGTTATAAACTAGCGGCAACCCAAGCTATTTTTGCATATACAGTCCTATATATATATATATATATATATATATATATATATATATATATATATATATATATATATATATATATATGATCAGGAAGTCACAGTGACAAACATATTATTTTGTATTTATTCTGACGTTTCGGCTGGAGACTGGCCTTGGCCAGCCGAAACGTCTCAATAAATACTAAATAATATGTTTGTCACTGTGAGTTTCTGATCGTATATTTATCCCGATTGCCAGAGAGTTTAATATATATATATATATATATATATATATATATATATATATATTTGCGAAAATACAATCCACGCACGCTGAAGCGTAGGTGCATATGCGAGAATCACCACAGCATGAACACGTTGCCTGTGAGCGACAGGAAGCAATTAAGATCACGCGAAGTACCATAACACTTTGAGTTTGCGCCCCCTAAATGGAGTATACAAGACGGAGACGTCACGCGGCCGCAAAAAAAGGAGAAAACACGAAATATATGGGGTTGACAAGGAAGACCGCGAGGCATAGGCAAACAGCGCTATCTATGGCAGCCGCCAGCGGACGCCTAACGATATCAGATGAAGCTAACATTACAACGCCGGAAGGGTGAGCGAGCGAGCCCGAGCTACGATTTACACGAACCAGCCGACAGATTGCAGGCAGCGTCCGGACGCACGCAGTGCGGCACCGGTTACTTGAACCGCACCGTTTCGCCATACACTTTCAGTCGAGCGCTATAGTGCGATAGCGGAAGTTAGACACTAACGATAACAGATGGCCAGTAAGAGCGACGGAATGGATGCTAAGGCTGTGCTCCTACTCTGCACAGCGTCGTAGACAGCCTACCTTGACAGCTTCAAAGACAGCTCCGCGTCCTTGTCGTCCGAGTAATGGGACGCGCCCGGATGAAGTTTGTGCTACGAGGCGCCATCTCGCGTCGACAAAAGAAAGCTGAAGAAAACGCTAACACTTTTCGTTCATTTTGCTTATTTCATGTTCCAGTCTACGGAAAACTCGATGTAGCTCACATAAAGCGCATAAGACAGCGCCTATTTGTGAGCAGAAGACCACTCCGGCGAGGTCCGTGGATGTTCAAGCAATCCTCTCAGCCGCCATCTTGTTTAGACGGCAAAGTAGCCACTAGCCTGCATCGTTTCTGTCTTCGTATGCCTGTCTTCGCGAGGCTGTCTATTTTGCAGTCTACGTGAGAAATGGAATGGTACCTAAGATGGCCGCCGTCACGTAGCTGTCTATTTAGCCGTCTACCGTGAGTATTGGAACCCTAAGCGAGGGAAAACGCAACAGAGGCAGGCAAAAGGTTAGCTGGAGCGATGAAATAATTGAGAAGCTCACGGGCATAAGGTGAAACCAACTCGCTCAGGATAGGATGGATTGGAAATCGTTGGGAGAGGCCGTTCGTCCTGCAGTGGACCTAAAATAGGCTCATGATGAAAGAGCAAAAATGTTTTTTTTTTCTTTTGCGTTTTACTTAATTACCCTTTCAGAATACCAAAAGAACCCCTCTTGTAACGAGGGAACTCTTGGTTAGTAAGAAAACGTACAAAACGAAAATACAGCTTGCGACGCCACCTTCACGTTCTCGCACCAAGTCGCTGTGGCGTCATAGATTTTGAAGGCGTCTACTATGGCGTACAAAGTTACTTCTTCGCTAAAAATGAATCGCGCTGAGTTCTAGGGGAGCCAGAGACGTGATGTAGCAAGTTTCATCAAATTTTAGTGGACCAATGTGGCCAAATTACGAAGAAAATTCCTTGAAATCCGGGACGTCACGCTTACGTTCGGTCTCCCAGGTTTGGGCACGAAGTTCAAAAACGGAACCTTAACCCTCGTTTTCTCTTCTAATACTGAACCTATATGGTAGCAAAATCAGCGATAATAGAGTTCTTAATTAATAATATCAGCCTTAATTTATTCTTCCTCTTTATAGTGTCCCTCTCAAAGGAAATCGCGTTACCGCATACTGCAAATGTTCGTTGTGGAAAGCGAGTTTTAGTATGGCGTGATAACGTTAGCGTGTTCAGTTGTGACTGCAGCGTCCACTATAGCGGAGTATGAATGCGTTCAATGTAAAAGGGGGCGGGAAGGGAGCAGGGTGGTGGCGGGGGAGAGGAAAGGAGAAGGAAAACTGGAAATGACCGCAAGCCTCCAGCACGCCGCAATAGCCAACTTTTTGAGAATAAACATTAAATAATTATGATCTACGCATCGAAAGCGAACACCTATACGTTTTGCCGAATTGTTTGGAATGATGGACATATCGTTGGAAGCGATCAAAAACAGGGAATGTCGCTAGATGCCAGCGTTACGAGTGGACGAGACAAGTGCACTTGTCGAAACGTTTGGCTCTACCGACATTTCACTGCTCTTCGTCGTTTTCAACGATATGTTGATTACTTGAGGCCTCCTCCACTTACTCCCGAATTCATGTCCTTCTGTTTCCATTCACTCTATATTTAGGCCTTACAGCCTACAGAAGAGTTCAAAATGGGAAGCGATCTCGAAAACACCGCTAATGTATCCGCAACACTCTGTCGTCAAGCCTGCTTGACGGCTGAACGTCAAACCTGCCTGACGGCTAAACGTCAAACCTGCCTGACGGCTGAACGAAGTCATTTTTTACACAGTCACTTACAGGGAACGAAGCGACTTGTGCTGTTGCAACGCCATATATTCAGTTCGAAGCGGACGTCCGAAACCGCCGACCTGTAATTGCGCAGACAGCGTAAACCACGCTAGTATGTTCCGCGCATGCGCACTTCGATCCCGCAAATGTAAAGCTACCTCTAATCTCCTACAACGTCGCTATTCCCCTACATTATCATACAAAGAGTTAATAATAATTTCAGGGGTTTTTAACGTCCTAAAATCACGACATGATTACGAGAGACGCCCTAGTGGAGGGCTCTCAAAATTTCGACCACTTGGGTTTCCCCCTCCCCCCCCCCCCTTTTTTTTTTTAACGTGCACTGACATCGCACAGCACACGGGCCTCAACATTTCGCCTCCATCGAAATCCAGCCGCCACGGCCGGGATTTGATCCCGCGACCTTCGGATCAGCAGCCGAGTCCCATAGACCACCGTGGCGGGGCACATACAAAGTATTGTGACTCCTGATGACCCTCAAAACAGGGTAAAAGCACCTCTAAATAAATAAATAAATAAATAAATAAAAGGCGGCTATCGATCAGCTAAACAGCCGAAACAAATGTAAGTTGGGGGAGTGAAACGATGATCACGGCCATCATGTAGGAATTTTGTGGTGAGTCTCGCAAATAACAGTTATATACCGGGCCGGCGCTTCCGCTCACGCCTCGCGTGTGCTATATACAAGGCAAGGTAGGGGTGAAACGGCGCACTTTTTGTTTGATTGTACGTCGCTGCTTCACCGTCTTGTTTTCTTTCTGCGTCTGGCCTCCATCCTAGAAACAAAGATGCGAGCGTTGCGGTGTGTTTGACCGCGCGTTGCGGCAGCAACGCTACCGAGCCTTGCTGAACTCCACGTCCACCACGCATACCTACTTGCACCATAGGTGCTCTTTCGTCTGTATAAAAGCGGCAGCGTACTCGTGGATTAGCTTTCCAAGCGGCCAACCGAGGCTAACAATAAAGTACACGCCGAATGAAATCCTTACTGCGCAAACACGTATGAGCATACCAAGGTTAGAGCGTTGGGCTAGTTGGTGCAACATCCTCCTAAGTTTTTACAGTGCGAACGGCACACAGACAACATATAATAACACACACTGCTCTGTGTGTGTCATTATTAGTTGTCCGTGTACCGTTGGCGCTGTAAAACTTAAGATATTGAATATAGAACACAAGCAAGAGAAGCTCGTCTGAATTCACAAAGCGTTTCTTTCGTACGTCGCCGCCCCGCCACGGTGGTCTAGTGGTTATGGCACTCGGCTGCTGATCCGAAGGTCGCGGGATCGAATCCCGGCCGCGGCGGCTGCATTTCCATGGAGGCGAAATGTTGAGGCCCGTGTGCTGTGCGATGTCAGTGCACGTTAAAGAACCCCAGGTGGTCTAAATTTCCGGAGATCTCCACTACGGCGTCTCTCATAATCAGAACTGGTTTTGGGACGTTAAACCCCACAAATCATCACCATCGTACGTCGCCGACCAATTTCGACAATGTTACCTACAGCTCCGGGATTCGCCGAACTTTTTTTTTTTTTTTACGAACAGTTCCAGCTTAAGATGGTGCAGCGAAATTCGGACCCCGGGTTTCTTCGAACTCATAACAACCGGAGCATCGCAATAATGAGGACAGGGTCCAAAGAGCTTTGCAACGCCAACGCTTTGCATATTCGCACGAGTTCGCAAAAGTGCAGTTGAAACAGTGCGCAGGAAAAAGTGCCGCTCGCCTACGGCACAGTGCGTTCGAGAGAGCTTCAACGGTGTATACATGAGACCGTATAGATGTACATATAACTGAAGCAGCGCTTCTGAGCGCGTCCTGCTCGGAGGGCGGCAGTGGAATTAATGTTCCGTTGCGAAATATATGGCGAAACTTCCGAAAGAGCCATTCCGCTTTTGTTTTTTTTCACTGAAACATTGCACTGTGAAAAAGAAAAGAGTGAAGGAGAAGTAAAAAGAAAAGGGAGAGAGAAGCTTATTCGCTGTCTAAAAACAGCACAAGATGTAGAGAGTTGGTCTGTGCGGCGGTGTGTGTGTGTGTGTGTGTGTGTGTGTGTGTGTGTGTGTGTGTGTGTGTGTGTGTGTGTGTGTGTGTGTGTGTGTGTGTGTCGGAGAGATTTCAACCAATCGGGAAGACGAAATCCTCCACGTTGTGTTAGCGCCCGTTTATAGCCTCGATGGCATAACAAGCAAGTCCAAATTCTAAATCGCAACAGTAACGCCAACGAGCTTAATGAATATGGAGGTCTCTTAATAAATTACGTGAATACGCGTCACAATGCCTGCTGCAGTGATTCGACCGAGCAACAGAACGCGCAAAGAGCGGGCTATAGCGCGGCCGCTACATAGAAACGCACACGGTACCGGCAGTGGCTACAGCTTCCACCCAGCAGCAAACTGAGCTTACGATACGGCGAGTATAGTAGACTGATGATTACGTTCACAAATGCAGTTGGAGAAACTGGCAGTATATATATATAAAAAGAATCAGGGGCAATTGGCCCTACTATGTAATTCCCCGAAGATACAAGGGATCGGCTACGACTGGAAAGACATTCTTCGAGTGAGCTGCGGCGCCGAACGCAAATCGTAAAACGACACCATCTCCGTGGATCACCCAAAGTTACGGTGAAATTTCCCAAGTCTCCAACAAAAAAAAAAAAAAAAGCGGCATCCCGCTGCTTTTCTTTACTATACCCACATCGGTCGTAAAGGGGGCAAAAAACGAGCACTCAAGAAGCGAAAGTGAAGTATATGACACCGCCTTGCGTTCTCCGCGAGCGCGGGAGGAATACTATGACGGATAATTTGTCACAAGGACCATCGAAAAACCGCCGCCAGCTCCAGATTACACCTTTGCGAACTGCATGCGCTGCAGGAAGAGCGGAGTCCGTAGGAAAGTCACGCGGAATGGAAACATAAACAACAAAAAAATGGAACACGCCAAAGCGTGACACGGCGTAGAGAAGTAAAGGCATCGAGAAAGCATCATTCCTCATGTGAATGATACTGTAATCCCATATACAGGACGCTTGTGTGCCGTTACGCCGCACAGCCCCGCACATGAGCTCACTGGAATCCCTCGCATACTCTCTCTCTCTCACACACACACACACATACACAGCTCACGTGTATTCTTATTTGATGCGGCGCACACGGTTAAAAGCAATGAATCTTCATTCTGCCTTGCCCACGTCCCTGTCATCAAGTTAAGGAAAAGAAAATATCAGCAGGAATGCAAATACAGTATAAGGGCCAGAAAGAGCCAATGGTGATGCGACCTATGCACTTCTGAGGAATTACAAATGGCTTCCGAGAAGTGCGGCGACAAAAAAAAAAGCAAATAAACAAAGGGAACCTATATAATGGAAGTGGACATCCGGATATCGTGTTCGTCGTCCAGGCCAGAGGTGCATGAGCCGTTCTAGAGTGCGAAGGCATCCCGTTTGTCGAAGACATCAACGCTGGAGCAGAGTCTTCATGCGCACATTGGCAGGAGAACATGCACAGCAGATTGGTATCGTTGTCTTTCCCTGACACCTGTGTGTCTGTCCTTTTCTAGCGGAAGAAAGGAAACACAAGGGCATTCGTCGATTCAGCACTATATTTAACTAAATCGTCACGCGCCCTATACAGCGCAACATGCATCCTGTGCATCACAAGCACAGACAACTGGCAAGGAAAAAAAAGAGAGAGAGAAATAAAACGCTAGCACGAGACAACGGATGCGACAGGAATTTTCGATTCGTCGATGCGGCAAAATACCCGGGAAGGAGCGCATACGTCCTCAGCGTGGTCCGACAATGAACGCAAGACGCTGAACGCGGTAATGATCAAGCCAAACAGAGCGGAATAGGCGGAGGAGGCAGCCGCTACACTTGCAATTGTAAGTACGATGGCGCGGGGGTTAGATGAAACTGCGGTACTGTCGCACTCGCAGACTTCATGCAGGCATTACCTGCTGGAACGACTCAGCAAGAAAACACAAAATCTTCCCAGACAGACGCACATCCGTACGTGTCCTGGTACCCAGGACACGCATCCTTCAGGGCGAACCAAATGGCACACCTCACATCCCGAGAGCTCATTCCCTGCGCACATTGCACCGAGGGCGGACAATCAGCACTTTCGTCAGCCACCAAGGAGAGGCTGAAGATGAAGCCGTACGCACCAAGTTCTCGGACATCACAGACTCAGTAGAAGACGCTACCCGCCACCTCGTTTGAATCTCAGCAAGAAGGTCGAGACCCCCTGGAGAAGACTACAAACCAGCATCTCTCTCTCTCCATCCCCCTGGCACGAGACTCCACGAGACTCCACCCGGCCAGCTATCACAGCACGTGCAGGTTTTGTGAACAACCCTGCATAGTGGTATTCGAAATACATTTGAAGCAAGCAGTCTTCGCTGTCAGCGAATTACTGTTGTTGTCATCAAGGAAGCTAAAGGAGGGTGTCTATACGTCTTTAAGTAAGAGAGGACCAAATTACTCTTCATTGGTATCTCAGTCAGTAGGCTCTCTCATTCAGGAGACTGGAGATTTCTGACCTCACACTGCAAGAAGCAATCTTTTACTTCTCAAGTGGACCCATTACATCTTCAAGATTAAGGCCTCATTTTTTTTTCAAAGACGACAGTCTTTCTTGGCATACTTGAACGCAGAAATTTTGGTCTTTCTGTTTGTCTGTCTGCCACACGATTCAGCCACCCGGCCAAAGTTTAAGCACTTGCCTAACGCCCAGCCATCTTGAACTGGTAGCTGTGTTCATACTTTTGAGCACAGTCGACCAAAAAGCAAATATTACGCATATATGAGGCGCAACAACAATACGTAAGTATTAGGTGGTGTACGTGTTCCTTTACTAGAAAATACACAGATACGTAATTCTAAATACACTAGTGTTTCTAAGGCTGTTCTAAAGATGCGACGCTATATGCACGAAAAAGGCATCTGCCGACCATTTGGTGCTGCCACCTGGTAGTTGCCCAGGGATTCTACACAAGCTCATGTTTTCCGACGGCGCTGCAAGATGGCGTCCATACCTCACGCAGCGTAGTACGGCCGGCAGAAGACTCGTCTTTCGACATTTGTAGCGAAGCACGCAGATACGCGGTCTTTTTTTTTATTTTTCCTACAACGCAGCGCTACATTCGGACATTCGTACTCCATTTGAGGACACACTTATTTTCCAAACTACTTCTAATCATTGACATCTGGGGTTTGACGTCCCAAAACCACGACATGATTGTGAGAGACGCCGTATAGGGGAGGGCCCCGGAAATGTCGACCTCCTGCGGTGTTCTTTAACGTGCAGCGACTCCGCAAAGTACAAGGAGCTCGCTATTTCGTCTCCACCGAAATGCAGGAGCGGCTGCCGCGATTTTAATGTGCGCCTATTCACGTACACAACAATGCCGACGTCACATATCCCCTTCAGTGTCGCACTACCTGAGTGGTCTTCGGACATCACTATAGCATTGAATGGAAAGCTTACCTGCAGCAAGGGCAGTTCATTAAAAGTGAGGCACCATTTCGTTAACGACAACAGTTGCAACCAACCTACAGGCGATGACCGTTCACGGAAAAGGCGGCCCACAGGATCCCCCAAGATGTATGCGACCATCACACCTTATAGCAAGTGCCCCTCTCTCTTCTGTACCTAGTGTATATATACATCGATGGCCATATTTGCACCGTCAGATTTGCGGGCACACTAGACGACTTCGACTGACGGAATAAACGGGAGCGATGGCCTTGAGCAATACGTTTCGCAACGAGGCCAGACGAAGAATAAACAAATCATGCAAATGATAGCTCGCAAGCATACAACGACATGGCTGAAGAGAGATCTATATAAGTGCACCGCATGTACAGCGTACATGACGTATACCTGTACATATAGATAGATAGGGGCCCCGCCTAGCTCGCGTGTCCAATTTCCTTCGGGAGACGAAGCGAAATTCAATAAAGGGTCATCGCTGTCACCGTTATACTAGAGGAAGAAGTAAAAAAAAAAGCTTGCAGCGTTTGCGGGCGTGTCGGAAACGCGCCGACGGTGCCATACACGCTATGCATGCTTCCAGAACAAACAAGCACAATCCCGCTTGCATACACAGGCATATATACGCCTGATGTCACCCTATATGCGAGGACAACACACGAAAACGCCTCGCGTGCAATTAAGGAAGTTTCAATATAGGGAGGCGGCCGAGGCAATGCTTTCACGCACGGCAGACGCGAAGGGTGTAGTCTTTGCCTGGCAACCAATGCGATCACAACATAAGAGCAAATATTAACAGGGGGAGCATTAGGTAAACTTCAGTCTCCGAACGAAGACTCGCCTTTTTTTTTCCTCTTTCTTCCTCTCTCTCGTTCTTTGTTGAACTCGGGAAAACTCACTTGCAGATCTGCCGCAGAGATGGCTGCAAAAGGGAATTGGCTGGGCAAGAGGGGCGTAATGGGTGACCCTAATTATAGCGCAGGGTTAATTACAGTTGGAGGCTGTAATGGCGGGGGCTTCCCGGCTGTAATGGCGGGCACAAGCTCTCGATCCGCGGATTTTCGGACATGTCATCTCAGAGACACATCGGGAAAAAAAAAAAAAGAAAGGTGTCACTGCATCAATTCAACAGTCACAAAGCGGAAGTAGCGCTCTATAGATGCTCATCACTATACGAGGGCCATAGCGCAGGCCATCGCACACGAGGGCCACGAACTGGAGAACTTAGCCGTGCAAGCAAACAATCGAGTGTACGTAATTGGCTATGCACGAGCAAAAAAGAAAAAAAAATCTTGAGAGACACTATTGACAGCGCCTTCGGCGTTCTCACTAGTTTCATCTTGTCACTACTACACGAGCAAAATAGTGAGAGCGCCGAAGGCGCACCACGAGGCGGCGACCTATCTTATTGTTTTGTGGGGTTTAACGTCCCAAAACCAGCTCTGATTATGAGAGACGCCGTAATGGAGGGCTCCGGAAATTTAGACCAC
Organism: Hyalomma asiaticum; assembly: GCA_013339685.2. Classification (NCBI taxonomy): domain Eukaryota; kingdom Metazoa; phylum Arthropoda; class Arachnida; order Ixodida; family Ixodidae; genus Hyalomma; species Hyalomma asiaticum. The sequence continues at coordinate 23,174,955 of CM023481.1, forward strand.
CTGGGGTTCTTTAACGTGCGCTGACATCGCACCGCACACGGGCCTCAACATTTCGCCTGCATCGAAATGCAGCCGCCGCGGCCGGGATACGATCCCGCGACCCTCGGATCAGCAGCCGAGTACCATAGCCACTAGACCACCGTGGCGGGGTCGGCGACCTATCTGAACTGGCCCCCCAGTGACAGGTGCAAACTACGGCCAAAGAGGTAGTCTGTTGCAACAGATTTAAACTACGTCGGTAAGAACCCTGCCTAGAGCGGAAATGCGCTGTTCCTGCATGAAGACGCGACATCCGCAGTCGACCGTTTTTAACGCAACAGCATTAAAGGGCTCGTTTCGCAGAAATTCCGTTGTCGGCGCCGGCGTCGTTCGTCGTGAGCGAAAACAGGAAGTAGATGAAAAAAAAAAAAAAAACCTTCCTACCGAATGGGAATCGCTCCGAAGCGCAATGCGGTGCGCGCTATAGGCCACGCCGCAAGCAATGCGACACACGTTAACGGCGGGCCTTTTATCGTACTTGTTCATAATGCGTACAGTCATTGCAGACTGCATGGGCGTTTTAACGCGACTGCGTTATGGGAGCTCGCGCCGCAGAAAATTCGGCGTCGGCGTAGACGTCCACGGCGAAAATAATCACATCCAACTACCGTCGTTTCCCGGATCACCCGACGACGCAGCCAACCCCTCCCCTCCCTCCCTCCCCCCCCTTCCTCCTTCCCCGCCATGGCGCAGGGGCTTCAGTGAACAAAACTGAAGTTATAAAAGTGAAAAAACAGAAAAAATTGTAAAATACGAGTTTTCAAAACCATATACACATGACAGCTCGGACTGTAATTTGAAGGTACGCGAAAACATAATTCTGTTACGACGAAGCTCGAATAAGTGCAGCATTTGAAGAGAAGGAGCTAATTTTAATAAGTGTTCCACGAGAAAGCAATGCGAACGGCGCCCAATAGCGCTATCGCGTTCCACCCTTAAAGGCGAAGCAGAGGCGTCCTCCAACCTTTCTTTTTAAATTTTTTTTGCTGCAACATGACACTGCCATGCGCTCTCTTTTGCAGGCCTAACTCTTCAGTTTTTGTTCTCTCAATACTGCTCGTCCCTAACCATGTCAGGCCTTACATCCTGTGTCAGTGCTATCGATTAAAAGACGAGACAGCGGTCTCCACCGTGGCAGCCACAAACGGCCTTTCCTCTTACTTTTTTGAAGCTTTTTTTTTTTCTAGGCAAACGCGTTCGACGATACAGCCGCTCGTTTCCGCTGCATTGCCGGCGCGGGGGGCCGTTGACAATAAAAAGAGACAGGAAAGAAAAAGAAAAACCGGAGAGTGGAGAAAAAATCAACTCAACAAAACGTCAAAGAAGCTGCTCTCGCGGAAACGTAGCTATAGCATGGCTACGCAGTACACCCCGCGCTCGGCAAATGCGCAGTCGACGTCATTCCCTTCGAGACGAGCGAACCACGCAGACGGAAACTATATACTGAGTTCTTCGCACTCGACCTTTAAGCGTCGCGCAGCGCTCCCGAACCAGCGACGTGCGCGCAGGAATATATGTATGCAGACCCTCGACAGCCCTCTCACCCCCACCATTTCTTTTTGCACCTGTTTTCCTGAGTGCCGAGTGGCGCACGACGTTGATCACTGAAGTGCCAGGGTGAAGTATCATACGTGCATGAAAAGAAAGAAACAAGGCGGGGGTGGGGGGATGGCGAATTTTCGGTGCAGTGCGCGTGAATAATAAGGGGACCTAGGCAACTCGATTCGTTGTTAGTTGAAGAAGTACCGAGGAGAAAAAAAAGTATAATCAGAGGACGCTGCCATATGGGGGAAGTTCTATTATTTTTAACGGCAACCCTTAGAAAAATGCCATATATGGAGGTAGCAGGAATTGGGCATATCTGGATATATATGGCACGTGCCCGTATGTGGCCGTATTTGCCTAAATCGGTGATACAAACATATATGGCAATGAAAGACACACACGAGGAATGCCATGTAAGACTGATACGTATTGGGCAAATACGGCCACGTACGGACATGTGCCATATATAGCCAGATATGCATATATGGCCATATCAGGAGAAAAAGTAAAAGTTTCTTTTTTTTTTTGAAACTCGCACCGGAAGCTTAGAGTACAGCGCGCCACTAACTCCAATGTTTTATTTTTGTATTCTTGCCACAGTGGATAAAACTTTCTTAAAGACGTTAGGTTAGGTCTCTGGCTTGCTCAGAGCCCAATGCTAACCATTTTTACCGAGGACTAAGCATACGTATACAGAAAGGGAATACATTGCGGAACGCCACAGAACTCTTTAGCCTTTTTATTCATTAATAAATGCGTAGGCCTACGCAGGCGCCGTCAAAATCTACGGCGCCACGCGCGCTACTACGTGTACTTCAGAACGCCACTGTCAACCGTACATTATTTTTGCGCGTCCTCTATAGTTCACCAGCTTCGCAAGAGTTGCGAATTTGTTGCTTTGGAAAGGCAATTTAGCAGTGCGACAAAAATCGTTTCTCTTTTTTTTTTTTTTTGCTTTATTGTGCACCATAAAACTAAAAAAAAAGAAGAAAAAAATTGAAGAGAGAGAGAGAGAGAGAAAGCGGGGGAGGGGGCACCAGCCTCTAAGTCTATATGGAATCCTCATGTTCTTGTGTCGCTTCAAGTTTGTTCTATACAAGTCAAGCCACGGCCGCTGGTTAATCATAGGAACGCTGGTCAAGCATAGGAACGAAGGAATTCTGAGTAGCAGAACATCAGCAGGTGTCCACCACGAGGTAGGGAGAGAGATTATCAGCAAGTAAAAAAGACGAAAGAAAACGAGAAGGTGGGGGAGAGGGGTGGGGGCGTGTAGAAGGAGAAAAGAATGGCCTGCCCGACTTGGAGGACAGCGACAACATTTCAGCGGCTGCGCTGGAGCGGCTCATTTTGGAGAACGTGCCTTTTGGCGACGTTTACATATATACGCGTGAAGAAACTCTCCCTATGCATTTTAGCATAAGCCAATGTGCACGGTCGAACGCCGAGAAAAGCCGTCGCTTCGCGTTCATACGTATAAACCTGCGTTGTACTACATGTACACGCACATACACGGACGCACGAATCTGCATTATATAAACAGCGATTGCAACGTCCCTTCATGCCGTGTTTCTTTTGAATTCTTGTACTTTTTTCTCATTCGTTTTTCCCTCCGTCATCGTTTTTCCAACGCACACTAAACGAATCGAAGCAAGAGCGCCTCGACTTCAACATAAATAAAAATACAAGGCGAATAAGAACAACGCACGCACACAAGAGGCATGCAAAAAGGCGTTGCGAGTGCATGCGACTGTTGAGGCGCGGTCTCTGCTGGGCGATGCGACTTTTTCCAGATTATGAAGAGTGAGGATCTGCATCTATAAGCCTATTTACTGCGCTATTTACGATCCCTGGATAAGATGACACTCGTACTATACATGAACGACTGCGCTCGGGTAAATAGAGCGGCCGGTCCCATTAAGGACTTGCGCATTATAAGAAGGAATCGGAAAGAAAAAAATAGGAAAAAGAAAGCGCTGAAGTTTGCCTAGCGAGGAAGCCAGGCAAGTTTTCCTCTGAATGGTAATGGGAAGCAAAGCATAGAAATGGCAAATGTTACACTCCTCCATTTCTGCCTTTAAATTTTTTTTTTTTTAAGACGGCCCAGATTGCGAAGCACTTCAGCCAAGTCAGGCGCATAGAGTTTGGCTTCTTGTTTATACATTGCGGGCGCGAAAAGTTGCGAAACGAGATTAAGGAACGCAATTTTTCCACGACTTCTTATATGTATCTCGCCCCCCTTTCTTTCCGTAGCCTTCCACAACGGCGTCTCTCATAATCGCAGCTGGTTTTGGGGACGTAAAACCCCATTAAATCAATCAATCAATCTCGCCCCTTTCGCGTGTTTCCTTTCGAGCTGGAACGATCCTTTTAGTCGAGTCATCAGGTCAATACTGCTTACGACGCACACGCACGACAGCGCCAGGGACACCGCCGATATTAACAGGTTTCTGCCGTCGAAGCTTATTATAGCTAGCCGACCGAAATCAACTATACGCTGTGTTCAGCCAGGACTACGATTCACGAACGTTTTGAACAACGGTCACTTTGAAGTTTGAGAAGCGACACGCCACAAACGCGACTGCATATATGATCAGGAAATGAGCGTAGAGACTAACATCACGTGAGGATAAAGATTAGGCCCTTACACAACGCAATCGGCTTGTTCGTGCCACGCATGTAACCGCGCGGCTCCAGTCGTATAAGGAGCTGCGCAAGATTACCCATACGATGTATACACCTTTTCACAGAGGGCTTGATTAATTTATGGGGTTTTACGTCATAAAACCAAAATTGATTATGAGAGACGACGTAGTGGAGGGCTTCAGAAATTTCGACCACCTGGGGTTTTATAACGTGCGCTGACATCGCACAGTGTACACGGGCCTCAACATCTCGCCTCCATCGAAATGCAGCCGCCGCGGCCGGAATTCGATTCCGCGACCCTCAAATCAGCAGCCGAGTAGCATAGCCACTGGACCACCGTGGCGGGGCCACAGAGGGCTCCCTGGGCGCCGCCATAACCCCCGCTGGGCTCTGAAGCACATGCGTGACCCCCCCTCCCCTAAAAAAAGAATTGACACTACCGAGGTCTCGTAGCACCAATTTTGGCGCGATAGGTCTTTATTATCAAACAGCGCACATACGCGAAGATAAACGGAACGAAACAGACAACACAAGCATTTTTTACTGCTTTGCACAGCCCAATATGGCAGTGCTCCATGGCTCCTGTAAAAAGGTCCTATACTGCTCACTCTACGACATCGGAAAGGAAAAAAAAAAAAAGTGCACACATCAATCGTCAGGCAGCGAGTGAGACGGCGCGCGGAGAAAAGAAGAGCCACGATGCCGTCACGCTGGCGCGGCCATCAAAAGCTGCGCATCCAGACGAGCATCGTCGACGCGCGCATAGCCCCCCCCCCCCCCCTTGCCCCTTTTGTCATGTATATATAACAGGCCATATACGCCGGCCGAAAGCGTTCCCACAACACTGCCAGTCATGCGGGCATTCCGGAAGCGCGCCGTCTCCCGTACACCCGCGGACTCACGCGTGGCTGACGCACGGTACACAAACGATGACCCAGACAGTTCCTTTCGCGTGGGAGTTCCGCAACGATGGACAACCCTGCGTATTGCGTTTCCATGGAAGCGAAATGTTGAAGCCCGTGTACAGTGCGATGCCGGTGCACGTTAAAAAAGAATCGCACGTGGTCGAAAAATCTCCGGAGCCCTCCACTATACGGCGACTCTCAGCTCTAAACTTACCTGGCAGGCCCTAACAGCCATCGATCTGGGGGACCCAGTTAAAATAGTCACTTGGGCCGAGGGAGTCGCCCTCAAGATGGGCCACCCTGAGGACCACCCTCCGTGACCATGAAATAAAGACGTTGTCACTACCCTCATATAAGCATATCGTAATTCTGGGAAGTGAAACAGCGCAAAATCAATTTATTACGCGGGTGGTCAATTCCCCTTGTGTGCATGTGACATACGACGTCGGCACTGCCACGGATATGCCGCGCCACGTCGGTTGACAAAAGCGCGCCGGCGCAGTCCAGTATGCGGAAGCAGGACGCAGCCTCCGAGCTGGAACAGACAGCAGTGGTTCAAAAGAAAAGCTGAGCCAGTTTCACGTGCCAGTGTCACGATGCAAAGCTCTCGCGCCAACCGCGCGTCGCAATGCATGCGTTGCGACGCGCGTTCATGCATGGTTCCGTCGCGTTCACACGAACGCGACGGAACCGAATGGACGCGCCGCGATCTCTCGCACGTCGTGATATATACAAAAGAAAAATCAATCAATACAAACAGGCTCGTTTGGTGGGAACGCAGCCTGTCGATAGACGCAAGGGGGCTCTTCTTGTTTTTACTGATTTTTTCGTTAGGAAGGAAGCTAAGGCGTTCAGATTTGCAGCAAAGTACGTGGAGATATGACTGCTGTATAATGCGTTGTTGCATACGCATGTGCACCTCTGAACGTGACTTGCGAGCACTGAAGCGCGCACACACACACACACACACGCACACACGTGTGTGTGTGTGTGTGTTTCGAATGAATGAAAGAAGGCCGTGCCACGGCCGTCTGTTTGACCACTGCTGTCTGTTTTTGCCCACACGACGTTATACTGCCCACTCGACGACATCGCTTCACTGACGAAGGCCCGGTGCCACGGCCGAAACATAGAACAATAAACGTGCCATTTTTGGTGAGTGCGCAATTCGTTTCTTCATCTGCTTGTGAACCGGACCTATAGAACTTGTGGAATTGTGTGTGTACACCATGCTGGAATATTCCAAGGTGTTCCATACCGGGCCTAAACAGAGCTTGCGGTATGGTTGCCGCTGCCACCGTAGCGCTACAGCAGGTGTCGCTTAATTCTGCCGCGTTGTGGCGCGCTTGCACGCTGCGTGCATGCACCACGGCGGCGGTGTGTTCTGGGTCGTCGCATAATAGCGCCAGCCTGCGCCATTTCGCTCAGATGCTCGCGCTGCCGCCCTACAAACGGCTGCGAGAGGCCCTTGCACCACGTTAATATATGCAAACGCGCCAACAACCCTTTCCTTCTCCCACTCGCCATTTCGCGCCTTCGCCGCTAACACCAGCAGACCACAGGAGGCGGACGACCGTCAGCGCAAGATGATTGCCAGGGAATACATTCGGTGCATGCCGTCGCGTGGGCGTGCGGTCTGCGCGCATTAGCCGAAAGAATCAGCCGGTACGACCCGACTGCAGCGTCGATTAACAAAAGAGAGAGAGAGAGAGAGAGAAAATAAGGATAACAACATACCTAACCTGCGGCTCACTAAGACCGCGTGCAATGTTTTCCAAAGGCGAGGACCATCCTCAATGTAGGACGTCCAGGCTTTGGCTGCGCCATAAACAACGGGGCAGCATAGCAAACCGAACGAACGAACCAACACACTATAAAGATACGGACTCAACGGCAGTTCAAGCTAACGCAGTATTTCTCATATTACGTACACGCGAAACCGAACCATGACGCATGGGCAATCGGGGCTATTCGCAAAACGCTCTTGATGGGCCAGTCCGTGCGCAAGCAAATCCGAACCCATCATAGTCGTGTGTTCCAAAAGAGGACGATTGATTTCTGGGGTTTAAGTTCCAAAATTACGCTATGATTATGAGAGGCGCCGACTAAGTTGCTTGGCTTTTAAATGCGAAGCATTTCTTGGCGAACATAAGTCACTTTGAATCTATCTATTGTTGTTGTGTGGGGTTTAACGTCCCAGAACCAGCTCTAGATTATGAGACGCCGTAGTGGAGGGCTCCGGAAATTTTGACCACCTGGGGTTCTTTAACGTGCACTGACATCGCACAGCACACGGGCCTCAACGTTTCGCGTCCATCGAAATGCAGCCGCCGCGGCCGGCATTCGATCCCGCGACCCTCGGTTCAGCAGCCCAGTACAATAACCACTAGACCACCGTGGCGGGGCCCAAAAGAGGATGGCAACCAATGGCAAAAAACGTTTACGGGAGCCAAGATTTGTCAGTTCGGCCATAATAGCGGTTTTAAAAAAAAGCTCCTGTAGATGCCCCGCATTGCGGGAATCGATGCTACGCGGAGCCAGACAGACAGCGAATTGCCTATGGCTAACTGTTTGGCATTGAGCCACGTGTTACGAGTAGCATCACGTCCTTCGTGCAAAGCACTTGAGTAGTAAGTATGATTAACAAGGGCTAGCTAACCAGGAACGTCGACAGCACCGCAGCGGCTGAATGGTACCTCATCGTACGACGCAACGTTTGGCGCTCACGTTAACCCAAAGCACAGACGTCTGTTTTGTCGAAGAAAAATGCACTATATGCATCGCTCGTTGAAGTATCACGAGATCGAGAAACGTTACATACAAGCGTACCGAATGGAGCAGAACATACTACTATGATAACGCTTATCACACATTAGAAACGCAATTCATGTTGCACAAGCACAATCATCACAACTGCCTGAGCAATAGGTTTATTAACTCCATACGGTTCCAGAACAGTTCCAGTGGTTCTCCATCTATACTACACAGAACCGTGAGCGCTCCTTGTCATAAAGCACGCCACACGGTGCACTTGCACAGGCCCAGCGAGCACACGCATGGAACGGGATGTGCAAGCCGCTCGCAATAAACAATAAAAAATTCACGAGAGCAATCGCCTGTTGACAAACGTGCAGCATTTTTTTTTTTTTTTTCATGCTGCCTGCGTAAACGCTGCCCCACCACTGCAAACGGACTTGCAAGACTGAATCGCCAGTTCGTTATTACACCGTTGCAAGTTTTTCACACAAGGTATATACGTATATATATGCTCCGTGGCATTTCAACAGCGTCGTTCTCCAACAGGTCAGCGACCTATAGCTAGCTACGCGACTGACGCAAGCACACCACACGCCGGCTTCCTGGTCACAACGCGCACGCACGCAACAGTCCCGGTTAAACTACGCTCTAAACGCCAAGGTTTTTCTCCCAACACTGCGCGTTAACAATGGATGCGCGCGCTTTTGTATCGCGACTCCCGTCATCAACAGTACAGTACGTGCACAACGATCTTTGCTCCGGGTGCGCCCCACTCACTGCTCCACGCGTGCCGCCCAAGGAAAAAAAGACGCGCACGTCGCGTTCTCCGTTGCTGCCGCCCCGCTTGCGGGCGGCGCTGCGAACCGGTGCGACGCAACGCGACATGAAGGCGCGCGCCACCCACGCAGCGTACGCGACAAACCGTGAAGAGGAGACGCGCGGTGGCGGCCTAATACGAGTCGACGTTATACGTCGGCAGCTGTGCGCGGGGGACGAGCGTTATATCTCCCAGGGGCTGCCGCGGAGCGGCGACCGGACGAAATCAGCGTGCGTGCACGCGTGCGTCGTCGGCCGCTAACTCCAGCCGGCCTATCGCCAGTGGCGCCGCCATCAGCCAACGCGTATCCCATAGGGCAGATTCGCAATGGCATGCGCGTATGCGTGAATATTCAGCGCATTTCAGGTCGTTCGTGCGAACCAACGAAACGAGCGTATGGTATACACAAGCAGCATATACCGACGCATAAGTTAGGCGACAGTGGGACGCCGATACGTGGATGTGAAGTGCACAGAGTTCGTTACAGCGTGCGCTATAGCTAATAGTAACAGCGAATCAGCAGTATAGTCGAACGGGATTTTCCTCTTGCGTCATTCATGCAGACGTAGTATACGTATTCAGGTGGAAATAGCTGCAGTCATGCTGTGAGGTAGCGTATTCGATGGCGAACGAAACGGAAACGCGCCAAGCACTCGCAGCAGGTCACAGAATGTCAGGCGGCGAGGATTAATTTAGAATACACCCAACACCACGTCCCTCATAATCGAATCGTGGTGATGGCACCGATATCCCACGTCATTATTTTCTCAAGAATCTGTGTAAGCGCACGAAACGCACCTATGCACACACACACACAAAAATAACAATAAATCACGACGCTAAAGGCGCCATAAGAGCGCATTTCGTATAAGCTAGAAGGAAATCCCGGGAAAAACAATTTGTCTAGCGATGGCGGCTGGCTAATGACAAGCACTTCTCGCAAGTTAAATGAACCTTGGAATTCGGCCCCTTATCAGTTTAAACTATACCACATAAGATTTCACATTTACCTCGATTTAATCCAGGTAAATGTGAAATCTTATGTGGTATAGTTTAAACTGATAAGGGAACCAATTCCAAGGTTCATTTAACTCGCGAGAAGTGCTTGCATAAGGAAAACGTAAGCCTATATTTATGCGCTAAAATAAAGCACCAGTGAGCTTACTAAGCCTTACGAGAGCGGTGGTTAGGTTAGTCAAAATGGAAATCGTCCGGGTTGATTTAGAGCGATCAAAGCGAGGTGTCCTCCCCCCCCCCCCTCACCTCTGCAGCTGACGTCATCTTAGTCGCCATCATGACCTCCGAAACTGGCGTGCCCTCGGATGCCATGGAAAAACTAACCGCATACTACAAAACCTTGTTTGACATCGGCACCACGTGGTGCTCATGTGTCGTCTTACTTTCTACAGCTCTCGTATAAATCTATTATTTTAGACCAAATGAAAGTTAACGCCCCGTTTACACCTATATCTTGAGCTGGCGTCACTGAAATGTCAGTGAATAGTACTACGCTGGCTTGTAGTGTCACATGCTCGTTTGGGCAGCGCAAAAACGCTAGGACTTCAAACGAGCGTTATTAAATGTGCACTGAGGGCGCACACTTATTGAAGCGCACACATACTGAATGTACACCTATTGAAGCGCCTCGCCACGGTGGTCTAGTGGCTGTGGTACTCGGCTGCTGATCCGAGGGTCGCGGGATTTTTTCGACATGTAATCCGCTCGTGTACAACGACAACTGCCGTTAGGAACGGTATGTTCGAAAAAAAAATAAAGAAAAAAAAGCCATCAAGCGAATGGGTGCGCCAGCTGCACCTAATTCCCTAGATTTAAAAAAAAGCAAGAAAAGCGATCTAGGGACTTAGCTGCGCCCATTCGTCCATCGTCGGCGAAGAAAACTCCCCAGTTTCTAGATGAGCAAGCACAGGAAAAGAGATATGTATAGAGCCAAACGTAATTATACCTTACGTACATAATAAGCGGGCACCTTTGGCGCGTATGAACGAAAACGCTGTCTTGCGTGTAATGTGGCACGAGAACTGACTCTTGAAAACATTAATTTGTACAAACGTCGCCGCGGCTGAAGGGAAGTGGACAGTGAAGACGCGTCACGCAAACGCGACAACTATAGCATTGTGACGGTCTGCGGTTCGATATGCGAGTAGTCGCTCGGTGTATTATAGACAACGCAGTCGCGCACTGGAGGAATACCACCCGTCCCACACGCAAAGAGAAAAAAAAACAAATAAAAAGCCCAGGCCTGCGCGGAATCGCAGGAGAGTGAGAGCGTAAGCTAGAGGAGCGACCTTCTTAGAGGCCATTGCAAATGCTTGGGGATCTGGCCACGTGATCGGGCCATCAGGTATATCGAAGAGCCAAGTCAGGTTGCTGCCGGGGCTGCGCACATCGCCTGTCGCGTGACGCATGGCACGATACGACAAACCTGCTTCACGAGGCAGCGCTTCTTAATAATGATGACGGAAAAGTTGAAGATAGTTTCATAATGATGATGATGTTGATGATGCCTCTGTAATGGGAGCAGAGCTACAAAGCATGCACCCTTGTGTTCTTTCAAATGATTCCTCGCGCTCGTTATGCAATCCACTTTCAGCGATGCGTATAGTGGCGTATTACTATTCTGTAACGCAACATTACATTTGTTCATGCGATTCCTCGGCAGGCTTTATACCCGGATAGGTCTTTTTGAGACGGTCCTTCAAGCATAGGCGAACCTCTGTGGTAGAATGCTCGACTGCCATGCAGAGGGACGTGGGTTCGAATCCTCCTCGGTCCTGGTTATTTCTCTTTTTTTTTTCTAAAATTAGCGCGATAGTGGTTACGGACACCAGCAGCGGACAACTACGGCGTAAAAAAAGGCCCTTGTTGTGATCTCATAAAAGCTTACGCTGTAAAATAAATAAAAGCGAGTATAGTGCACTTTTAATCACGGACACCAAGGACAGTCGACTAGTTTGACAGTCTTGCGAAAGCTGTTGTGATGGGGCAGAGTGTAACGTTGGCCGAGTTGTTGCGTAGCACAGAATGAATTCTGGCGCGAAACTCTGTTACGATGAGCTCGAGTAAGGCCCACGTTAGCGTGTACTATCAGTCGTGAAGCTCGGCATACTACCCGGGAATTCGCGAAAGGAAGCGGCTTCGAACTGGGACCATCGTGGTGACCAACACCGGTGATTCGAGGCGCGTGTTTGGAAATTTGGCAACTGCAGGAAACACGAACTGCGCCATTAGTGCGCAGTACGTAGGAAGAGCGGGAAAAAAAAATTTTAAAAATGGAAGGGGGATGGTCGAATCTGCCGTCCTATTGCCGACAGAGACAAACGCGGAAAAAAGGCTTTCACGGGGGGAGCTCGCGGGCTCGGCCGATTGTTTATGTGCACACCTGGGTCTCTTTTAACAATCACCAGCTTCCCGGTTTTAGCGGAGGCACGCAATATTCCAACAGGGGCTGTTGGCCTCCTCGCATGCGCTTCTGCCTCCTTCCAATTTATTTCGGTACTGGCCTATCTCACTATCTCTTAAGAGCTACAGGATTTCAACAAAGACCCCATTATAACCGAGGGAACAGGACTGCAACTGGCCACATTCCTTACACAGTTGTCCTACAAACAGGCACCATTTTAGTTCAAGGAGCACGGACACAAAATCTTAAAGGCGAGATAACTCGAAAGATAAGATTTTTGTGGACACACTCATCCCTTGCCAAATATGAATGGCAAATACAGCCTGACGACGAAATGGTGGAAATGGTGTTGGTGGAAAACAAACGGGCAAGTAGTGGCCACAGGAGGCATGGAGCACCGCCATATTGGGCTGTGCAGGGCAGTAAAAAGGATTATATTGCCTGTTTCATTGCGTTTGTCTTCGCGCATGTGCGCTGTTTTGACAATGAAGAGCCCTCCAACTCTCCAAAATTGCTACTACAAACCCTCGGCAGCGTGGGAGTAACGCATATGATGCACAGCCCAGCGGGTGTTATGGCGGCGCCCAGGGAGCCTTCTGTGAAAAGGCGTTGTATCCGCAGCACGCATTCCACTCCGCACCAGCCATCCCCTGCAAGTCACGTGACTGATCCAACTGCTCCTTCTTCCGCCTCGTTCGTTCCTCAAATGGCCGAGAAGGCCTTTTTGCCGACAATGCGGCCGTTAAGTGCCCATCTGCGTTCAATTTCATCGTAACTGCGCTATAAGGTATAACCAGCACAAAAGAAGCGGCAGCGAAAAGTTCGTCGCATTGCTCACAGCGCATGTATAACGTGCGGATCGCAGCGCACTCACGTCTAAGAATAGAACCTATCATCACAGTCGATGCAATGGCATGTATTAAGCTGCCCCTGCTCGTCGGAATGGGTGCGAACGATACGAGCAGCTATAATAGAGCCTATTCTAAGTAACAATGGAGGCAGCGCACGGCAAGTGCGGCTGTTCGCGAGAACAATTCGGCGCTACCAATACACGGGAGGTGGTGAGAACACTGAATGAACTCCGGTCCTGTTCTTCTCTCTCTTTCCCTCCCACCCGCTCTCCTAATCATTACGCCCAACTTCCTCCGTCTTTACTTGATGGGGTAGCCAACTGTACAAAATGTAATCTACTTTCTCTCCCTCTTCATTTTCGTCGAATTACCACCGACGGCTCGGCGCAATACTCGAGCCCGGCCGCTCTTCAGAACCAGTGCTCGTCAACTCTACAATGGATCGCATTTAAAGCAACCACGTCCTCACTTTCTCTACACAAATGCGTAACCATCGACGACTAGTACAAGTCCGAACGTGAGAACTACCGCTTGCCCCCCCCCCCTTTTTTTTTTTACTTTCAACTGACGCGAAGGGCCGTATTTATTGTTCGCTTCTCTTTCCTTGAACTTTGCAAGGCAGAGAACAAGCGCAGAAGACGCAAGCCCATCTCGGATCAAATGCGCGTTCGTTGGACAGGCGAGAAAGGTTGGAGAAAGATTGATTGATTGATTGATTTGTGGCGTTTAACGTCCCAAAACCAGCTGAGATTATGAGAAACGCCATAGTGGAGGTCTCCGGAAATTCCGACCACCTGGGGTTCTTTAACGCGCACTGACATCGCACAGCACACGGGCCTCAACATTTCGCCTCCATCGAAATGCAGCCGCCGCGGCAGGGATTCGACCCCGCGACCTTCGGATCAGCAGCCGAGTGCTATAACCACTAGACTACAGGTGGCGGGGCGCTTGCAGAAAGCACGGGACACACAAGTGGCAAGGCATGCCGAACGAAAGGAAACCAACGAACAGGTGAAAAACATATGCCGGCGCAAAAGAGGAAAGTCGAGAGACAGACAAGGATGGTAGAGTGTTATCCGAAAACGAATGAAGAACACACACACACACACAATAATAATAATAATAATAATAATAATAATAATAATAATAATAATAATAATAATAATAATAATAAATTCAATTTCCGCGCTAATGAGACCGGGGGCTCTAAAAAACAACAAGATATTTAATAACGCCGTGACTCAGCGGCATGCAAACGACGCAAGAGAATTCGCAATTTACTCTGATCCCGACAAACGATAACAATTTCATCATTTCGAGTTCACAGTCGTGTGTTCTCAGCGTTGCGACGCATCAAAGAAAACAAACAAAACCGAAGTACACTGCACGTACCCAGGAGACTGCCGAAAACGACGATCTTAATTGCACATTTTCAGACTATTGATACTATTAGCAGGATAGTTCGGGTCAATATCGATCAGTCAAGATCTTCTATTTTCACCATTTCATATACGTACATAAGGTGAAAAAAGGCAGAACTGGATAAAAAGCCGAAAGTTCGCCTGCTTTTTGGAAATATATAGCGTCGTTCTGAAATATAGCACGCAAAATGTAGAGCGTCGTGGTCTCACCATCTTGTTTATGTCGCAATGGCCTCGCCAAGTTGGAGTAGTAAAAGTAGCGAAATGAGCGCACAAAAATCGCGCTCATCTATTCAATCGCGTTCTTTCTTTTTTGTTTGTTTGTTTGTTTTAACTCGACCTTCGCGCTCGCCTTGGCGAGGACTTTTGAGAAGGTCAGTCGTGACAGCGTGACCTGCCAGCGGGCGTCCCGAGCGCGAATCGAAGAGCAGTTATCACCTGCGGTCTCAACATTACCGTCTCATTCCAGGGGCCCCTGGAAAAGCTCCCAGCACTCGAGTAATCGGAAGCGAGGTCGCGCAGACGGTGGTGTCGAGCTTCGAGGGAGGGCGGCGACTGATAGGCCGACAGCTATAGGGGGCGCCGGCGTATGCTGTTACGCCGATGTATGTGCGCGAGCCGGATTGCGCCAGAAGCGTCCGGGTCGAGCTCCCATGCGGGGGCCTGCGTGTACGCGCCAAGGAGGATTGTACGCGTACGGCTCTTATCGTGGCTGCTGCAGCGGTGTGCGGGGTTCGATGCAACACCCACGGATACGGTCCCGTAGAGATGTCGTACACAAGAAACTTGACCGTCCCGAAAAAATAGTGCAGTCCACCAAAAAGCGATGCAAAATATCTGAGGAAAGAAAGGTGATCCGCTATTTCTGAAAAGCAGCTAAAAGAAACGGCACAGCATGTTGAACCGCTGTTTGCTTATCTGAATGTTTCTTTGTTTTTAACCCTTTTTTTTTAAACCTCAAAGAGTATCGCAGCATCAATGAAGGGCGCTGTGTATCGGAGATGGGCGGATTAAATTTGAAACCTCAGATTCAGAACACTTCCCTTACGTAGTGCTTTTTGCCGTTGGCCAGCTGCCTTTCTTTCTTTCTTTTTTTTTTTTTTGTGAATACGGGCCCTGGGCCCGAATTCATATGAACATATTACAAAAAATGTGGTTGATCCCTCTGTCATACGAATCTCTATAAGCCGAAAGTGAAGCCTGTCTTCGCGAAGCGGCGATCTGGCGAACCGAGGGGCGACAGATGGCTTGGGTACTGTGAGCATGTGAACGCGTTAAATGTAGACATCAGCGGCACCTGGACACGGCACAGGGATCCTCGACAGTTGTATACGACGGAAAGTTCTCGAACGGCTCACGTTGCTCAGGAAACACTCAAATGCACGCGCCAGAGCCTTGCGCAAGCCTGTCATAAACGAGGATCCTCCGCAAAGGTGATGCCTTGGAAGCAAAACCGAACGGGTTGTCAGCGAATCGTTTTGTGAATGCACAGTTCGCGTCTGAAAGGCCAATCATTTGCTTGTCTACGGCCGTCTTCGCGATCCTGGAGCAGTGCGCGTCGCAACTCGACGCGCCCGGACACGCGAGACAAATTTTGTAGCGGCCGCGTTCGTACTTCGCCCCTGGAACGCGCCGTCATGACGCCGCCACGGCCCTAACTTCCTCGGCGGTCGGAGCGCGAACACTACCGAAGCGCTGATTGCCGGCACGAATCTGAACGACAATTTGCTTCGCTCTGTCTATAGTTCCTAGATGGCGGTACCACCGCAGCGAACCTATAGCGAACCAAGAGTGCACTAAAAGGGAGGCGATGTTAATTTAAAGTAATTTTGCCTGTTAAACGCCATAGCTCACTGTACTAAACACCTTTGCTTTAACCGGACGACAATTAAATGTAACTTCTAAAGCTCTATACAGTGAATACATAAGGCCCATCTATGTTCCCTATACGAGCAATGTTGCGGTGGTCGTTGCCGGTAAAAACGCGGTTGCAAAGAAAATGCATTTTTGTTTCCTCAGTTAATTGCCGTCGCTGTGATGTCCCGCGGAGACAATACAACATTGTTTTATTTCCTGCAAAGGCGCAATTCTCTTCTGGGACATCCTGCAGCGCACACAAATGATTTCGCCATCAATTCTCATACGATTCGTTACCTTTTGCCAACATCTCTTGTTGAAATGCCTTTTGACATCTTTTTGTTTTTTCTCATGGGAATGCATAAAACTCGTATGCAGCATTGTATAACGCAGAGCACACTACCGCTTCCATTGTACATTTCATCCGGATGATGGTTAATCTGATGGACGTTTATGAAGAACTAGACATCACACCAGAATGGTAACCTATCTTGGTGCCGTTATCATCGTTAACAGCACCCTTCTCGCGCAACACAGCTTGAGGAATGTTCCCTGAAATTTTGTACTGCATTTTATGCTGAATGTTCTGTGCTCTGTTGTATCGTGCGCTCATTGCCGCTTGCTGGCTGTTTTATATGCATTGTTATAAATACCATGCAAGAAAAAGAATCTTGCGGTGGTGTGTCGGTAGAGCATCGAGCTCCTTCCGTCAAATCCCGGTTGAAGCTGGGTTCGAGTCCGCCTGGGTGGAACTTTTTCAGTATGAACGGAAGTTCATTTTTTCAAAGATCCACTTCCGTTACAGGAAATGCGTCACTGATTTCTTGGTGGACCCGGGATTAATACACTTTCGTGTTAAAAAAAAATATGTTCGTAAAAGAACGTTTTAGCCAATCATGATGCTGGACAAATCATTAGTAAAGACGATCGGACAATGATAAAAAGTACTTACGAAAGACGTGTGTGTGTATGTGTGTGTACCAAACCTTGCACTCTGCCTCCCCCATACACCGTTTCATACATCAGGTGCAACGCTGTGAAGGCTACGCAAGTAGTCCGTGAAGGAAAAGAAGAGGAGAGGTGTATCGCTCCGACAAACAAACAGTAAAGACAAAATATAAACTCGCGTATTTCGACGGTTTACCCAGCAGTACCAGCGTGTTTTGTCAAGTTGACGAGAAATGCATTATCCCGCCAAAACCTCGTGACGGCTAGTCACGTGACAAATCACGTGACCCAGTTGAGCTTGCAGATGCCGGAAGTATACGTCGGCCACAAGCTCCGCTTTCGGTCCAGCCTTGCACCACCAGCACAAGCTGTCCACATCTTTTTTTTTTTATTACACTGCCTCACTCCTGACCGATATACATACTTTCTCCCCATATTGCGACTACAGCGGTGCATGCATGGATAGCCGAGACGTCACTGTGATGTCATTGGACCTTATATAGCATCGCCCACGTTCTCACGCTTATAGGCAGTATTCACGTGACGTCAACATGTGCCATCTTGTTGCACAATTCGCAGCCTCCATTGAGCAAACGAAGATAAACGGGTCGCGATGAAGCGCGGCTGTCCCTACGCTGGCGGTGCAACAAGGACTGGAAGGAATGGAATTGCCTTCCTGAAGCTATTGCCCTTGAGAGGAATCCAGAACAAATTAAACTGTCCCTAACTACGCTGTTTCTGAAACAACTTTAATTATGCATTGTTCTTATGCTGAATTTGTGTGTGGTATGTGCGTAATGGCTCTATGTTTTAATTTTAGCTCCCTCCCATCCTTGTATTCTACACCTCTTCTTCTCATCAAACATTGGTACGGAAGTATTTTTTTCTCTCGCGGGCTCTGTACTTGCTGTTACGCTGCTGGGTATTGTTAAAAGAATTTTTCTATTATACATATTTTCAACTCTGTAAACCCCCCTCCCCTTATGTAATGCCCCGTTTAGGACCTTCAAGGGTCAATAAATGACGACAATGATGAAAACGGCGGCACCCACGTTGTCACTGCACGCCGCCCAACACACGAGACGGCGAAATGTGATTGCTCACAGCATAGACGGGTTTGTTACACGAGAACAGGACGTGCTACAGCGCACCTCGGAATGGAAATGCGCCAGGTCCGCTACGAACGCGCGGCCTTCCATGTGTTTCAGCTGAGCCTACTGAAGTCTGTCCCGCACAGGTTGGCGCTCCCCGCTAGACGGCATTATCTCTTTCTTCGCGACAGCATCCTCAACTTTACTGCTTTCCTCTTTTGGCAGGTGCGCACCACGCGATTAAAATAGATGGAGGAGACCCTGTTATATGCACAAAAGACGAAAAGCAAGCGTCGATCGTTATACGGCGCTCACCATTCTTTCTCATTTTTTTTTTTAATGCGCTTTCGCATCTCGCGCTTCGACGTCATTTATTTACGCACCTCGAGCATAGGCCCCGGGGCGATGTTTATAGGAATCTCCGTCGTCGGAAGCACGCTGAAATATGGGCGCGACAGGCGAATCCTGACGACTCGTGAAGCTCGAAGTTTAACGCACGCGCCCAAGTTTAACGCATCGCCTCTTTTTCTACGGCGGCCTTTCTTCCGGCAATAAAATACGTTTAATTTCTTTCGTTGCCCATTAATTTTGTTGTGCGTTCAAAGACGTCTCGTGATGCCGCTTTACGCGACATGCGGCCCAGTTCCAGGTTGGAGAGAAAAATGGTCGCACAGTGAACAGCACTCCTTCCTTCGGGTCTCATCGCTGCATCACTTCTATATAAGCGAACGTTACACACGGACAGCGCCAGGAAATTCGAAACCGTGCGCCGAGTCGTATAAGCACTTCGCAATAAAGGACGTTCGGAAGGGGGTGGCCATGCGGGCTTGTTGAATGGTCATACTTGCACGAGATGAGAGCGTAGAAGGACAAGGACGAAAGGAAGAAACGTACACACACACTCGCGCACGGAAGGGCCGCCTACAGTGCAACCTACGAGGCTGCGTGTATGTCAGCAGTGTGTGTGTGTGTGTGTGTGTGTGTGTGTGTGTGTGTGTGTGTGTGTGTGTGTGTGTGTGTGTGTGTGTGTGTGTGTGTGTGTGTGTGTGTGTAACAAAGAAGTGGAACCAAGTACTACGACACATCGCTAAGATCAGCGCATTTGAAGAATTCGTTCATGAAAACATTTAACAAGCACCCTTCTTATAAGGCGAAGCTCTATTTCTTATAAGGCGAAGCTCTAAGCAAGTGGCAGAAAACTAGCTCCTATATAACCCGTGTACAGAACATGACAAAATTCATAAATGTACTCGTGCGCATATGCCGCGCCGCACAGGGGTGAGTCGTCTCCGCTGATCATATACGCCGTCATAAGGATGGCATCCGCTTATATAATTAGGGCCCTAATATAAGTATACGTTTTTCTTTTTTGTTTTGTTTTTTCTGTTCAAATACGAAGCGCAGGTGTACTTATCGTCCGTTCGCCTAAAGCAATGTATCACCCACTGAAAAACGAAAATAAAAATGAAAGAAACAACGATACGCCAGACGAGAACGTTATTTCACAAGCAGAAAAGGGTCAAACCCAAGGTCTAACCCCTTCTGTCGGCTGCGTTTCCTTTTTCTTTTTTTTTTTTGCGGGAACGGGTGAGTGGCAGGGGGATTCGCATCGAACAGCAAGTATAGCCGCGACACTACACTCGCTACTATAATAGCGTGCGAGCGAGTACTAAAAAGAAAATAAATATAGCAAAGTACGGGGATGGATGGCAGGACCGCTCTCTCGCTCCACGTCACAGGCAGCCGTCGTCGTCGTCGTCTTCGCACGCGCCACGCCTGAGGCGGATAGATGGCCCGCCAGAACAAAGCGACGTTAACGAGAAGGTGATTTAATTAGCGGGCAACCGTCGACAGCGCCGCCCGTAATGACGTCTGCCCCGACAGGCCTGCACAGACCGTCCGGCAGCAGCAGCAGCTCGAAGTACAGGCACGCAGCCCAGACGAGAACGACAGCGGCGCAACGACTCTGCTCAGCGCATATGTGTGCATCGTCCACCAATTGGGGCCCGCTTTGCAACACACGCGCGTCACGAGGTGTAACTGTATTAGGGAGCATAGGTCAAAGTTGGCCTCTCTCTATCTTTCTCGCAGGCACCGACACATCGCGGCGAGCGAATGAGATGGTCGCGTTCAACTGCTGCGCGCGGTGGGTGCATCATTGGCGGTCCCGTTGTATAGTGTCTCCCTTTTATCATCGTTCTTGGGGGCCGATAGGCACGGCCTCTTTAAAAGGACCCTAAAGTGAAAAATAGCGGAGGTGTTTCAGACTGATAACTTATATTTCAAAAACTCTAGAGTCGTTAATATCGCACTTTTATGGAAAAAAAATTAATGTAAAAGTTTCAGTCTTGAAATTCGCCCCGGAACTTCGGCCTGATGACGTCAGAAGGCCAATTTCTTTCCTTTAATTCTTTTTTCGTACTCTCGCCGAATTCGTTCCATCAAATGTTCTGAAGCTCCCTGTGTTTAGTATCTGACTTTAGAACACAATGCACGAAAAATACCGGCGAAAAATAGTTCTTACCAAAAAATAGTTACCTAGGCCTAAGCAGACGTCGTCAATGACCTGTGACGTCACGTGTTTTAGTGCTGGAACTTCGAAGTGGCGTAGCCACCCAATCTTCTTCTTCGTTTTTTCTTTTGCGAGCGCGCTTTCTATTGGTGTTTTTGGTATTGTGAAAAGCTAACGCACTAATGCGAGAAAAATTGTTTCTTCACCTAAGTGCCCCTATAAGGAAATAACGATGAATTGAGAAGCAAAAAGCATATATTAGCGCCAACTTCCATCTGCTCACCCCGCCACGGTGGTCCAGCGGCCAGGGCACTCGACTCCATAGGTCGCGTAATCGAACAGCGGCTGCGGCGGCTGCATTTCAATGGAGACGAAACGGCTTGAGGCCCGTGTACTGTGCGATGTCAGTGCACGCTAAAGAACACCCAGGTGGTCAAAATTTCCGGAGCCCTCCACTACGGCGTCTCTCATAATCAGAGCTGGTATTGGAACGTTAAACTCCACAAATCAATCAATTGTGATGGAAATCGCAGCTGTCACCATGCCCGCCTCCGAAGCGTCGCAGGCACCGTTACAATAACCGCGGCATCCATGCATGGACGGCAAAGCTGCAGAACAACTGGGCGTGTAGCGTTACCGCTAGCCTTGACCTCGTATGGACATCAGCACGAGCCACACGGCTAACCTGTGCCGCAAGTGCCGCACTGCCAGGTCCAGCTACAGAGCGGCAGCGCTATATGGTAACACATTATGGCAAATGCACGCCACACGTAGCCTTACAATTATCTACAACACCAGAGGCGTTCCAACGGTTTCATTACCTCGCCATCGGCGGGAAGTAACAAAAGGCATCGACACGCTCCGTCGGCGGCGAACAGCCACGGCGTTCCGTACCTTTCTTCGAGCCAAGCTCTAGGCAGCGCCGTTGCAGTATTGTCACTGTATGTGGTATACATACACCCCTTATTTACCCGATGCGCATTTGGCGCTGATATAACAGACGTCCTACGCAACATGTCTTCATTCTGCAGCCCCTTCAGCACGCGACCAGTAAAACAACCCTGATGGACACATCACGCGAAAGAACAAGAAAAGAAAAAAGAATAGCGCGACGACATTTGCGTGGTGTGTCTCAATATACCCCACGACACTATACGTATAGTCGGCCGAGTTTCCCTCTCTCCGGTGCGACGTGGCATGTCGCGTAGCAATCACTGCGGATGCGCGTAATGGCCGCTCTCACTCTTTGTACTTCGCACAATGTGGGCACTTGCAGAAAAATGCCAGCGCCGCTGCCGTATGGCTTCGCACGAACTACTCGGAAGAAAGGGGGGGGGGGGGGGGGAGAGAGAGAGTGAGAGAGAAAAGAGGCCTCACAGTAGGCTGCGTCGATATCAGGAGCACACACGCACGCACGCTATACGCCTTGGCCTCGTCTCCATGCAACGTCGTTGATTCTGGCGCAGCGCTTGCATACGTATACACGACGTACTACAAAACAGTGCCCGCATATATTGCCAGCGGCTCTCCTATCTGGGTTGCCTTTTTTACTTAGCTCGATACTTGTTTCTTTGTTCAAATAACCGGCGTTACACCAAAGGGAGGTCCCTATAAGAAAAGTGAGATGTCACAACGGTCGAACAACCGCGGACTGGGTCAGCACGCTATGTATGCGCATGCCGAGCAATATTATTTGTTTATTGACCGGGCGAACCGGAGGGAGCGGGTACAATCGCGGAGGAATCGGCGGTGGCAAAACGAACGAACTAACGAAGAACGAAAGAAGGAACCAACGGTTCGACGAAAGAACGAATTCGTGCAGCGGTATAATATGTCGGCGTCGAAATGATGCAGTTCAGGAAAGAAATGCGCGTCTGCGTATAGTAGTAGTAGTAGTAGTAGTAGTAGTAGTAGTAGTAGTAGTAGTAGTAGTAGTAGTAGTGGTGGTGGTGGTGGTGGTGGTGGTATATTAAAAACGAAGATACTGACCGTTTCCATTAACCTAAGTTTTTACGTTACAGTGTCGCCACACGGCGCGACAGGGGCCGAACAGAACGGAACGATGGCTTCTCGGCAGAACTTACAGGACCGTGGTATTCACCTAATGTAGGCTGCATCAGCATAAAGGTAGCCAACTACGTGGCGCATATCGGCCGATAAATAACAGCTGTAATATATATATATATATATATATATATATATATATATATGTCAATAGGGACCTGGATGGAAGGATTGCTTTTGTCCGTGAACTCGCGCTTAGGTAGGACAGTTTCAGACAAGTGGCGCCAGCAGTGCTGAATGAATGGCTACGCGCTTCACTGTTCCAGTGAAAGGTGAACACACCGGTTTATTGAACACACGGTTTTTATAGGTGGCTCTCTCCTGCTTCATGAAAATTCCCCTGTTAGTCATATAGACTCCGAATACTTAGGCTCAATAGGTTCGTGCTCTTGATACGTTCGTACCGTGCCGTGCCAATTTTGGTGTATTTCAAGTAAACAGGACGACCAAGAGAGCATTGAGACGTTAAGCGTACAGACAAAGTCAGAGTGGTTGGCCAAGAAATGCTGCGCATTTAAAACTCCGCGGTATGTGGGGTAAATGTGACTTTATTAAATCTAAGTGGTATCCTTTCTTAATGAAGCGTCATGCCTACTTCCCTTTATATACTAATAGCCTCTAGCTTTGAACGGCACGGCCTCTTGAGCAGAAAAAGCGGACTTCATGCGTACATTTTGTGCTCGCATGTAACCCTCACGCAGGTATCTTTTACAATGACTATACCAAACGGAAAAAGACGAAACAAAAGACAAAGCGCACAGATCGCTCATATTCTTGGGGGCAGGCACAATGCCGATACGCACTGTTCCGTTCTGCACAGGAATAAGCTAGGCAAGTATTCCCGTCTGTGCCCTGTGATCATCGTGTAACACCAACACCAACAACAACAACAACAACAATAATAATAATAATAATAATAATAATAATAATAATAATAATAATAATAATAATAATAATAATAATAATAACCGTAAAGTTCCCCTTCGGAGACAAGTGAGGATCTACGGTAACAGAGAAAACCTTCCATACAGCGGATGACGAGGGCGCACGGGGTCGAACGACGATTAACGAGCGCTGCTGAGCACGTCCACGCGCGAACCAAGGACCCAAATAAGCCTGCTTCCCTGCTGACACAGGCCAGTGCGATTCATGGCAACGGTGGCGCCGCGTGAGTCGTTAATAGCTCTGGCCGCACATGCAGTATCGCCGCCGAAAGGGGGTACGCACTAATACTGAACGCGCGCAACAGCACCTACATATTCAAGGCCAGAGGCCCGATTATTTTCTCCTTTGTTCGTTCGTTTACTCGTTTCGCTTCTTCCTCGAAACCCGTCGTCGACCAGTAAGTCGACGGCAGCCGGGCTATCTCGGGAGGCGAAGATAGCGGGCGGGGGGAAGGTCGGGTCTCCGGCAGACTCATGGCCGAGAGCTAGCGCCGTTGCCAGGACGTTTCCTTCGGGCCTGTTTACGCGTCCCCTTATACTAACACTGACGCGTGGGCGCCTGTCTTTTGTAGCTCGCCGGGATGGAGATTTCCTCCCGTCGTTGGACCGATAGCAGCAGAACGAAGTGCCGTTGGTCCGCCGGGCTGCACCCGGAGCCGAAGGTCATTCCAGTCGCGCACAGGGGGATCCGCTGCACCTCCCTCAGTATAATACGCCTAAGTGAGCGACAAAAGGGACAGCGGGCGGTGGTGTACCGGTCGCGCGCCCGTCGTCGCCTTCGACCGCAGGCTCTCCGAGCAGCCATGTTCGTCGTTGCGGCGGTCTCTGGTGATTCCACTCCAGTATACAGCAATAGCTGCAGTAATGAGTGAGGCTTATCTCTCACGCGAGGAGGAGGGAGGTGCGAAGTACATTGCAGACGTGCATCTTGCTGTTGACTACATCGAAAATGAGAAGCTTTCTCAGAAAAAAAAAAAAAGAAGAAGAAGAGTAACAAAACCTTCCGACACTTTGCCACGGTCGATATTGGAAAACGATCCATTCTGGGGCTGCAGTCCCGCGGAGGTGGATTCAACCTCACGTCATCAGAGAGATGGGGGCCGTGTTTTGTTTTCCTCCTGCTGCTTCTGCCGACGCCCCCCCTCCCCCTTTCCCTTTGTCTTCTTTATTATATTTATGACTATCATGAAACGCCGTGTGCGGTCGCCCTGTAAGAGCGATCAACAAGAACGTCGGGCGACCACAGCCAGACAAGTCAAAGTTACCGTATACATTAGAGCAAGCGAAATACAGTGTGACAGCGCTAGCATAACGTGTGAGGCGAGCTTGTAAGCAGTTTTTGCGTACAGTGGCGTAGTCGCGAGCAGCCCAGGCGAAGGCTATATCTCTCGCCGAGCGACGCAAGGGCGATAGCGGAGATATACGCGTGTACTCAGCGGTGTACAAGTGTCGCAAGTCGGAACGTGTGCAAACGTAGCGGTATTGCAGCCCCAGAAAACAGGCAGACGCATCCCCACGTCAAAATGTCAAAACGGCTGTTCTTGGAGCGAGAGTCAGCTGAACACATCCCCTTTCTCCAGGAACTGCTTTAGAAAAGAAAAGAACTACACTGCGCATTCTGAATGTTTACATGTATGGCGTTTCGCCAGACGGGGTTAGCCTAGCACATATGGCTGCAAATGGTATACCGCCTGAGCAGCCCACGTACTGATAACAGGGATGTGTCACCAGGCGTTTGTCAAGCCTTCGTCTCGAAGACAGGCAATCAGCAGTGGTCTCAAAAGCGCCCCTTCCTTATTGCCCCGGGTCTTTCGGGGAATACGAAATCTTCAGAGATAGCGTTCGTGAAGAACATCTCTTTCGTGGGCTGCGGAAGGGCACTTTTATCATCGACAACTAAGCAGTTAAGCACGTCTCGTGCGACCACAAAACACGTACTAGTTCGCTAGCTGCCGGAAGTTCGAGATATACTGCTACCGCCCCGCCACGGCGGTCTTGTGGTTATGGCACTCGGTTGCTGATCCGAAGGTCGCGGGATCGAATCGCAGACGCAGCAGCTGCATTTCGATGGAGGCGTTGAGGCCCGTGTGCTGTGCGATGTCAGTGTACGCTAAAGAACCCCAAGTGGTCGAAATTGCCGGAGGTGGTCAAAATTTCCTGGAAACCTCCACTATACGGCGTCTCTCATAACCATAGCTAGTTTTGAGACGTAAAACCCTACAAATCAATCAATCAATCAATTAAATACTGCACCACCCCACGGCTGTTGCCAATCCCGCCGTCTTTTGTCTTCTTCTATTGTTATTATTGCGCTGGAGAGGGTACATCAAATCATAGCGATGCTGTGCAACGAGCCGAGAGAAGTTGGCGTTTGCGTGGGAAATAGCGTCTGCATGCGTGTAGCATAGCCCTCGTGCACCCATCGTGACAGCGCAATTATCTATACTAGCGTCGCCGTACACGTATGCGATGAAACGCGCGGATAGCGCTGGAAAGCAGTTCCGGGTTACATGAATGAAAGACACCCTACAGGCGAATATAGAAGTTCACGCGCGACGTGGGAACAGGTGTTTCCCGCGCTCGGTGCAGGTGCATACACGATATCACACACAGGACGCTATAATATACACACAGAGATCCAGCCACTTGGGCGTCGTTTTATGCGCCTCTCGTATCGGCGCTGGTTTCACCCCGCAGCTGTGCGCGTCGCGCCATCAGAGAACCAATCGCAGCAGCATAACCACGGCTTTACCCGTCTACGATCGCCGCGCTTCAGCGTGATTTCGGTGGCGGCCGCGATGTTGTAAGTTCGTTCCTGGCCTTTGAGTCACTTCGCACGCGGCGTGCGTTCACCCCTGCATGTTACCGTCATAGAATGACGCACGCACTGCCGCCATCTTTTTTTCCCCTTCTGACCTTATACGGGGAGGCTGGACGATACGTTGCTCTCCTTTCCTCGATTTGCACCGAACCGCGCGCTGCAGATGTAAGAAGGTAGATACTAGAGCTGGAACATAAGGCGACTACCGCGCACTGCAAGAAGCTTCCCCAACTATTTTACATATTAAAGCTCGTGCTCCGGGGAGCACGAACAAAGCCCGAGCTCCAATATCCTTTCCACGTAGTCGCCGCTGTGCATTTGTTTGGTTCGTCTTCTTTAGCCCCTCCTCGCACCTCTCTCTGTGTGTGTGTGTGTGTGAGTGAGTGAGTGAGTGAGTGAGTGAGTGAGTGAGTGAGTGAGTGAGTGAGTGAGTGAGTGAGTGAGTGAGTGAGTGAGTGAGTGCGTTTTCGACCTGCCGCGAAAACGCGTCCCGTATCGGCGCGGGAACGCACGAAGACATTAGTGAGTTTTAGTATATCGGAAAGCAGCAAACGCAAAGATTTAGCGTAAGGTTAACGTTACCGTGGAACACACCGCGCATGCGCAGAACGTTAACGTATACGATACCCTTACGTGCCTGTTATGTTGCCGCTCATAAGGCGATCGTGCAGAAGGGACGACGTAGCACCGTACGCTATACAAAGCTTCTTTCTCGGCTCTCTCTCTGCATGGTCTTGGACAGCAATTATCAATGGAAAGCAAACTGCTCCCATTGAGCGGCTGGTCTCCCACGCTGGCCCCCAGGGGTTCCTGGTACGAGACCCTTCCCTTTCGCTGAACGTCGCTCGGGGGGGTCGCGGCTGCGCGACCGTACTTGCCCCTCAGTGGCCGTTTCGGGGAAGAGCAGCTCGGACGCGTAGGAAGGAATGCATGAGAAGTGCGCCGTCGCTCGGAGCGACAATGCGCTTGGCCCAACCAATTCTTTAACGACCGGCATGCGCTCTCGGCGCGCCGACTGGAACAAAGGGTTGAGTCCCAGCAGTGCAAGGTCCGAACTGCGGGAAAGGCGAAGACACGCTGTGTTTCCTGGAACGACAGGGTTCGACTGGATGAGCGTGGGAGATGGCCCGAATGCCGCAGGGCTGCTACGATACCGATATTTCGATTGTGAGAATATCTGAGAGCGTGGGATAAGGAGAGGGAGAGCCATGATGGGAAAGAATGCCAAAATGCCTGTTTAAACTGCAAAGACGCTGCTGTCGGGATTAGGGACAGCCCACTAGGGAGTGGCTTAATCTGAGGATAAACAGATTGGATGACGGAAGGTTGAGGCGGACCAGCAGTGGCCACCTCCCCTCTTTCTTTGTTACCGCAAGGTACTAAAGACTGGACGGGATTCGTTTCCCTTCAGTCTAGGCTGTAATCACTTAACTGATCGATCAGTAAGACTCCGTACGATGCAACTTCTGTCTGGGCCGTAACCACTCGGTGGTCGAACAGTGAGACTAGGTTCGTTGTATGTAGTAACAGTGTTCTAGGCTCTAACTTAAGAAAAGTTAAGTAGAAGAGTAAGACGCTGTTGATGTCTATGTTATCATCAGTGTGCTTCGGCAAGATGTACATATGACTGTAAATATTTTGCTACAATATACCTTCAAGTTCATTACCTCCAACCTGCCTCCTGCTTCATCGACGTCGATCATCTTCTTGACGGGACTTCAGTCCACATCAAGGAGAAAACGAACAAGAAAAACATAACTGGTGCAGTCGGACAGGGATCGGCGAAGCTCTACAGCAACATACACTGGACCAGTGCCGAGGAGACCGAGGGGCAAGGCATCCGTCAGCCACCAGCGGCAACGTCGAGACGATCCCACAGCAGCCAACTCCGGCACCGTGGAAGAGATCCAGGAACGACAGTGCATACAGGAAGGGGTGAGCAGGATTTCTTGCGTTTTTCTCTAGTTGGCATGGCAGTTTATGTGTAGAGCACATGGTGAGAACACGCGGGGGTGCTGAAACAATGGAGTCTAAGGGAGATGAAGGTGTGAGTGCGGTAGCAATGGATCGGAGTCGAGAGCCATCAAACCATGGTATTCTAAATTCTGATCAGTCAGATGAGGCGAGAGTGCCTACTAAGAGGCAAGAATCGATGCAGCAGGCATCTCAGGTTTTGCCGAATTCAAGTGAAACGAGAACGCTCGAACTTGAAATTCAAAGGCTCAATCTCCAGATTGAGTACGAAAAGCTATTGCAAGATAGAATGAACGCGGAACGTCTCAATGGCACGTTGTCCAACTCTGGGTCGGAGATGGGCGATCGGGGGCGACGGTGTTTCGATTCTGTCCAGCAATGTGCAAAAGTGCTGAAAGGGTTCCGCCTGCCGAGTGACGCGGATGTGCCATTATGGTTTGAGGAAGTAGAAAAACTATTTGCTACTTACCAAGTACCGTATGAGAGTCGCGTGCATTTGGTTATACCAGCACTAACTGAACGAGTTCGTTACTTACTGCGTAACCTCAACTCTGAAGAGAGTGCAGATTACGAGGCAGTTAAAGCAGCAGTACTGACGGAACTGAAGCTTTCTCCGGCAGAGTATCTGCAGAGGTTCGAAACAGCGGTAAAGCGGAAGGAAGAGACGTGGGCGCAGTTCGCGTCCCGCGTGAAAACTTATTTCTCCTACTACCTCCAAGTGAGAGAGGCCGACACGGTAGAAGTGATGGCAGAACTCATGGTTGCTGACCGCATAAAATCGGGCCTTAGCACGGAGGGTCTTGAGTATGTGAGACTAAGAGAAGGCGAGGGATGGCTTAGGCCAACTGAGATCGCTAAAGTGCTGCAAACTTTCGAACAAGCGAAAGGAAAAGGGCGTGCTTCAAAGCAACCAACTGTAGAAATGGGGCAGAAGCCGGCGACACGAGTAGAGAAAGGGGCTCTGAAGTGCCACTTATGTCACGGCTCAGGCCATTTTGCTAAAGAGTGCCAGAAGTCTAGTGATAAGGAGAGCAACCCGAAGAAGGCTACCGAGCCAAAGCGGAAGGTCCAAAAGGTAACGTTATCCCACGAGACGGAAACTGAAATACCTGATGTACTTAGCGCAAAGGTGAAGTCTCTAAAACACGAGGGTGAAGGCACAAATAAACTGCAGTTAATTCCCGTATCATGTGCAGGTATATCCGCAGATGCAATTTTGGATACAGGGAGTGAAATAACTGTCTTTCGGGAGAGTCTGCTTCCGAAAAGTTTAGTAGAGCCGTCTGGCAAGGTGAGATTGGTGTCAGCTTTTGGTAAAACTATCGAGGCAAGGCTAGTTACGTTGCCGGTCAAATTAAATAGCCCGCGGGAGGTTACGGAGCCTCAGAGCGTCGGCCTACTCTGCGCGTTAACTGATGAGCTCGTCGAGTGCACAGATTGTTTGTTGACCGAGGAAGATTGGAAACTTTTGTCGAAGGCCAGCAGCCCTCTGGCACCCTGTCGAGCACCGGCCGAGCCTGCTCCCGAGGCAGAGCAAGCAGTAGAGAAACCAAAGGTCGTGGCATGCAATGTCACTTTGGAGAAGAAAGACGTTTCCGGCGAAGATGCGCAAATTGATGAAGAAAGGGAGGCATCATTAGGCCAGAGAGAAGAGTTCCGCAAAGTGCAGTTGGGTGATACTACGCTAAAGAAATGTTGGGAAGATGCGCGTAGTGGGAAATCCGGCATGTTCATTTCAGACGGACTATTATATCACTGCGACTCAATAGCAGGCACTCGAGTGAGTCAGCTAGTTGTCCCCAAAGATAAGCGCACTGAGGTGATGCACTTAGCCCATGAGTCGCTATGCGGGGGGCACCTGGGGCCAAAGAAAACAAGAGCTCGCATTAGGTATAATTTTTTTTGGCCAGGTATGGCGAAGGAGATATTAGGGCATTGTCGTTCGTGCCATGAATGTCAAATTAGGTCAGACAGGCGTCGCACAGATAAAGTGCCTATAACTCCGCTCACTAGACCCGAGCACCCTTACCAAGTTGTCAATGTAGATGTGATCGGACCCCTCGACACACCGTCAGCGAGAGGGCATAAGTACGCGCTGTGCTTAGTGGACCTTTGCACGAGGTGGCCGGAGGTGGTTCCACTGCGCTCTTTGACCGCTAAGGCGACTTGCGATGCACTGATTGAGATATTCAGTCGCACAGGCGTTCCGGAGATGATCTGCTCCGATCAGGGCACTAATTTCAAATCTCAGCTCACGCAAACGATGATGGAGAAATTAGGTTGCACGCCAAGGTTCTCAACCCCAGAACACCCAGAGAGTAATGGAGTTGTAGAGAGGTGGAACCGAGTACTGAAAAACATGTTGTATCATGTCATTCAGAGAGACTCTAAGAATTGGGACAAATTGATCCCAATGGTTTTATGGGCTTATCGGGAAGTTCCCCATGATGTAACCGGAGTAGCTCCGTTTCGTCTATTGTATGGAAGGAATCCCACGGGACCGCTTCTAATACTGCAGAGGACGTGGACGGGAGAAATGCCGGTGCCCGCAACATTGAGAGAAAGCCCCGCTAAGTATTTACAGCAACTTAAGGAGCAGCTCGAGACGGCCGCTAATATTGCTGAGCTAACTAGTGCAACTCATCAGGAGAGTTACGCCAGTGCCTATAATCGCAGCACCAGGCTCAAAGCTTTTAACGTTGGCGACCAGGTTGTGGTTTTCGACAATGATCGGAATTGTAAGATGTCACCTAAATGGCTAGGCCCATTCACAGTGGTTGGACGTGAGCGCGAACACTCTTACCGCGTTGAAACATCTGAGGGAAAGGTGAAAAGTGTCCACGCCAACAACATTCGACCTTACTATACAAGGGTCAGTCATATTGGGGTAGTCTTCGATGAGGACCATGATTTTGGGGAGGTGGAATATGCTCCACAACCAACCACTATAAAGCGGGAAGAGCTAGTGCTAACGAGCGAGAAGGTTGCTCACCTTGATGCTGACGCGCAGGCGGAAATACAGGCGGTGTTCCAAAGACATTGCACACTCTTTGACGGCACCCCGGGCATAGCGAAGGTAGACGAACATAGGATAGAAATAGAACCGGGCCACCAGCCAAAAAAGGTGTTTCCTTATCGGGTGCCGGAACTATTAAAGAAGGAAGTCAGCCGGCAAGTTGACGAACTTTTGACTTGGAAGTTGATCTACCCCACGGAGAGTGAGTTTGCACACCCGGTAGTATGCGTCGGAAAAAAGGATGGGACTATCCGCATGTGTGTGGACTACAGGGCGTTAAATGCCGTCACCAAAGTGGATGCGTTCCCTATGATGAATCCTCAGGAATTGATTTTCCGAGTAGGCAGAGCGCAGTTCATTACGGTAGTGGACCTTAGGCGCGGGTACTGGCAGGTACCGATGGAAGAGAAGAGTCAGAAATTCACCGCGTTTGTAACGCACGAGGGTCAGTACGCGTGGAAAGTGATGCCTTTCGGGCTAAAAAATTCCGCGGCAACCTTTCAAAGAATGGTGAATAAACTCTTGTCGCAACATCAAATGTATGCCACGGCATACCTTGATGATATTGCTATTTTTTCTAGCACTTGGGAGGAGCACTTAAAGCATCTCGACATTATTCTTAATGTCTTAGAGAAGGCGGGACTGAAAGCCAGTCCGGAGAAGTGTCAGATTGCGCGATCCCATATACATTACCTGGGGCATATTGTCGGTTCAGGGACACACGCACCAGACCCTGAAAAAATAGCAGCGATTAAGAACCTGGTACCACCGCGCACCAAAAAGGAACTACGCAGCCTGTTAGGACTGTGCGGTTACTATCGCGAGTACGTCCGAGGATATGCAGAGGTGACGAGCCCGCTCACGCTGTTAACAAAGAAAGCGGTACCTAATAAGATACCCTGGCCGGAGGAAGCTCAGGCAGCATTTGAGATGCTCAAACAATCTTTGTGCGAGGCCGTGGCGCTAAACACCCCAGAGCCCTCTCAGCCCTATTGGCTTTTCACAGACGCCTCAGCTACGGCGGCGGGAGCATGTTTGGCGCAAATGTCAGCTGAGGGAGGAGAGAGGCCTATCGCCTTTGCAAGCCACCGCTTCTCACCGACCCAGATGCGTTGGTCGACAATTGAGAGGGAAGCGTTCGCAATAATATGAGCCTTAAAGAAGTTTGACTACTGGCTTTTCGGTGCCATAGTAAACGTCGTTTCCGACCACAATCCGCTGTCGTACCTTACAACTTCTACTCCGCACGGGGCGAAATTGGCAAGATGGGCGCTGGCTTTACAGCGATATCATGTCTCGGTACAACATCGGAAGGGTATATGTAACGGGAATGCGGATGCATTATCGAGGCTCCAGAATAGTTTGTGGAAGCCATCAGAATAACAGTGCCATGCCAACTGAGGGGGGAACGTGAATGTTCCTGCCCACTCGCTGCTGTATATTGTGGACTGTGTGATTGACAATCCAAGAAACAGACACTAGTGATCTTACTGCTTGAAGCAGCAATGGTGTGCTTGATCGTTTAGCATGTATTTGTTTTCGTTTCTTGTATTCTCCTGTCGTGTTGTCTCGCAATTGTGTTTGATGTTTGTGTATACTGTTGTATGCTTAGAAAGTCCAGTGACCTAATCGCGGCAGTGATTTATCGTACCACTGAGCGTAGAACAGCCCAGCGTACTCTTAAGGGGGGACGTGTTATGTTGCCGCTCATAAGGCGATCGTGCAGAAGGGACGACGTAGCACCGTACGCTATACAAAGCTTCTTTCTCGGCTCTCTCTCTGCATGGTCTTGGACAGCAATTATCAATGGAAAGCAAACTGCTCCCATTGAGCGGCTGGTCTCCCACGCTGGCCCCCAGGGGTTCCTGGTACGAGACCCTTCCCTTTCGCTGAACGTCGCTCGGGGGGGTCGCGGCTGCGCGACCGTACTTGCCCCTCAGTGGCCGTTTCGGGGAAGAGCAGCTCGGACGCGTAGGAAGGAATGCATGAGAAGTGCGCCGTCGCTCGGAGCGACAATGCGCTTGGCCCAACCAATTCTTTAACGACCGGCATGCGCTCTCGGCGCGCCGACTGGAACAAAGGGTTGAGTCCCAGCAGTGCAAGGTCCGAACTGCGGGAAAGGCGAAGACACGCTGTGTTTCCTGGAACGACAGGGTTCGACTGGATGAGCGTGGGAGATGGCCCGAATGCCGCAGGGCTGCTACGATACCGATATTTCGATTGTGAGAATATCTGAGAGCGTGGGATAAGGAGAGGGAGAGCCATGATGGGAAAGAATGCCAAAATGCCTGTTTAAACTGCAAAGACGCTGCTGTCGGGATTAGGGACAGCCCACTAGGGAGTGGCTTAATCTGAGGATAAACAGATTGGATGACGGAAGGTTGAGGCGGACCAGCAGTGGCCACCTCCCCTCTTTCTTTGTTACCGCAAGGTACTAAAGACTGGACGGGATTCGTTTCCCTTCAGTCTAGGCTGTAATCACTTAACTGATCGATCAGTAAGACTCCGTACGATGCAACTTCTGTCTGGGCCGTAACCACTCGGTGGTCGAACAGTGAGACTAGGTTCGTTGTATGTAGTAACAGTGTTCTAGGCTCTAACTTAAGAAAAGTTAAGTAGAAGAGTAAGACGCTGTTGATGTCTATGTTATCATCAGTGTGCTTCGGCAAGATGTACATATGACTGTAAATATTTTGCTACAATATACCTTCAAGTTCATTACCTCCAACCTGCCTCCTGCTTCATCGACGTCGATCATCTTCTTGACGGGACTTCAGTCCACATCAAGGAGAAAACGATCTGTCGGGACATCGGCCGGCATTGTTAAGCTTGTTCTTTACCCGCTCATGTGCTTATTTGCCTTAGTTTTGGCTAATTAAGCTTCGCCAGCCGTGTATTGGTGACAATGTGTCGCCGTTTTCAAGATACGCTCTCAGTAAGCGGCACACAAGGCTTAAAATGTGAGTGCACTCGCTTTCACGGCCTTCGAGACTGCGCATGCCGGCGCTCGAAATCTCAGAGGCCATGTCGCTTTGCTCACGTTTACGGTAGTCTCGTCGAGATGGCGGCACTGCCACCGGGGCTTTTTTTCTTTTTGTACATCGGCTGTTTAAAGCTACAACCAATTAAATAGAGCCTAGACGAGTCGTGTGGTACATTACTGTATATACAATGCTTGAAATGACAGTATTATTTGGCGAAGTATTCCTTCAGTCACAAAGACGACTTGGATAAGCCAGCCTTCGCAGGCACATGCATGGATGCGCACCCCCTGGGCACTGGAGAAATGTTGCAGAAGCTCCGGGGCACTGATGACAAGTGGAAAATCGGCCTTCTCAAAGCGGAAATGTCGGCGAAATTTCTCGTAAACGGCATAGCCTCGACGACATGGACCACCTGCGTAGCTTCTCTGGTTTCCAAAGTATAAATTAAGCGCTCCTATGTCATCGCAACTTCGAAATGACAGGCAGTACGGGTCAGAAAGGAGACTCGATGGCGGCATTTTGAAACGAAGCGATGTTTGTCGGGTCTGCCGACACAGCACTAACAACACACTTACACGATACTGGCTCAATGATTTTGTGGCGCACTTAAGGATTTAATAACAGTTGTTTTAAGGTGTAGTTGTCGCCGTACATGCCTTTGCGTTACCTTTAACGTTTCGCTCTCTTCCGCTATACTAAAAGTCTAGTTTGTGCCGCTAAGTGCACCCAGCTTTACCGTAACGTTAACCTTAACGCTAAATCTTTACGTTTGCTGCTTTCCGATATACTAAAACTCACTATTCGCACGTGTGTCTACACCGTCATCTCGGCGTTTCCGACGAAGCGCGCGCTTCCCTAGCAACCGTCATTTTAATTCGGGTGGCGGCCGCCGACAGTCAAGAATGCTCAGATCCGGACAGCGTCGACGCCCCCTTCCCCACGGTCGGGTCCCGCGAGAGGGCTCCGGCAAAGATGTCTGTCGCGGGGGTCCCCCCCTCTCCCCATATGCCGCCACGGCCTCTGCCTCGCGCATTCCTTGATTTATGCGTGCGGCCGCGTCATGCATAAAACACGAGGATGCGGCGAGCGCGGGTCCCAAGCCCGTCGCAGACTCCGACGCTGCGTCGCGATCAGAGGTCGCGGCACCTGAAATGTGCCACCAGCGCGTTGCTGCTCTGCCGCACACACTGCACGGTATAATCATGGTGGTGGCGCATTCAGCGCCCTTTCCGCACCGTCATGCGAAGCTTGCTGATCGTGATTTATCTCGGTTTTATAAAGGAAGGTCCCTCTCTCCATACGCACCACGATGACAGCGTCAGTCGATTTTTGCACTGTTGCCGCCTCCTGCACCTGTTGAGGATCGATGGAAGGTCAGAGATGTCCGTAGTACCCAGGGGAGCTTTATAAGTATGCACACTTATTCACACTGACTGATATTGGTGTTTCTTAGAGGGCCCCTAAACAACCCCGAGGTCCAAAATTTGTTTTAAAGATATAACTGCGCTCCTGTGCGATGTGAACATGCTCCCGCCAGAATTTTGCGAATAGCTGCAATAATAAAGAAGTTACACGGGTTTCAACGGCCGCTTGCGTCGGTTTCGTTTTCTCGGTCGGCCTCCCCACCCTTCTCCGCCGAGGAGAGGGCAGGCGCGGCGCGCCGTCGAGACTCCGCCCACTTTTGACAAGTGACATGACGTGAGCAACTGACGTCATTGACGCTTGCGCTGCAGTGGCTGCAGTTCCGGTTGCTCCTGCGCTCACGCCGGTGGGATGGCCAGAGGATCTGACAATAGACCTGGTTTCGACCAATCAACGAGCTACAACTGCGCAAGGTTGTTCGCGGTAGAACGTTACGACACCTAGGATGCGAGGGCGACTGGTCAATCGCAGGAAAGAGGCGCGGGAATTCTTTTTTGAAATACGGCGTCTGTGTGGCGCGCAGCGCTGTCATATTCGCAGAATGTGATCGCCGGAACCATCTCTACGACTGAGTTAGGCTGTTTGGGCGGCTTTAAAAAAAGTAGGAGCCTGTTTAGTGGCCCTTTAAATACCGCACTCACGCAGGATTTTCGCATGCGCCAACATCTGCGATGGCTCGTTCTTGTTTTCTTAATTTAATTTTTTTTTCTGGCGTCGTGAAGCTAGGATAGCGCTAGAAGCTACGCGAATACAAGTCGTGAAAGTCTCATACTCTATAGGCGTCGCTTTAATGGAGCGCCTCGTATATACAGCATCTTGCGTTCGATCGTGCCCCCGGCATCCACAGTACAAATGGTGCTGGACAGGATTTCGCAACTTTCCGCAATATATTCTATCGCCGCCTATATTACGCTCAAAGTCAGATAGTCACTCCAATTATTTTATTTTTATTTCGCCCAGTTGAAACGGCACCTCGCAGTCGGATCCGTTACGTCGCAAGTTCAGCGGCGTAAACTCCTGCATTGAGTCGACAGATGCTCGACGCGCTAAGCGAGGTACGTTCTACGGCCACTTGTACGCCGAAGTGCCACAGCTGCTATCGTCGATATGGCGTTAGGGAAGGGAAAAGCCGCCGTTGCAACCAACTCCCCCCCCCCCTCCCCCCACTTATCTTTTTTATTTAATTCGAGAGCATTGCACGGATCATTGTGACACCTAACAGTCATCAAAAAGGCGCCGCAGACAAGCGGCACACGCCGACGATGACGATGATGCTCCTTCACATTTGGCATCTACCCACTTGAAGGGATTAGCCAAGAGTCAGGCGGATTTGAGTTTACTAAGTTATGCTACCTGAAAGGTTGATTCGCCCTTCGATGTGAATTTGAGTATTACAAACGTAGTCTTTTGATACTAAATAGCTTAATAAAATAAAATGACAATCAATCACACGACCTATAATTATAAGTCATTTTCGTTGAACGTAGGCCTCTGCACCCCCTACTTTCTGCTCATACCCACGATATGTGTGTGACCATTCTACCGAAGGTGCGGTGGCTAGTACGCGGCGCTAAGGAAGCTGCGCGCTTTCATGAGTCACGTGACACCGATCTCACCAGCTGCTCGGACGGGTGAAATTAATAAACGGCGTGCACTTACGTCCTGCGTTTGTTTTCATCGAGTGTGCTGTATAGGTGTTTGGCACGCAGGAATAGCTTCTTATTAAAAGAAGGACGTAATTAATGTCGTCGGCACAGACGCGATTAAGCGCCCGCCGTGTCTCCTTAACGTAATTAGGGCGCCGCGTATTTCGAGAACACGTTAACGCGTAATGTCCAACACGAAACATTGGCCATTAGAAAAAAAAAAAAAAACATGCAAGGTATATAACGAAACCCTGTAGACGTTAAGGACGCATTAGGCTTGGATGGCGTTAGTCCGAAACGTTTAGTGCATAACGCGAGGGCAGGCTTCGTGAATTCACAAGCTAAAGGTGCGGCCGCAAAGGTCGCGAAAGAGAGCCCGATCTCGCGAAACACTTGCCGCGTGTGTTTTCTTCAAGGTCAGCTCTTGCTGTTAGCGTCGAAATTAGTACTCCCTCGCCCGTACGAGGTCAGTCTTCCCATCCAGTCCTCTCACCCCCTCATGTTTCTCACCGTACTATAGTTTGGTTCCTCTCGCGAGTTGTGGCGGGTTGTCATCGAGATTACGATCTGTCGTTGAATGACCCCTACAACATATTTTATGCCCATTTCGTTCACAACTATCGCTTGTTCAGTTTCGTTCCCTCTTTTGTTCCTTTCAGAAGTCTGCCACATTGTTCAGCCCAAAATGCCGCCCTTAACGTCGTCGTTAGCCCACGTTCGGAATGGTCACTCGCATCAACACACTAATCGCTCAGATTGCAACTAAAACGTTAGGAAATGTTTCTATCGTATACACCGACTGTAACTGTATACTGCGAGGAGACGAAAGATGTCAGTTCCCCCCACCCGTCAGGCACACACTACACGATGACGTGCAAGCGCACTTTGCTACGTCGGACGATCGAGCTGCGATCCGATTTTGTCAATACGAGATCTGCATGTGTTATAGAGGACTATACTGTCAGTAATGTGTTCGTTAACATGTTCTCGGCATCTGCCAGGAAACCTTCCCTCGGTGCCTCTTATCGTGCTGCGTCATCTAAGAAGGGGAAGGGAGGGAAGTACCGCAACGATCGTCACAAGCGAGCCGTGAGAAGACAGCCGTGATCTAAGGGGGACGGTGTCCTTGGGAAAACTTTCTCAGCCACAAACATACATAACTGCATGTTACATATATCCAGAAATGTATACGACCGAGTGCAAAAGTCTGTGGCGCACGAGCAGCGTGCCTGACCGCGCTGCTCAGCTCAGCCCTGGACGAGCAACTCTGGGCAAAGCAGCGGGCCAAGGAAGCCGCCAGGAGGCTCCTGGCCGACACCTATAGGCGGGAGCCCAGTCCACGAACACGCCAGATACGCAATAAAAGCTTTTCTGCCTCTCTGTATACTCCTCCACGCGATTACACACGTTGGAACAAGGAGAGCGGGGGAGAAACCACTTCGTCGCATGTAACGCTTCGCGGCTGATTAACCCGTACGCTCTTAGAACGGTAACATTTAGTTTATTTTATAGGTGCACAAAAATGTGAAAATATGCTCTTTACTAAAGGTTGAAGCGCTTTAACCTTTACTAAAGGAGCATATTTTCACATTTTTGTGTACCTATTAATTAAACTAAAGGTTACCGTGCTAAGAGTGTACATGTGGTAGCATGCGACAGACACACCGACACCGCCTTACTGCCCTTTCTGTCTCTCTGCGGCACACTCATCGCAATACACTGCCGCAATGAATGGACGGATTGAAACACCGGCGGATCTCTCCCTTAATTTTTTTTTTCTTTCTTTCCTGGGCATGAGTAAGCTGCAGAAAGGGCCGAGCCGTAAAGGGGACTCCTTTGAAAAGACAAGAGAGCAATGAGGATGGGCTCATACGTGCCCCCCGTCGACGGCGCGGATAGCTTACAGCATCTCGGGCGCCCTTGTGTCCGCCAGGGATGATTTGGTAAGCGCGTCAGCAGAGAAGAACCCTTGCAACACGAAGACCTTTTGCGCGTGGGTTTGTTCGCCCGGCAGACCTTTCCGAGGTCCGGTATAGATATATCTTTTCATATCTCTCTCTCTCTCTCTCTCTCTCTTGCGCTACAGAGAGAGAGAGAGCTAGAGGCTGCTGACACATGACTGGCGTCACGCCACTTGGCGTTAAGAGCGTTTCGTATTATGCTTCTCTGCTTTTCTTTTTTCCTATAGCTCCTTCGTTTTCCTACAGCTCTTCGTTACTACACGAAACATGCCTCGGCTTCCTCCCTTGACACATGCGCTACACGGGCGCTCTTCGATTCGCTATTGGGCGTGTCATCAACGGGCATCATTTAATTCGTTACGATTACACGGACACGGTCTAAAAGAGGCGAGATTTTCTGCCGGCTAACACGTCTTCTTTTCCGCTTGTTCGTTATTTATTCCCCGGTTTCCGTATTTCTTTCTAGCAGTCTTTTTTTTTTTTTTTTGGCCGTTAAAACATTGTCATACCGACATTCTGTTCGTGTTTGTTGAGTTGAGATCATTAAGCGAGCTGAAGTTAGCCACATGCAAGCGCTGGCAAAAGGCGCTAAAGACCGCAGTTTTCAAGGTGGGTTCGGCTGCAGTACTGGCGGAGCAAAAAAAAAAAAAAAAAACAATTCACAATGTGCCAGTGGGCGGGCGACAGACACTTGTGCGGGGCCTTTCAGCGCGTTTGTAAAATACGCCCCGCTTATAAGTTACGAGGCAAAGTATAACAAGGCCGCATCCGCACAAAAAACTCCTCGATAAAATTCTTCATACCTGAACGTTTCGGCCAATCCTGATACTGGGCATATCGTTAGCGAAACCAGCTTGCCAGTGGCAAAAACGCACTCACGAAATCGAGCATTTGTGCATTTTGTCCAAGACATATAAACACATAGATGCGTTTAGTGTCTTCGCGTAGTGCGAGGTAAGCTCTAAAGTATAGGCGTTGTCCTTTTCCGAGTGCTTCCAACGCGTAAGAAGAAACGCAGTGCGTGGACATAACTCCCTGGGCACTACAGCAGACACGCTTCAGCCCATCCGATCCAATTCTGAACTGGCCATTCTTCTATACCTGCCCGAATCGTCCTAGGAGATCGTATGCACATCCCGTGGCCGCAAGGTGCAAGAGAGAGCCTTCCCACGAACGGCGCACGACGCGAGCCCTTCATCGCCGCGTCCGGCAATGGCTGCCGAACGAAACCCGAGCGAGCCGGCTGCGTGCATCATACAGCATACGTGTACGCAGGCAGAAGGTGGTGTACGCACATGCGTCATCAACGTTACTTGAGACCATTTCTCGGCTCTCTTGCATTGGCGCCTCCGCGCCGACAGTCATGAGAACGCGCTCGCGCTGCCGTCACGGCGGCATAATGACGGAGACGTGCCTGCACATATATGGAAGCGGTAGACTGCGGGCAACACTGGATGCGCCAAGTGGGCACAAAGGGACGCACGTTCGGTTCGGGTTCCATATAATAACGGCTCTCACTTGTTTACACCGCGCAAGCATTCATGTCTTACGCTATCGATTATTTTAAAGACGATAGTCTTTCTTGCGACACTTGAACGCAGAAATTTTGGTCTTTCTGTTTGTCTGCTGTCACACGATTTAGCTACCCGGCCAAAGTTTAAGCACTTGCCCAGCCATCTTGAACTGGCAGCTGCGTTCATACTTGTGAACACTGTCGATCAAAAAGCAAATATTACGCATATCTGAGGCACAACATCAATACATAAGTGTTAGGTGGTGTGTTCCTTTACTAGAAAATACACAGATACGTAATTCTAAAGACCCCAGTGTTTGTTAGGCTGCGCTAAAAATGCGACGCTATGCACGAAAAAGGCCTCTGCCGACGATTTGGTGCTGCCACCTGGCAGTTGCTCATGGATTCTGCACAAGCTCATGTTTCCAGACGGCGCTGCCAGATGGCGTCCATATCTCACGCAGCGTAGTACGGCCCGCAGAAGGCTATCGTCTTTCGACGACATTTGCAGCGAAGCACACAGATACGCGGCCAATTTTTTTCGTAAGAAGAAAGAAA
The DNA here is from genome assembly GCA_013339685.2 of Hyalomma asiaticum. Lineage (NCBI taxonomy): Eukaryota > Metazoa > Arthropoda > Arachnida > Ixodida > Ixodidae > Hyalomma > Hyalomma asiaticum. Next base: position 23,216,665 of record CM023481.1, read on the forward strand.
CTACGGCGAATCATCATGGGTGTGTTATTACTCTTGCCCACATTACGAGGGAATGCGAATCGCGGCCACAAGAAATCAGTTCTCCCCCCTTCTAGGGACAACACCTCGAAGACCGCAGCGGGAGGCCTGGCTTGATACAAGGGATCGGGAGAGCCAGTTGGCTCTGCTCGACCAAGCCCAGCGAGTCGCAAAGGCCAGTGGAACCCTGGACTGAGGACTCCGCCCACTTAGCGAGAAAGCGTGCATGAAATAAAAGATCTTTCTTCTTCTATTGCAGTATGGACATAATTGAGTGTGTGTGAAATTTTGAGTTAAATGCAGACTCTGGCCAGAGAGGTGACCATCGGGGGCACGCTTTAATTTTTTTTTTTTTACATTTGTGATAGTTAGCAATTCGATTTCTTTACTTGTCTATATTTCTTTTTGTGTAACTTTTGTCTCTCTTTTTTTTTCGTTTTGCTGCGAAACACAGAGAAATGGAGTAGCCGAGCTAGGTGATCTACCTCAACCTCTCCACAGCGCTCAAATTAGAAGAGAACAGAACAGGATGCAGTCAGGCCCAAATAAGCACTTCCGAACACGAAGATAGTCGCGAATTTGACCTCAGAGAACAATACCCCGAACATTTTTCCACGCGCGCATTCTTTCTTCCTCTGTCGTCGTTCCGACGACCCCTATAGATAAATGCTGCACGATTTTCCGAAAGCGCCACGGCAGTGATGTTTTTGCAGACATCCTTCACATTCCTTCGCCTCTTTTACACTCGCGCACCGAACCACAAAACCTCTTTATTTCCCTTTGCAGGACGTGCTCATCGACTTCCTGCCATGCATCCACGATCAAATAGCGACTAGCACGCTGGCAAACCCTAGCGCGCCAGCTCGGGGCAGTTCCACTTACCTCGGCATGCGTCATAAAATAGCCCCGAAGTTACACCATTCAACTACCACGAACCCAAAAGCCAGGTGTTCATTTTGTTATGTTTGTTTTCTTTAACCAAACGATCAAGAGCACCCGAGAGCTTCCTCTGGTGCTACACTATATACATTAGCCCGACAAAAGACGTTCCGGTGCCAAAAACAAAAAAAAAAAGAAAGAAAACTCAATTCCGTAATGACGACATATTATACTACCCTTTGCCAAGAGATCTGGCGCGTGCGGGGGGAGATATTTCAGTAAACGCATTTGCTCGCCTTAGAATAAACACACACACACACACACACACACACACACACGCACACACACACACACACACACACACACACACACACACACACACACACACACACACACACACGGAGACTAAGCGGACAGAGATGCGGCTCCAGCGCGAGAACTCAGCTGAAAATACGGTCTGCTACAGCGGCCTTTGGCGCCGCCAGAAGGGCTGCGTTATCAGCCGGTACTGCGCAGCAACAGGGCACCAAGAATGAAAACGCGACGAGATGCATGCATGAAGAGGATCTTTCTTTTCCTGCCCCAGCTACCATCTGCACCAGAAAGAGTGGCGGTGCTGCGGTAATGAGGTAATCCGCTGCACCGTACGCTTTTTTCTTTTGTTTCGGGCCCATCGGTGTGCAGTCGCGCGCTCTCGACGCGTATGGTAATAATCGCGCCCGCTGCGAGTGGACTCTGCCATTAGAGAGACTCTGCCCGTCCCAAAGCACGCGGGGTATCTCCAGGGTATCTACTCGCTTACTCGCTGGGCTCGCTACGTACTTGGCAATGCATGCGGTCGACATTATCTCTCTCTCTCTCTCTCTCTCTCTCTCTCTCTCTATATATATATATATATATATATATATATATATATATATATATATATATATATATATGGCAATGAAAGCACACACAGTGAAGCGTTGTCCGAAAACAACTTTCTTTACTTATTGAACCAAACTTTCGAGAAGTCCCCTCTCGAAACGTTGTTTCAGAAAAAGTAAAGAAAGTCGTTGTTTTCTGACACCGCTTCACTTTGTTTTCCTTTCCGTATTTAGAGAAAACTGGCCCGCTGACTCGCTACTTTCCCCCCATATATATATATATATATATATATATATATATATATATATATATATATATATATATATCAGAGCGAATGAAAGGAAGAAACAGAACGAGTGGCAGGCAGAGCCGCTGCCGTGTGTTTCTTGTGCCCGGGCCGTCCTTGAAAAAGTACAGCGCCGAGTGCGCGTTGGGAGGTCACGCTGCGATGCGCCAGTGTCGAGAACAATGTGACAGCCGAGGACGATCGACATCAACACCATCGCTGCCGCCACAGCTTCTCGCCGCTCCTGTCACCGGCGAGGACTCCCTACAGACCAGCGCAATTAGCTCGGTGGCGCTGTGAACGACTCCGTACATAAGGTGCAGACACCTTCGCATAGTACACGAAAAGCGTTAAGTTAACGGGTACATAACAAAGTAGAGTGTAGAGAAAACCTGACATCGTCACTAACACCTGAGACGGACAGCGTCGCTGCAGGACATTCGCTGATCACGTGACGCTCAGCTTCCATACACGGATAACGTCCTTTTCTGTTCATACAGGAAGGCAAGCACTAGCCCATCATGTCACGTTTAATTAGCGAAAGCAGCCATCTAATGACAAAAAGAAACGGCTCTTAAAAACGAAAAAGAAGAAAAAAAAACGTTGGGAATTCGACTGCCGAGCCCCTATTCGCAAAAACCCCTTGGGAGAAAAAAAAATCCTCGGCGGGCAATATTTCAGCCAATCTTGATGCTAATAATATCACTAAGGGAGCCAGCTGACCAAATAGCATAACAGAACTTACGAAATAATAGTTCCTTGAATTCGGGCCCCCGATTCTTAATAAAGGTAAGCGTGAACCTGGTGGTCAGAATATGTGTCAGACATTTATTTCGCTCAGTGCAAAGTTGCGCAGCATGTGTCAGTAAACACTTGAGCACACATCCACAAAGTTTATCGTTTGTACGTGCCTGTTCTTCTGTCAACTTGTGACTACATGTCTTCACAAATTATCTTGTGCCGTACGCTGCAGCGTGAGTTGCACTTGAGTCTCGAATCGCAGCTTCTACACTGGCGCTGGAAACTGCTTCGAATCTATTGTTCTTAAGATGCCCAGTTCAGTGCGGTCAATGCGACGGTGTTTCGAACTGCTAATTGTCAACGGCGCTTGCAAGACAACATGCATAGCCGACCAGTGTGGTGCGGCAGCACACCAACCAGGAGGGCCCGCGGTTAGTCCCTCCGATGGCCCGTCTCGAGTAATTAGACGCCTGCGAGTTAGATCAGCTGCACGCATTTAACAGGCAATGGACGAACTCTTTCCGGTCTAAGTGGTCTAAACGCGGAATTTAATCCAACTTTACCCAAGTGTGTGCCCAGCGGTGTGCGTCACAGTTTAAATATTACACGAAAAAATGATCTGTAAGGGTTCGCCATGGATATGAGGTTGAGGTGATAAACATCCACGGCCCAGGCCTCCACAACGGCGTTTCTCATGATGAACTGCATGGGTAGCGCTCTACGACGCCAAATCAATGCGAACGCCTTCACCCTACAGTGACTCCGGACATAAAGTTGAACATGAAACATTTTCAGATTTTTTAAAGCGTACGGCTACACAAAGTTCGCGCAAGTCCATTTGGTAAACTGAGAGGAACAATGAGAAAGGCTTGATGACAGACCTGACACTCGGGATACGTCACGCAGGTAGCAACTGAACGCGTTATGTCAACAGAGCCGCTTGAAAACATTCGCGCACGCTCCTTTCGCGAATGATTGTCGCGAGCCCCATTCTTAGGAAACGCGTAATAATTAGACGCTGCGCTGTGTTCTGAATGGCCTCCAGACACGCGCCCCACACTTCAGAGTGAGGTCAATTTGCCAAGAACGAAAAAATACTTGTTAGCCAAAAAAAAAAAAAAATCACAGCATATTCACGGGGTGAATGATGATGAGTGGGGCGAAGCTCCGGAAGGAATCATCGGTAAACCGTGAAACTTTTCCGTGGAATTCGCCCCACAATTAAATGTGAAACACTTGAGTAAATGTCATCAAACTATTATAACATCTCGCATCTTTCATCATCAACTACAAGTACCGCCATCTAGTTTTATAACATCTCGCGCATGCTACGAATCCTCACGGTTCAACTATGCACAATGCACAAGTGAAATCTCCCACCGGCACTTCATTGCAAGTCAAGATGCAGTGCCTATATATATATATATATATATATATATATATATATATATATGGTTGCCGGTGAACGCTTCTCCAACGCGAGCAGTCGGTATTTCTCAATCAAGAAACTCGCTAGGAGACGCTGCCTGCGCCAACGTTGTCTCTCGAGGGCGAGCGCGTGCCGGGAGCCACGCGTTCGCCCTCGGCGCGTGCGTGCCTCCCGGCAGGCACGCGCCGGTGACTACCTACTACTAGGGACGCACGACCCACGCCTTAAGGAGCTTCGCCCCTAAAATAAAGGGTACATATGGAGAGCTATTTCCTCGATTTCGCCACTGCCCCAATTTTTTTTTTTTTTTTCACTAGAGCTATACCCGAAAGCGCTTGTACCAAATAGGATCACGCGCACATACAAGGGGCGTTTCATCTGGCCTCGCGCGAAGCAAGCGAACAATAACTAATTAGCAGTTTCCGAGGCAGCGTATCTCGCCCTTCAACCCGCGCCCCAGACGCCCCACGTCCGTTCTCGTAACGAGGGAGGGTACAAGGAGGGCCAGGAGTTGAGAAGGGGGGGTCTGGTGCCGTACGCAGCACGCGCCACATACGCATGCGCGCGTGCCAATGCCGCTCGTTACACAACTCTCCGCGCACTAGTATACGCGGCACACTCCCCCTCATTTCTTTCCGGCCGTGGTGCATATGAGTCATGAAACGGCGCAGCGACCGCGAGCCGCCGTGGTGGTGCGTACTTCCAGGTCGCGAGTCAGACGGCTCAATTACGGCATCACCACGGCTCGTGGAAGCCGCGCCGCAACAGTGCAACGTCGTTTTCTATCGGTCCTTTCACCCACCCCCCTCCCCACCGCCCGATTGCTTTTGCCCGCCCCAGGCACGGGTGACGACGACCTCAATCGAAGCGAGAAGGCGCCTCCAACCTGCAGCACGCGCAACTGCGTGCGCGTACAAGATACACGTTGGCACACACGCGTTTCGCGACGCTTGAAGTTCGCGTTTTGCTTCTGCCAGAAATTCACCGCGCGTGGGCACGCACCTAACTCGGTCGCAGCGCGCGGGTGGCGATACACCGAAGGCAAAACGAAACGACGTTGCGACGTGTACGGTGCGAGCTTGAAGAGGTCCGTTCGATTAGAAGAAACAGCGCGATGCTCCAACTTCGGAGAGACGCGAAATTCGAGCGTGTATACGGTTATAGTATCGTGGCGGGTAAGAATTTCGCTACTCCTTGCCACCACCTCTAGGACAACAAAGAGTAAAAAAAAAAAAAAGGGGGGGGGGGATCGAAACGCGATTTTCTTCTCATTTTGCGATAAGTGTTTATTTCTGTCACCGACCCCATCCACTTCCAGTGAAACACTCGTATTGCCACGATCACACTGTAACTGTTTTCATACCGGTACTTCGGGCATATATACCGATGCACTTCTAGTACGCCTCTTAATATATCCATGCATCGAAGGGTTCTTGTAATTGGAAAATAATGCACTATAGCCACTCTGCGTTACGGGGCCGCAAAGTATAAGTTGGTGAGAAAAGATGGACGGACGCATGACGCCGGCCTTTTTGATGAAGCCGACTATTTTCTCATAGGGTCCGTGAACACACACACACACACACACACACACACACACACACACACACATATATATATATATATATATATATATATATATATATATATATTTCACCATACGTACGACCACGCGGTCATCTATAAGCCACACGAGACAACCTGTAGACTGTGTCATCGCGCGTGTCCCACATGAGTGAGTGTATCGCTGTACCGGTGTTATACAACAAATCACAGAAAACGGCCGTGTCTTTGATGAGCGAAAGCATTTGGGCGAGTTGTTACACGTGGGTGCACGTACTACACACCGCAACAGCGAAAAAAAAAAAAAATGAGGACGCGCTGTGTTCTTTAATCTCGCTGGTGTCCTCGCTTTTGATTCATTTCTTTCCTTTTATACATCTTTAGACGTTAGCGTGGAAGCAGTGATTGCAACCAAGGGTGTCGGAGGACATTTGAAGAGAAAACGTAGAAAAAAAGAACAGGGAATTCATCCACGTTTTTCATCTGAGCGTTTTCCTTTTACCTTCCGCAAGGATGGCTAACGCTAAATATATATACCCTCCCACATGAGTGGGAGAATATATAGACGCATGGGGTTACCTCGAATTATGATGCATAATGCTGACCTCGGACATCTACCACCAGTGTATGAGAAGCTGCTATCGAAACATTCGTACGTACAACCAGGACTAATAATAATAATAATAATAATAATAATAATAATAATATATAATAATAGTAATAATAATAATAATAATAATAATAATAATAATAATAATATTATTATTATTATTATTATTATTATTATTATTATTATTATTATTATTATTATTATTATTATTATTATTATTATTATTATTGAAAGCGAGGCATTATTTTCAACTACTTTTCGCACTGAAGCGCCGGCCCGACGACGACGGGAGAAAGAAAGAAAACTACGCAAACACGCGCTGGCGAGCAGTACAACCACCACTGGGTCGCAAGGAAAGGGCACGGCGCGAGATGACGCAAAGACCAGTCCACAGACCGCAGCTGTTCCATTTTGGCGCTCCCTTCCGGCCTCAAGGTCTCGCTCGGGGTGCTGCTGGCTGCGCAACTCACGCTGAGGGAAAGAGAGAGAGAGAGTCACAAGCGCGAAGGAAATAAAGCGGAGAACGGTGCAGACCTCGACATGGGTGCGCGTGCGTTGCCTGCACGAAGATCGCACCCGCGGTTTTGCTCCATCCACCAGGTGGCCCGAAAGAGCGCGCTACTAGTGGCCCATGACGCCATCGACGCTCGTCAACGGCACCACCGTCAGCACGGACTCTAGGCCGGAATGGATTGATCGCCAGGGGGAAGTAGACGGCTTCCGGCAGGGTGCTATCAACGCGCTTCACCCTACCTCACCGATCGCGATGTTTACGGCTCCGACGTCGTAATTAGGACTTGCGGCGCAGTTTCGAGCTCCGCTCACGGGGACGAGGCAAAAGAATTGGGATTAACGCAGCACATCGAAACTCGAAGAGTGTGCATACTTGCACCGACGGCGGCTCGTATCAGTGAACATGGGAGCTATATAGTTTATACGTATACGTGCGTATTTACTGCCAACATTCGCGACCTCGTAGCGCCTCTGAGAGCGCTATAGAGTGTCTAAAAAATTAATAATTAAATGCCTCACATTTAAGTACACTCTATGTACCGCTTCCTCTCACCATGCGGGAGCGCGTATAGACTTCGCTAAAGTTTCGCTGTGGGCCGAAGTACGTTATATATAGAGATGCTGCAAGAATACCACCACCTTGCACCAACTCCCGCCGAAGTGCGATTCCCATTTCCCGTCCGTGGCAATATAACGATCCTTGTAATGGACGCGTTCGCGCGCTGGACTGTGGAGAAAACTATTCATTCAGAAAGAGCAGCAAAACCACGGCGAAACGCGGCGTCCAAGCGATTCCAAAAAGGACGAGGAACATGGTAAACCTATCCGTGATGCGCCATCAACTTCCGCATATATACACGAAATAAGCTTCGTCTTCTTTTACCCTTACGCCGCCGCGTTGGTCTAATGGCTACGGCACTCGGCCGTTCATCGAATCCCGGCTGCGGCTACTGCGTTTTCGATGCAGGCGAAATGTTGAGGCCCATGAAGTACTACGCGATGGCAATGCACGTTAAAGAACGCCGGGTGGCCGGGGTTCTTCACAACCGCAGCGCGGTTTGTGGGACGCGAAACCCCAAAAATCAATCTTCTTTTCCCCAATCATCCAATTCTCGGTCTACCGCGTCCACAAATGCGCCTGAAAGAGAGCGCGCGCGCGACGAATAAAGTGACAAACAGACATAAAAAGACGTTTTGATTATTAGTAGGAAACTCTATGGGCACCGATCTCACTATATATATATATATATATATATATATATATATATATATATATATATATATATATATATATATATATATATATATATATATATAGTAAACTCTCGTTAACTCGAACGCGCATATCTCGAAATCTAGGTTAAGTCGAAACTTTGTTTTGCCGTGCATTAACCTCCCATAGGTGCTATGAATTTGCCCCCTCTTATCTGGAAACATTTTCGGAGGGGACAGCGGATATCTCGAAATTTTGACCAGGAGGGCAGAAGGAAAAGTCCACTCCCAACAGGAAACGAGGGCTCCGTGCGAACGCTTAGCTCTTACTATACGTGCCGAATGCGGTCGTGAAAGGCGAATTTGAAATTCCCTCGGACGCAGCCGTTTCCTATAAGCCTTGTCAAGTAACTGTGGGAGTGATCACGTTTGCTCACCTGCGCCAATATCGTTGAGATGGCCGCGAACGACGCAGATGACGATGCAGACGAGGAAGAGCCTCGAGAAGTGCCTACGACGACAGAAACACGTAACGTGCTGCGCTTGCTCCGCAACAAGGTCGGATGCAGCGGTGGCGACCAACGCGAAACAGGCGAGCATCACGCAGTTTTTTGATCCTCGGTAATAAATTTCTTTCCCTGCGAATTCTTGTGCATTTACTACGGTAGCTCTCTCGTGCAGTGGAGCTTTTCCTGGCAGCACTGACTTTTACAGTGACCTGGGCAAACACTTCCGGCGTTTTGCTTAACTCGAAATACCGCTTATCTCGAAATTTTTCCCGGATTTGACGGCTTCGAGTTAACGAGGAATTGATATATATATATATATATATATATATATATATATATATATATATATATATATATATATATATATATCCAGTAAATGCTTCTGCGGGTCCAGACGAATATGAGCAGTGAAGGAACGGACGAACGGTGCAAGAACTTTTTACTTTGCAACGTTTCGGCCGGTGGTCCGGCCTTCATCAGGAAACCCGTCTGGTCAGGAGCATACATGAAGACAATTAAAATAAGACGCTGAACACGATAAAAGCAAGTAAAAGCAAGACGTTTCGGCTCCCGCACGGGAGTCTTGTTCACAAATGAAGAATATGTGCGTGAGCAGTGCGATTATGTATGTCTCGTAGGCCACATTTTAAAAGACATAACCGGACTGCTCGCGCACAGATTCTTCATTTGTGAACAAGGCTCCCGTGCGCGAGCCGAAACGTCTTGCTTTTATCGTGGTCAGCGTCTTATTTTAATTGTCTGCATATATATATATATATATATATATATATATATATATATATATATATATATATATATATATATATATATATATATATATATATATATAAGATTATATGAAGAGGGAAAATTTAGACAGCCAATGAGCCAGAATGCACGAGATGAATTATTATTATATGAGAGACGTCGTATACTGGAGGGTTCTGGAAATTTCGGCCACCTGGGGTTAGTTCTTTAACGTGCACTGCCTTCGCACAGCACACGGACCTCAACTATTTGTGTAGCTGCAACCTGTTTCTTCAAAAGTTTGTGTTTTGTGTTAAAGGGACCGACAAACATTTATTTAATGTACCTGTCTTCTTTATTTCAACAGAAAGCTTACCGGTCAGTGTGTCCAATCACGCCACGATAACAGGGAAAACGCTGTGCAAAATTTTTCTTTTTTATCGGAGCTTTTTTGTCTATGGCCGAGAGCTGTCGGGTGTGCTTGCACCAGGTTCTGCCGCGACAGAGCGCATGCGCGCGCAGCCTGGCAGGCGCCGCGCGCATGCGCCGCGGTTAGAAGCAGGTTTTGGGGTGTCGCGGAGGCAGCGCCGCTTATCAGTGTCTACTCCTTTTACGGTTTAGAAAGGATATAAGAGGTCGGGGATGCCTTTTTACGTACGTAATGCAATTTTAAGTCCGAGTTATGCTCCTATGAACAGCAGCAGGCGGCGAACAGCAATTTAAGGACTCCATAACGCAGTACAAAGGCTTCGCCACCAGGCTATACGCCACGTTTCAGTTGCTGTATCTTATTCAAACTACGAAAGGGTGCCCGATTCCATTACTATAACTCGCGATCTTTCCATGCGCACAAAAGTCCGTTGATGCGTTCTGGCCAGTTGTCGGTCCCTTTAACTATTCTTTTTTTTTTCTCTTTTGGACGTCATCTTTTTATTCATTTACCTCCACCCCCCCACCCCCCTTCCGCCACTAAAATGCCCAAATGTAGGTTTCGTAGGTTTCGGAGTAAATAAAAAGAAAGTAGAAAGCACGTTTTGTATGACATGCTCTAATGCTTATGTGGACCGCAAGCAGGCTTTCCACATGCACGGGGAAGAATATCTACTGCCAAGCCCACGGCGTTTACACCGGTACGTGCTATACCTCGCCAAAAAAAAAACGTAGACGAACCACAACCCATTCCTACACTATCCAGCGAGCGATGACGTGGCGTGCTTAATCCGCATAAGCTCCGTCATGGGGCTAAAACCGCACTATAGCCCACGATCATATATCGCAGCTCCAAGCAAACCGAGCTAAGTAGTTCCCGTGCCATATCACATGGAATGACGTCCGCCCTGAAAAGCCCGGTATGATAATACACGATCCGACTGGTGGTGCCTAGTGCGTTTGTAAAACCTACAGCAGGTAACCACACTGACATCCTCTTTCGTTTATACCTTATGCAGCAGCGTCGTGTGAGCGTGACCAGCGAGCTACCCTTCAAGTGGACCTTGTCACGCATATCGCGTTTCGTTTCAGCGTTATCTCGAACTGTCACGCGAGCACATCATTGTCCGGCAACGCAAATAAAATCGCAGAAAGAAATAGCGGAAGCACTTCTCTTGTTTCTCCTCTCCGGAAGTAAAAGCGGCCGTATCCATTTCATGTTTCGTGTAACGAAATTTACACGTCATTTTCTTCCTTAGCATTCGTTTAGTACAGAAAGGGCGCGCATAATTCGCGTCTAAATGAGAAGAAAAAATAAATCGTCAGACAAAACATGTAGTCGTAACTAATCTATACACCCTTGACACGCACATACTATATCGTGTTCACCTTCAGCTTTATTTTATCGCCCTGCTTCATTTGGCTAGAGCCCTGCCACGGATGTCGAGTGGGTATAGCACGCGGCTGCTGATCCGAAGGTCGCGGGATTGAATCGCGGCGGCTGCATTTCGATGGAGGCGAAATGTTGAGGCCCGTGTGCTGTGCGATGTCAGTGCACGTTAAGGAACCCCCAGGTGGCCAAACTTTCCGGAGCCCTGCTCTTCGGCGTCTGATAACCAGAGCTGGTTTTGGGACGTAAAATCCCACAAACAAACAAACATACAAACAAACAAACAAACAAACAAACAAACAAACAAATAAATAAATAAATAAATAAATAAATAAATAAATAAATTCATTTGGCTAGCAACAATATCGGCACGTCAGAGCGTAGAACATCTTCGCACACGCATGCTGAAGCAAAAGCCTCGAAGCCTTCCGAGGGCTCGGCCTGCGCGTACGCGTAGAAATAAACCTATACGCCAAGAACACTCTCCCTGTGCCGAGTGCCGCGCCGTCACAGAGGGAGCACGTGAATTGCGTACCACGGTCGACAAACCTGATTCGGACACACCTGCCTGGGCAGGGTCGCGCATAGTTCTGCGTTTCTCTTCGCACTCTCGTCTCATCCCTTCCTCCAGCATATGGTATATTGCCAATGGAATGACGTGGCGGATGTTTTCGTCTGCCCGGGCACGTCCGCACGTTTCTCCCCCAAGTTCTGGGCAAAGACCACGACGTCAGCACAGCGAGACGAGGTGGCCAGCGTACATACATAATCCGACATCGCCGAAGGCCCAGTGTCAGCTCCCCCGTATTTTCAGGGTCACAGGGGTTCAGTCTCCCCCACGGCGTCGTCGGGGCGGTTTCCACATTCACACATATACATAAAGAAGCGTATAATTTATTCCCGGCTCCTTAGGAAGGCTGGCGCTAGGACGTGCTGGAGCACACTCGGGCCGTTTAGTTCATAGGACGAATGTGTAATACATTAGCAAGCTTCACACAGGGCCCCGCCACGGTGGTCTAGTGGCTATGGTACTCGGCTGCTGATCCGAGGGTCGCGGGATCGAATCCCCGCCGCGGCGGCTGCATTTCGGTGGAGGCGAAATGTTGAGGCCCGTGTGCGTCTTCAGTGCACGTTAAAGAACCCCAGGTGGTGGAAATTTCCGGAGTCCTCCACTACGGCGTCTCTCATAATCTCAGCTGGTTTTGGGCCGTAATACCCCAGAAATCAATCGAATGAATGACCTTCACACAGGCCCTGCGACAATTTTTGAACGTACAGTTAAAACACGTCCATCTCTAGCGTGAGAGTAGCAGGGAACTTACGGGCTCTTGCGAAGTTCAGCCAAAGGTCGTTCGGACTCTCCTATGCCATGTCGTCATAAAGTACACAGCAAGCGTGAACGGCGAGCCGGTGGAGGATCTCGGAGGCCAAGGGCCGCGTCAAGCAGGCCCAGCGCGTGACCTAGCGCGTCATGCAGTGACGTTGGTGTCCACGTAACCACATTGGTTTAGTGCAGCTTTTAACACTCTAACAAAAACATGATGTCCTGCCATTCGCAGCCACCACCTCGCGCAAGACCTCTCCGGCATCCATCGCAGCGGCCCCACTACGCTTAACGACCAATGCTGACTCATAATAATCTTTAGTATTTGTTATCACTTGCCCTAATGGTGCTGCGGTACTTTATCAATACATTTACGACCTGATAACGTAGTCCAGACGGTGTGTTCCTGATGACCATGAATTTTGGTTGATGGTATGTAATCGTATTTTCTTAAAATGATTACGTGTCAAGCAAAAATACTGTCACTGAAAGCGTATTTTTGTTTTGATATTAGATTCGATATTCGATAAGATCAATATTTGGCACCCCTAACTATATAAAAAAGAATAATCCAGGCCATGATGCGCGGCACTGCAGCGTTTGGGTTGTTTGGGGGCTTTTGGGCTGTTGCCACGATCATATATCATGCACTGCTGGGCAGCAGTACAGACGACTAAAGAAGAAATTGCACGTTTTGTGCGATAATCATGTTCCCAATGGCCGGATTCGAAAGACAGACGAAAGTGTTTGCGTCAAGGGAATGGTGACACAAGAGTCAAATAGTGAGGGTGTTCTATGACAATTCAAAACGGTGTAGCGTGGCCCTTCGCAACTTATCCATAAACAGATTAGCGTTTTTTGACATACTCGCGTTTTTGGCATTTCCACATGAAGTGAAATTAATGGGCGCGTTTAACGCTAATGTTGGTGTGTTATGCGGCAAATATTTTTTGAATTCGCGACGGTATTTCCTTTTTTTCTCTCCACAAATTAAGGGGTGTCCCTAGATATACAATGTAGTGCGTTCAGCCTCCTCTATCTTCCCCCTCATGGGGTGTATAGGGAAATACCAGGTGTTCAGCCTTCCTTCTCTTCCCCATCACGAGGAGTATAGGGAAATCTTTGGGCATACTATAGGTTGTCGTAGAGAAGAACGGCAGCAAGAACGCCGGTAGCGAGTCCGGCGACATTGTCGTGTGACACACACAGTGTAACCAGAGCAGGTTACCACAACACTTTAACACTGCAGTGCCTGCGACGATATTAGTAAACCCACTTAACTGTCGTCATGGAAAAAACAAAAAAAGAAATGAGAGACATCAGATAGATAGATAGATAGATAGATAGATAGATAGATAGATAGATAGATAGATAGATAGATAGATAGATAGATAGATAGATAGATAGATAGATAGATAGATAGATAGATAGATAGATCAGAGGGACACCAGGTTGAAAAACGAGGATACGTGGAGTTATGGTGCATAGCGACGACCCATGCGAAGGCCGATCTTCCGTCGCATGCAAACGTGCCGCTTTGGCACCGTCCTTCTTATTTCGTGGAACGAAATAGAAAGCACACGGTATTTAGACGAAAGCTCCGAAGCCACACTTTTTTCGAGATACACGGTCGCGACGCTGCACGCTACTGCAATTCGTACCGCCGACAAAAACTCCATAAACATTGTGACAGCCTCGCCAATTCAAGTATCGGTGTTCCGAGTTCTGAAAGCTCAAGCGAGAAACGCGCCCCTGGAGAAGTGCGCTTGTTAAAAATGCAAAACGGGCTTCACTTAAGTCGTCTCGCTTTTCATCTTGCATTCCTTCAAGAAGAACGCGATTTCTCGGAGGCCCGCCGTTTCCTTCGTCTGTGTATACTTCGCTCTTAATATTTCAGTAAAACGCTCGCTTAATCAAACGTGCTCCCGTTTCCTCTTTTCAGTAGTGTGCCGCGTTTCGTCCGCTTTTGCAATGCCTGCCATCTCAAATGTATTCCCGGCACACAGCGAACGTGCACACTCATTGAATATAAATAAATCGTACGAGCAGCCACGCGCTTCGCGATGTCAATGATTGAGCTCAGTTTAGTAGGTCATGGTGGTTACGAAAACAAGACGCGATAAAGAAAGGAACGTGGAAGCTGTATGTATACAGGCATACATAGCACTGCCTCTATACACACACTATAGACCTATTCCATGTTGGTAAACAGTGGTAGGCACCGGCGATATAACGAGGGCTTGTGTCGACGTCGCGGCGCGGAGGCCCCGCCCACCGCTTGCAGCGGCCCCGCACGGTCGCGACACCGCCGCCGGCGAAGCGCGTGCGAAAGCTGCCTCCGAGCACGGGGCGTCGGAGCGCCGGCGGCGTGTTTACAACAGCTTGCGAGGGGCAGCCGCGTGAGATGAAGTCGCGTTAGCTCTGTAGGAAGCATTCGATGAATGTAGAAAAGAATGTGCCGACGCCCAGCTATGACAAGATTCGAGAAATTGATTGAAAGGATAAGCACCTTGCCACATGATGCGAACGATCGCGAGCTATCACGTCGGCATCGCTTAATGCGTATGCTTTAATTCGGTAACTAGCGCAAGGATGAACCACTTGCAACAGCGAGATTTGTTTAAATACGACTTGAAGATGCCTCAGCTAAAATAGTCTTTCGGACTAAAGCCTCTAATCCCTACACAAAATCCTTGCAACGGAATAGGTACTCACGCATGCGATATTGGTGGCGCTATAACCTATATGTAAATAGGGCTGTGATAACGCACACACACACACAAAAAAAAGCAATAACGTGCCAAGGACAAGGCTCTCAAATAACCGCCAGCAAGGCGCATAACCGCGGCTTGCGGCTCTGCCCATACGCTCAGTTCCGATCGTGAAGGCGTGAAGTCCTGTAACGACGCGGCATATTTCAAGCGTGTAGTTCATTCGAGCAGTCTGACAATCGAAAAGAAATTTAAAGCGCATCATAACCACTACAGCATTGCCAAAGACACTTCTCGTGTGTATGCTATCGCAGCCGCAAGCGATTTGCAAAAGCGTCGCTGTAATCGGCCTTTCGCTCACGGCTACGTGAATTAAGCTCTTATATATTTGTTTCATTTGAGTGTGAAATTCTTATGACGTATGTACAGCTTCCCCACTTCAATATTACACGGCGACGGCGATTACTTCTACACATCACGCTAAACTAACGTCGTGCGCGCTTTGCGGCAAGCGTCATCGCTCTGTGTCCGCACTTTGTTTATGCTTGTGACAATGCTATTTCTCTCAAATGAAACAAGCCGCACTAACGCTAAATAATTACACATATGATTAGTCGTGACGAAAATGTTTGGCGCATAACCGATGCGCCAAACAGCCGGCATTACAGGTTCGTCCCTTTGCTATATGCTATAAGCAGGAAACCGATAAAAACCTATCGCACATATCTTGTGCGTTGCTGAGCAACCAACCCATGGCGCAGGTCATCGGTGAACACTTTTTTCTTCATTTCACGGCGGTGAGAAGGGCCCGCACCAGCGAAAACGCAGCGGCTGCTACGGTAGGCGCGCCGGCGGATGCCTACCATGCGAAACCAAAACTCCCGACGACAGCGCCACCGCATCTTCGTGACGTAGGCCAGGTGGAATAGGTCTATAGGTCTGTATACTTCCGTAACTCATGAGGGAGGACGGCGCATGCGCTTTGGGAAAAAGAAAGGGCGGAAAGGGTGGAGGGGGTCCATTACGAACTGTGCCCCACCCCCGAAGCAAAAGCAAACTAAATAAAAAGGGGTGAAGCCCGCACGACCAGAAGGTATAATGGGCAGAAGCCAATCAAAATTAAAGAAGGAGGGGCACAACCCAATAGGAAGTTTTTGGAGGAAAAGCCAATCACGTGGTATAAAAAAAAAGGATTCGGAAGCTAACCGTAGAGTAAAAAGATTGGAATAAGCGGAAAGAAGCAAATAAATAGTGCCAATGAAGAGGGGGGGGGGGGGGGGGGGGTTTACTATGGCCTCCGAGATTCGGCGCGCGGGATCCCGGATGCAGTGGTCGTATACTCTGACCACAAAAACATCTTCGGGAACAAACCAACTGCACAAGGTGAGCAGAATGTATCCATATTCAGCAGGTTCCAGACGAAAAGACTGCAGTATCAATTATACAGGGCAGGCACAGGACGTAATGTAGAAAATCAATATACTGGATATACATGATGTGCAGATTACGCAAACAGGTGAACGGAAGTATGCAGGTTGACTGCAGAGACGTTGAACTTTCTTTCTTTCTTTCTTTCTTTCTTTCTTTCTTTCTTAATTATTTATTTACTTATTTATTTATTTTCCTTATTATTGTTTTTTAAAGATAATGCATATTTTCTTTTTCCACGGTAGCGAACATACAGGTTGTATCAATTACGATGCGTTAATTTTTTTTTTTTTATGTCCGCGTGTTCGGCACGAGGATGCAACGAACTTGGTATTTTTCTTTTACTGCCGTCTTGATCACCTCGGTATATTTTTTATGTCTTCAGGTAATTAGTATTGTTAATTGGGGGCGAAATGCAAAAATAAAGAAAGAACACACCCGAGTACTTGATGTATGGGTGCACGTTAAAGAACCCTTGGTGGTTAAAAATTACTCCGGAAGACCCCCCGCTACGGGGCGTGCCTCGTAAGTATAGGTGCTTTTAGCACGTAAAACCCAATCAATTATTGTTATTACTATTAAACGTTATTGATTAATTAGCGGACTGTTAAAAAGTTGTTTTAAATGCAGAACGTTGCCCGCCACGGTGGTCTTGAGGCTATGGTACTCGGCTGCTGATCCGAAGGTCACGGGATCGCATCACGGCAGCGGCGGTATCATTGCTATGGAGGCGAAATGTTGAGGCTTATGCAATGGGCGATGTCAGTGCACGTTAAAGAACACCAGGTGGTTAAAATATCCGGAGAAATCCACTACGGCGCCTGTAAAACACCAGAAATCAAACAAACGAGCGACGTTCTATATGGAGAGGTTTGGATTGATTTGATTGATTCGTGGGGTTTAACGTCCCAGAACCAGCTCTGACTATGAGAGACGCCGTAGTGGTGGTTCTTGGGAAATTTCGACCACCTGGGGTTCTTCAACGTGCACTGACATTCGCACAGCACACGGGTCCCAACATTTCGCCTCCATCGAAATGCAGCCGCCGCGGCCGGGATTCGATCCCGCGACCTTCGGATCAGCAGCCGAGTGCCATAACCACTAGACCACTGTGGCGGGGCATACATGGAGAGGTTGTAAAGCATGTTAATGTGCACATTAAATGCTTTCATGCTAATAAGTTCAGTGGTTTAAAGTTTTTGCGGGCTTCAAAGAAAGTGCGCAAGGCTTGAAAAACTAGAATAGGTGCTTGCTTGCACACACTGACATTAGAGCTAAAACCTGAATAACCATCGATGATGCACGAAGACCACAGGCATGAACAGGTTGAAGGGGGGAGAGCTATGGCCACCCCTTATTTTCTCTTATAGCCCAGCAGAAAACGTCGAGTACTCTAACGAGAGAGAGAGAGAGAGAGAGAGAGAGAGAGGGAGAGAGAGAGGGAGGGAGAGAGAGAGGGAGGGAGGGAGAGAGAGGGCTTACTCCTCTTTCTGTAAATAAAGTGCTCGGCTGTCTTCAAGGCAGCAAACTGCAAGGGAAAGCACCATCAGGGCGAATAAAGATGCAAATTTGTTGAGCCCGCGTCACCCTTGGCTTTTGCGCTGCAACAAAGCAAAGTTCGAAAGCATTATCGGGCTACTCTGCACAGGCAGAAGCTAGGGCGCTTTTACCATTATATTAATTCCTTTTACTTATCCTCGACTATAATTACCATTATCAGATGCTGTTTCTGTTTCCTTTGCTTTACTGCTGCTGCTACAACAATAACTTCAAAAACGCGTGCACTCGGCTAACAGTTGGCAAGTGAAAACTCTGCTTAGTGAAGTGAAGACTCTGATTTATTATTATTTATTTATTTATTTATTTATTTATTTATTTATTTATTTATAGCTGCCACTCTTCGTGACAAAAAAAGAAAAGATAAAGCTCAAGACGCAAAAGGATGAAGCGTAATGAGAGCTGCACAAATTTCCACACCGCTAGGACGACTACATAAAATTCCCCGTCGTTTGCAGTGCGTGTGGTGTATACGTGCGCATTACTGCCAGCTCTGCGACAATACGGCCACAGTATATAATGTCCCTACAGGAAACGGGTATAAACACCACGTTGCGGGGTTTTTACCCCAAGATGTTCGATATGGAAATCATGTGCGCCAGGGCAGCAGAAGCGCACAAGCTAAGACGAACACTGTACGGCAGAGAGGACGAGGCTGCTGGGAGAGCGCGTGCCTGCAGGCAGAGATGATGACGCAAGTACCTACGCGCCTCCTTAATGTGATGTGGAATTCGATGACCCCCCTCCCAGTTCTAGGAAAACAAGTGTTGTTGTAATGCAACCGATGCGCTCCGAGCAGAAAAACAAAAGAAAATGTAACCGCGCCGATAAGGAATTCGGCACGGTGAATGAAGGGGAAAGAAAATGCCACTTCGTCCATTGGCTACGGAACCACTATACGCGTCAATATAAGCGTACTCGGTAAGACTGATTGCTTTCTTGGGTTTCACACCCCAAAACCACCCATGAGAAACGCCGTAGAGCTGGGCTCCGGAAATTTTGATCACCTGGGGTTTTCTACAGCGTGCACTGACATCGCACAGTACAAGGGCCTCGACATTTCGCCTCCATCGAAATGCAGCCGCCGCAGCCGGGACTCGATCCCGTGACCTTCGGATCAGCAGCCGAGTACCATAGCCACCGTGGCGGGGCGCGTACATGGCAAGAGCGAAGAGCAAAATACGCGTAACTATACACCTACGGAGACCACTTAGCATGCGATCCCAACAAGGAGCGAGGCATTCGTTAAATTTATCGTATGCAAGTGCTGTTTGGCTCTGGCCGGACACCTCTACGTGTCAGCATAGGGTGTAATTCCATTTAACGAACATTTCTAGCGTACTTAAACGGCTATGCGAAGTCGCAATTTGATTTATCGAATAAGTCGCGCCAAACTGCATGAGGTAAAAAAAAAAAGAAAAGCTATATCATAAATGCCTATACCACAAGGAAACCAAACAGTGTTCAAACCATTAATTGCAGCACCAATGTTTTTTTTTGTTTGTTTGTTTTTCTCGCTAGTATCCCTGCTACGGGCCATTCTACGCTACCAGTTCAACAAAGCAAATTTTCTCTGGTAACAACCGCATAGTTGATAACCAGCGCTCGAAGCCATCGTTTTTCATCACGACAGATCGGAGGCACGAACGTCGCCATTGCGCATAAAATGCAACGCCACCACAGCCTTTTATATATTACTCTACGACGCCACATAGACATGACGCGAGGTCTTTTCTTTTTTCGACCACATTCGCGGCGTACAATACAAGACCCGGGGAACGGCCGAAATCGAATGGGAGCCGCGGCGGCAGGCAGCGACGTTTATCGTGTCGGTGCTGTCGTCACTTCTACGTAGAGAGTCCGGCGACTCGGATCACGCCACGCTCGCCTAATGGAAACGGCAGTCCACACTTGTGCGGCGACGCAGCTTCGTGCACGCTAGGCCTTGTGTTAGACCAGCGGCTCCTTCGAACAAGTAACAACATCCTTGAAAACACGGCGTAACATCCGCCCCGCCACGGTGGTCTAGTTGTTATGGCACTCGGCTGCTATTCTGAAGGTTGCGGGATCGAATCCCGGCCGCGGCGGCTGCATTTCGATCAAGGCGAAATGTTGAGGTCCGTGTGCTGTGCGATGTAAGTGCACGTTAAAGAACCCCACGTGGTCGAAATTTCCGGAGACCTCAACTACGGCGTGTCTTATAGTCAGAGCTTGTTTTGGGACGTTAAACCCCACAAATCAATCAACGGCGTAACATCCGGAGCTAAGCCACCCCCTGCTTTTCTATTTTGCCACGTATATATTATATACCATTTGAAAACGGCCGGCATAGGCCACGGGCTGTTAGCCGAAGCAAAATAACGTGTTCCTGCGTCCTATTGTATTGTAGTATTTAGTAACCTATTGTATTCTAGTATGGGGAACAACTACCGGCTACTAACTACCAGAAACTGCTAGTACTTCAAAAAAGAGAGCTTTGTGGTGTATCCACGGTTTATATGGCAGACCCAAGAGATTTTTCCACGTTGCCACTGTTTCGCAGTTACGATTTGCTTCAGGTGAACCAAGTCTACCTTTTTCGTTTGCTCCAGCACATAGTCAATAAATTACACACTGAAAACCATACTTTATCTAATGGGGCACACCACTTACGTAAACAAATTCACCGGCTCCCTAAGACGCGTACTAACTATGGCAAACAAAAATTAAACTAGCAGGTAACTGCGGCTATTAGTAAAATGTCGTCAAATGTTGAGTTTGATGTGTCATTGAAAATCTTTAAAAAGGAAACAAAGAAATATTTAATAGCTTCTGGTTTTTGTTATGTGTAATACCATTTTTCACTTAACTGCATCATGCGACAGCGGCAAGTGCAGCTGATTTTGCATTTATATTATTTTATTGTTATATATTTAGTTTTATGTATGTGTTTAGTTATGCCAGACTGTACAGGGGTTCCGAGGCCTCCGTCACTCATTCTAGCCTTTAGCCCCGGCTTCCTCCTTTTGTACGAAGGGAAAATAAAGTTCACTTCACACTAAATAACTACAGTCACAATGCTCGCCGTTTTGTAAGGGCTATTTCTCAATGACCATCGGCCGGATAACGTCAATGTTTTCGATCCACCTAACCATCAGCCAGAATCCGCCGCGATGTGTCCAACATCGGGATTCACTGATACTTCCTCCTACGGACGATTTCTTGCGTAAGATGTTTTTGAGTAATACGGGAAGTTGCAGAGAATTTGTAGCGCCGTACCTCTGGTAGCGGCCAACAACCTTCGTTATGTCGAGTTTGTCATACATATCGTTCCAGTTATTATGTTATTATGTCAGGGCGAACGCTCAAGTCGCGGTGTTAAAGACGCTTCGCTCTGAACGCGTGTCCGGTGGAGAGGAATCGGCGAGACTACAGCTCCGGTTTCATCATCATCATCATCGGTGGCCGATTCTATAGACGGGCAGAATTTCCTAAGAATCTTCCGACTACATCTCTCCTGCGCGCCTGTAAATCTCTAAATTTCACCAGGCCACCTTATAATTTTCCCTCCTCGATCTTCCTGCCCCTCCCTTAAATTGCACCCGCCATATTACTCTAACACCAGGGGTCTCAAAGGCGGGACCGGCAGACCTTTCGTTAGCGGCCCGGTCCGCACATGACAATCCCCTTCCCATCAGATGAATCAGCGCCCTGATTATAGTAACTCTGGAGATAGGTATCGATATGTTTCGCGAGTCCTGAATCCGAATGCCCAGCAGTAATGACCCATATATGAGACGTGGGAAAGGACTGCTCTCAAATCGAAGCGTTAGCTGACACTTGCCCCCCTTTACTTTCTTCCCTGCATGTCCCAGCCCTCGAGGAACTAAATTTTATTTCTCCGGTCCCCCTAGAAAAGGTGAGATTTAGATCCTGCTCCAGATCACCGGCCACCTTCTCACCTACGCAGTACTACATGAACTGTCAAGCTCCATTTACTACCCTTAATCTCGTGCAGCTTATCGATGGCTACACCCGTAAGATACCTAATCCATATCACCAACCTATCGCTATGACATCCTATAATATTCCCCTCCTGTCGCTCGCTGTATGGCCTTTACGTTTTTGCACAAAGTCATCGCACAGGTTCGACCTCTGCAGACTTGCCCCGGTCCACGTGTCACTGCCCACACCATGAGTTCCTCGCGCAAACAGGGACAACACCAATTGGAACACATTACGCATTTCGCGTAAAAATATTGGGATAAGAGTGGGACAGCGCGGGACATTGGGAAATTGGGACAGCGTGAAATCGGCGACGAAATAGCCTTAGGATCATTAAAAAAATACAAAAGCCTCGACCACATATAACAGTCTCGATGCCGCAATCGAAACAAGACATTCACGTTTAATTAAAGGACTGTTTTTCTGTTAATCAGCGGTTTTTGCATAGCTATTAATTTCAAGGGTCGCCAGTAATACGCTGCCAAAGAAAGGGCCCACGAAGCGGTTACTGGATGAATCTTTTTTATTTGTCCGTTCTTAAGCCAGCTACGGCCTACACAGCAATGCGGCTTCCCTTGTCGTACGATACGTGCATAGTGACTCGTCAGAATACCAACCCTGTCATTTTTTTCTTTCTTGCTTTCATTCCCCAGCAGTCATTACGATAAATAGACAATTAACAGAACTGATTCATTTTTCTCTCGCCAGCTGTTTGGCAAAGAGAAAAAAAAGTCGTAGCTCATGTTTCGCAGCGGGCTCATTACGCGAGACCGTACACTGCCACGCTGCCATGTAGTTTTGCATTCGCGAATAAAGCGGCGGGTTCCAATGTGCTACAAGTGTGCTCCGCAGCCCCGCCACGGTGGTCTAGTGTCTATGGCACTCGGCTGCAGATCCGAAGGTCGCGAGATCGAATCCCGGCCGCTGCGGCTGCATTTCGATGGGGGCGAAATGTTGAGGCCCGTGTGCTGTACGATGTCAGTGCACGTTAAAGAACCCCTGGTGGTCGAAATTTCCGGAGCCCTCCACTACACTCTTAAAAAAAAAAGGTAGTAGAAAAGCTAGTAACGGGACCAGTTACTACCGTTTTGGCACCATTACTACATTTTTTTGTCCCTTACTAGCTTAGATGTATGCTCGAGGTAGGGGTAGTAACTGTCAGGGGAAGTAAATGTCAGGGGGTAGTAACTGTCACTACATGCGTACGTAACAGGTTAGTAAATGTACTACCTCCACTGGCAGCAGTATATCATGCTGTAATTGTGATAGGCGTACGCGGAATTTAGAAAAACTATAATTGACTTGATTATGTTTGAACAAAAGTCCCATGCATCGGTGTTACTACCTTGCCGTTTACTACCTGCAGTTACTACTTAGGTAGTCAATGTTGTG
Organism: Hyalomma asiaticum; assembly: GCA_013339685.2. Taxonomy (NCBI): domain Eukaryota; kingdom Metazoa; phylum Arthropoda; class Arachnida; order Ixodida; family Ixodidae; genus Hyalomma; species Hyalomma asiaticum. The sequence continues at coordinate 23,240,254 of CM023481.1, forward strand.
ACAAGCATTTACTACCTCAAAGTTAGTAAGTAGCACTACCTTTTTTTTTAAGAGTGTACGACGTCTCTGATAATCGGATCGTGGTTTTGGGACGTAAAACCCCGGAAATCAATCGTGTGTTACTCCGCTGGGCCACACAGAACATACGGAAACGCTCTGCTTGTAGTCGGGAGGAAAGACGCTTATCCAACGTGCCGATGTCCATGCAAGGTCTCAACCTTGCACGGTACACGTGATTAGGAAAATTAGTCACGTGGTAGCACCGACTTGAGCTGTCCAGCTTTGGCCGACACGTTGATTAAATCGCGGGCACTTTCCTTACTTCCGCTTAATTAAGAAATGAGAATAATGCTGACAGCACTGCGCAACACAGTACCCCGGGGGAACCAACTTCTCACATAAACAGAGGCCGTGTTGCTTCTACTCGGCAAAAGAAACTCTGTCGGAAGGTGAATGAAAATTAAAAAAAAAATACTGATGAATTGAGCGTAATTTCGTGAATTACGGAATGCGTGCGTACAATAACGTTCCTTGTTAGTTTGTTTATTTCTACCTTCGTGCACCAAATATGGCGCCGAGCAAAAAAGATGGAGGACCTCACGGTCGAATTTCAAAATACGTTCTCGACAGCAATACGCAGTATGTAGCTAATGGCGAACCCACGTTTCATCGCTCGGGCATCGCTGAGCAGGTGGCCTATTACAAAGGGAGAATTGAAAGAACAAGAGAAATCCAGGAGCCGTTCGTGGCGGCCACGGGCTCGTTGTCTGCACCTGGTTATGCTGCCGCTGTCCGCGCATGTAAGAGGGCAAAGCGTTATATATATATATATATATATATATATATATATATATATATATATATATATATATATATATATATAGTAAAATAGCAGACACGACTTCGCAGTTACCCACAATTGCCAACAGTTTCGACCCCGGGTCCGGTCTTTTTCAAGGCGTAGAGAAGAGAGAAGTGAAGTGCTAGTTGAAAAGCTGATCGGAAGAAGAAAAGGGAGAGAGTGGCACTACAGGTTCACAATTCATATATATTGTGCACGAGAAAGCTCTTAAAAGCGGGAATCGGCCAGGTTTTCTCTTCCTCCGGAGCAGCAGCAAATTCACTCGCGCAAAATTTACGGTTGCAAACATGACGAGATGGGTAAGGGTCGAAAAGTACGCTGACATGTTCATGGCAGAAAAACTGAATAACCTCCGTTTAGAATAAATGAGTATACACTCAAAATGGACGGTCATCGAATTTCGCCTCCGACGACATTCAATGTTCCTAATCGTTTTCGACGATCTCTACAAAAATTTGCTCCTTAAGATTTAGAAAGGAAATTACCCATGATTGCACTGTGGCTCTATTGTTGGGCTGGGCTGATAACGCCTGAACGACGCCCTGTAGGGAGGCATGAGTGTGTACTCACACACCTCAGAACAGGGTGAAAGTAGGGTCAAATGGGCGGAAAAAAACGTCATCAAAGCTATTATACACTTTCTTCTATAAGCGTGCCGTGCCCACCTCAGGGACTGAGTCTGCATTTCATCCATAAGTCGCTTGCAGTGTCACTTTGTTGGGCGTTTATCCCGCCAAAGCTGTTACAACGGCAAGCCTTTGGTTCTTGAATGACAATGCTCTGGTAGTGCATATTATACTGGAGACTTTATCGGTCTTTTTTTTCCTTTTTCGCTATGCAAACATCGAAGTAATACAGAGCGTATCTACACTTCATCAAAAATTAATCAAAACAATTTTATTTTCCGGTACATACATGATGGATGGTTGCGTTGGGTTAAGAGCTGCGAGAGCTTGACGGGACCCAACCACCCGACAACTAGCCGCATCAAGATTCGGAAGCGGCATGCCTTCCAAACAAATGGGTGTGTTTCCACACCCTGGCTTTTGAGGGGTTTAGTTAGTGACATGTTCAGTATTCAGAATGCAAAACCATATCACCTCTACCGAAAAAGCAATAACTATAGACCAGAGAACGCCTTGCGAAGATAAAAGAGTGTCACGGAAAGTTTGTGTTGGCAAATTCCAGGCCACGTAGCCAACCGTATTTCCCCCGTGCGTCTTTTGAACCTGACAATGCGTCATTTCGCTGGCAAGGCATTGTGAAAGCTAATTCAACCACATGACTGAAATTAATTTCCTTTTTTTTTTTTCATTTTCACGTGTCTCCACAATGAGTAGCGCTGAATACAGATTTAAAGCATTACACGTGCGAAATATACGTGCGCACACACATTAGTTATCGACAACAGATCGTTGGCACCTTTCAAGGACGCGACAATTATTCTTAACCTTTTCAAGCCGCTTCAAATGTGAGGAACGCGGTTGTTTACTTCCTCCAGGGGGTGACCACCCCGCTTGAGTGCGATCACCGCTTTATAAAGCTGCCACGTGATTTGCCACATACAAACAGGACCCTCTTGAAACAAAAGAAAGCAGGCAAACAAACAAACAGACATCAGAAGCAAGCCACTATAGGCGACATGACTCAGAGTAAGGTTGACGAGCGGGCGACGACTTCCCATTATCTGCAAAAAAACGTTTTCCATACGGTGTCCGCGCAGGGCTACATATGATATTTACCCGACGTCGGCAACAAAGACAGTATTCCAGCTGCTTTTTCAGGACCCGCGGAGCCTATCGCTTTGTCGCTACTTTCTTCCGGCAGAAGCCGGTTCGAGCAACCTCCACCCAGCAGGCTGGCTTTTTCCACTCCCCGTCAAGCCAGTCTCTCGGTGCGCGAAGCCGTGCAAATTGGTCGCTTGTTTACCCCCCCCCCCCCCCCCCACAATCGCGAGGAATAACAACTCGCATTACCCTACCTGCACACCCAGTTTCCGAGCTAGTGACCTCGCCCCGAGATGCGGCAATGGGGTGACATCATTACGATAACACGTTGCGCGCCGGTGCACGCACGCAGGACGGAGGCGACATGCGCAAGAAGCACATGTTTTCTTCGCAGCTGCGTATGTGACACTCGGCAACAAGCAGCACGCGACACCGCGTCAAAATAGACGACAAGCCGAAAGAACCGCAACGTGTGCACCATGATAAACGACGAAGTTGAGCCGCACTTTTTTAGTGTCGCGAACAAGCCGGTGAAAGGCGCGAGCAAGCGGTGAACAATGAGTCTGTGCACAAATGAACCCGATCTTGTAACCTTGCGGCAAGCCGAGAGAGCGCCCGAGATGATTCGACACCACCACCTGCGTGGCAATCGCAGCGTAATCGACTCAAGCGCCATCGCCAGAAGCTTGTGTTGAGGACGCGTTTTATTTATTTTTTTTTCCCCCTTTTAGTTTAAAGAATCTGGCCGCGCTTAGTTCACATGAATACGTGCACGACGTAGCTTGCAGGAAAGAAATCAAAGTACGCCTTCATGCACCGGTTATTGGCTGTCTCGCGAAACGCAAGCAACGAATCAAGAACGGAAGGCGCAGCGGGAAATAAACAGCGCGATAAGGAGACGCCAGCAGCTCACAGGAAAGCCAAGTCAGACTCACCGTTTTCAACAAAGCATCCGCAAAACGCGCGGGGGACACACTGGTGCTGTCGCGTAAACTTGGGGCGAACCCGGGTCCTGGCGCAGCCTCCGGTTCAGAAGTCAAGACAAAAAGAAAAAGTGTTCACAACGGCACCGACAGGGACGAGGCGCCGTTCCGAGAGAGGCGGACGGCGTCGCCTTTTTTTCGCCTTAACGCCGGCACCACGAAGCTCAGCGGGGCTCTCTCTCGGTGCAGTCGTGCGAGGCTCAGTTCAAGAAATTCCGTGCTGGCTTCGCAGCGGTAAATAGGCGGGCGTGCGCTCTTCTCGCGTCGAGCCCAACTTCGTCGCGACGTCGGTGCTTGCTCCAAGTTTGGCGTCAACTACGACTGTGTGGGCACGCACGCACAGGCACACGTACTACACGCAGAGAAGAACAGCGATCGCTTCCAACGTGGCCGGCAGGAGGCCAGGCGTCGAGCGCGGCTCGCGGATTGCTGCTGCCCAAGCGGCGGCGGTGACTTGCTCGGGGAAGTTGAGAGCGCGGAGGGGAGCGGCGGCCGTTGAGGACGTTCTCCGCGAGGGGCGCCGTCGTCGAGGCCGTCGTCTGACGTCACCGACGCGGAGCCTGCCCCTATGCCTGCTTGTGCCCTGCCTGCATGTCTGCTGCTCGCTCCGGTCTCTTTGTCGAGGTTTTCTTCATTCCCTGCTGCCAGCCGCGCTGTACCTAGCGGGGTTTCTCTCGCCTTCCCTAGAGAGCGCTAGTGAGAGACTTCTTTCCCTGCGTGTGGAGAGATGGCCCGCAAGCGACGGTTGGAGTGGCGCTGGCTCTGCGGAATCCCTGAGGTTTTTTCGAGGGCGCTGCCATGGCGAAGAGGCTCTCCCTGGAATTGCTCTCGGCGGGTTCGCGTGGATGGCTACATATTATTTATTTGGTGATGGATTACGGATTTCTTGAATGAATACTTCTACAAATAAATGCCAAAACGTTCTCCCCATGTCAATACTTGAAGGAAACCCCAAGTGTAAGCTCGACTTCGCCCACCGGTTAGGCATTTGTAAAGGCACACAAATGACCCGTATTTTCCCAGATATAAACGCTAAAACAGCCCACGTAATACATATCACTCACAAATTCCTAAAATGGAATTACCTCATTGAAGTCTATCCACCCGTAGCTTAAAATTAGACCCAGGCCAGGCTCGAGCCCGACGAAAAATTTCACCTACACTATCCAAATCTGCCAGACCTACCCTACAACGCATGTTGGGCGGTTGTAGAGTATATCATGGTCTCCCATGAAAATCTATGGGCGCGGTTGTCGGCCCCACTGCTCAGCTCGGAACTCCAAGATCAAATTTTGGCCTTCTAGCGAGCCATGGAAGCCGTGCAGGAGCAACAGATCCTAGAGGCCATCTAAGCGGCTCCAGGCCCGAGCCTCCTAGTCGCCATTTTGAAAATAAAGTTATTTCACCGGCTCACGGCCCGGCCTGGCCGACCGCAGATTAGCCCCGACAGAGGCCCGAGGGTGCAATGAAGCGCAAGGAGTTTTAAATAACAATAATCGACGCCTTCCTCGCGCATATTCGCGATTTCAAACTAACGCTCTCCACATAGCCGTTCCACAGTAGTTCCACAGTCAGCCGCCGAAGCAGCCGTTCCACGGTCAGCCTTGAAGTGACGTACGTTCTCTCATCACAGCGCGCCGAGAAGTTGTTGTATAGATTTATTTTTTTTAAATTAGCGCCATGCTGCAGCGCACTCATCCTCCCTTCCCCCCCCCCCCCCCACCACCAAAAAAAAAAAAGGCCTCTTCGTACCTCCTCTCCCGAAATTCAGGCGCGCTCCCTCATATCATTTCTTGCTGAAATCCTTGGTCGATTCAAAAGCCTTTTGCTGCGTACATCGCAGTGTAGAGGCTGCAAAGCATCGTTTCTCGACAGAAAGAGACGCGCTACGAAGGGCGCGACGAGTGTTGGAAACGCGGCGCATCGGCAAGACAGTGACTGCCACTATGCTTGTTTTGTTCTAAAACACTAGTTTCACTCACAACGGCTTCTTCCTGCCCGTTGAGTAGACCACTAATTTACGCGTGGGCTGTTTTTTTAATAGCGTACTGGCTTCTCAACGAGGAGATGCGTACTTTCGTTTAGGCAAACTTTCTCGCATATTTTGGATGTACATGAAATTTGGCAACGCTAGTTTTTCCGGACCAACCTTAGTTTTACTGATGCTCAAGATATGATTCTCTAATATTGTTACTGGCGCACTTGAAGTAGTGATGCGGGAGTAGATTTGTGACGGACACAGCTGCGGTATACTTGCCTCTGTTACGAGGTTAATGAGCGCAATCTTCTGTTATCAGTTCAATGCAGCGCGTTGGCTGTTCATCGGCTCGCAATAAATATAGGAAGAACTGCAAGTGTAGCTTCTTCCAGGTTTTTGGGCATTCGACCGAGGCACCATACCGCTATATCGCTTTCCGACAATGTGAACACATGCTGAAATACGTTGCAGTAAATCTACTTCCAAGAGACGGATCGCACTGCGAATGCTACTCTTTAAAAAAAAAGGTAGAAAAGCTGTAGTAACTGGAACGGTTACTACCCTTTTGGCACCATTGCTACATTCTTTTGTCGTTCACTACCTTAGAAGTATGTATATAGAGGTCGTAAATGTCAGGGGTAGTGACTGTCACTACATGCGTACGTAACTGGTTAGTAAAATGCAGAAGAGCAGAAAGCTGCTACCCCCACTGGCAGTAGTATACTACGCCGTATTTGTGATAGACCTACGCAGAATTTAGGCAAACTATAACTGATTTGATTATGTTCGAATAAGAGTCCCATGCAACGCCGTTGCATACGTGTACGGAAACAAAAAAGAAACAGAAGAATATCGATCCACAACATTGATTACCTATCCCAATCCACTTCTGCTCACCGGCACAAGGTGAGCGTCCTTACGTATTGCCATAAATAGCGTTAACGTTGCTGTTAAGGCGTATGTCGCATAAAAGCTTTGATTTTCTGTGTGCGGTAGTGTGTACTACCGTTTCTGGTTCGAACATATTGAAACGGGCACAGGGATACGCTTCTGATAGTATATTTTAGAACAGGGAGATTAGCCGGTGCAGCCCCAATGGCGGACCGTCAGCTTGCGCCCCACTGCTACGCAACCTCTCGAGATCGTCGTCGTCTTTAGTATTCTTGCACCGTGACATCACCCCCGGCGGCAAAAGCGCCGACCCGGCGCCAGCTAGACTGCGGCCACGTGGTATGGCTTGAGACGACTGACGTGGACGACATCAGATGACACGGATGACGAGGATGCATCGGCAGGAAGTATTTCATACGTCACATCACTTAGTTGTCGGACAACGCGATAGGGGCCGGAGTAGCGGGAGAGCAGCTTTTCCGAGAGGCCGACGTGCCTTGAAGGAGTCCACAGGAGGACGAGGTCATCCACGGAGAACTGGACATCACGATGGCGGCTGTCATATAGAGATTTCTGTCGTAACTGGGACTCAGAAAGACGGTCATGAGCAATGTGACGTGCTTGGGCCGCTGCAGAAATGGCGTCGCGAGCATATTCAGAAGGGGACTTCAGGTCATTGGGCAGGATTGTGTCGAAAGGCAAGGTCGGTTCACGGCCATAGAGCAGATAGAACGGAGAGTAGAGAGCGGTGTCGTGGCGTGACGAGTTGTAAGCGAACGTCACAAAAGGAAGGGCTGCGTCCCAGTCACGATGATCGGCGGAGACATACATCGCTAACATATCAGTAAGTGTGCGGTTCAGACGTTCTGTGAGCCCGTTTGTTTGAGGATGGTATGCGGTCGTTAGCTTGTGTTTGGTTGCACAAGATCGAAGTAGGTCTTCAATAACTCGGGATAGGAAGTAACGGCCCCTGTCCGTGAGGAGCTGGCGAGGAGCTCCATGGTGTAAGATGACATTCTGCAGCAGAAAGTCGGCAACGTCAGTAGCGCAACTGGTCTGCATGGCTCGTGTTATAGCGTAGCGGGTAGCATAATCCGTTGCGACGGCGACCCACTTATTTCCATTTCTGGATGTAGGGAAAGGGCCCAACAGGTCAAGGCCGACACGATAAAATGGTTCGGTGGGTATGTCCAGTGGCTGGAGTAATCCAGCTGGAGACAAAGCGGGCTTTTTGCGACGTTGGCAAGGTTCGCAAGCCGCAACATAACGTCTCACAGAACGGTAGAGTCCTGGCCAGAAAAATCGTCGCCGGACACGATCGTATGTTCTGGAAACACCAAGATGACCAGCGGTGGGTACGTCATGGAGCTGTGCGAGTACAGTTGCCCGCAAATGCGTGGGAACGACTAAGAGCAGCTCGTTCCCTTCAGGTCGCATATTACGGCGGTATAAGATGCCATCCAGAATGAGGTACATTCGAAGGGAAGGGTCAGGCGGATCTGCGCTGAGGCGGGTGATGAGGTCGAGTAAGGTTGCGTCACGTTCTTGTTCTAGGGCGATGTTGTGGAAGGCGGATAGCGTGAAGATTCCAGCAGGCGCATCATCGGAGCCTGGGCCGTCGACAGGGTGTCGAGACAAGCAATCGGCATCCTGGTGTAGTCTGCCGGACTTGTACACCACTGTGTAGGTGTAGTCTTGAAGACGTAGGGCCCAGCGCCCTAGACGGCCTGTGGGACCTTTGAGTGTCGAGAGCCAACAAAGGGCGTGATGGTCCGTCGTAACAGTGAAGGGGCGGCCGTACAAGTATGGGCGGAATTTCCCCACCGCCCATACAAGTGCGAGGCATTCGCGCTCCGTGATTGAGTAATTGCGTTCAGCGTCGGAAAGCAAGCGACTGGCGTACGCAATAACTCTGTCGTGCCCCCGTTGACTCTGGGCTAAAACAGCGCCAATTCCATAGCCGCTAGCATCTGTACGGACTTCTGTCGGGGCAGATGGGTCAAAGTGAGCAAGAATCGGCGGCGTGGTGAGCAGTGTGATAAGGCTTGTGAAAGCAGCAGCTTGATCAGGGCCCCATGAGAAGGGTACGTCTTTCTTGAGAAGGTCGGTCAAAGGTCGAGCAATGTTCGCAAAGTTCCTTACGAATCGACGGAAGTACGAACATAAGCCAACAAAACTGCGGACGTCTTTAGCACATGTTGGGACAGGAAAATCGAGGACAGCTCGAACTTTTGCGGGGTCCGGGCGGACGCCAGACGAATCGACTAGATGCCCGAGGATTGTAATTTGGCGGCGACCAAAGTGGCACTTTGAAGAATTTAACTGTAGGCCTGCAGCACGGAACACTGAGAGAATACACGAAAGACGTTCAAGATGTGTTTCAAAGGTTGGGGAAAACACGATAACGTCGTCTAAGTAACACAGGCAGATGGACCATTTAAAGCTGCGCAAGATCGTATCCATCATGCGCTCGAAGGTGGCGGGAGCGTTGCACAAGCCGAAAGGCATGACCCGGAACTGGTAAAGGCCATCTGGCGTAACAAAGGCGGTCTTCTCCTGGTCCATGTCGTCGACGGAGATCTGCCAGTAACCGGAGCGGAGATCTATTGATGAAAAATACGTCGCACCGTGCAGGCAATCCAACGCGTCGTCGATGCGCGGCAGAGGATATACATCTTTTTTTGTAATCTTGTTCAGATGTCGATAGTCTACACAGAATCTCCAGGTGTTGTCTTTCTTCTTTACCAAAACGACAGGAGAAGCCCACGGACTGGATGATGGTTCAATAATGCCTTTGCTGAGCATCTTATCAACCTCTTGCTGGATGACTCGGCGCTCTGCGTGTGACACGCGATAAGGCCGCCTGTGAATGGGCGGTGCATCGCCGGTATGAATGCGATGCTGCACTAGCGAGGTTTGTCCAAAAGGTCGACCGCCTATGTCGAAAATATCGGAATACAGGTTCAACAGATCCCGGAGTTCGTTGGCTTGTGAGGGTGAAAGGTCTTGGGCTATCATTTTCGTGATGTCGTCGTGCGATCGAGGTGGTGTGGCCGTAGACGAATTGCAGGTGGCCGAAGAGCTGGTCGAAGACTGATGCGGCGAGAGGGACAAAAGCTGGTATTCGTGTGACGGTGATAGAGTGGCGAGGGATATGCCCTTAGGTAGTACCTGAGGGCAGAATGCAAAATTCAGTAGCGGCAGACAAGCTTTGTGATCTGATATGGTCACTACCGTGTTAGGGAAAGACACGCCATGCGATAGTAAGGCGCTGACGTCTGGAGTGACCACATAGTCGCCATCCGGCACACAGAAATTGGGAACAACACTGATACACGTCAGTGCTTGCGGCGGCAGCCGAACAAAGTCAGCGGAACAGAGATGGACCTGCGCTGTGTCGGGAAGTTCGGGAGCATCAGGCAAATCAAGCTGGACTACACCAGCTGAGCAGTCAATGACAGCTGAGTGAGCCGATAAAAAATCAAGGCCGAGGATCACGTCATGAGGGCAGTGGTCAAGGACGTGGAACAAAACGGATGTGTGACGATCTTCGACGCTTACACGAGCAGCACACATTCCCAGCACGGCGGGTGTTCCTCCGTCAGCTACTTTTACAATGGCGGACTCGGCAGGTGTGAGAACTTTGTTCAGCCGCATCCGAAGATCAGCGCTCATGACTGGAATGTGTGCACCGGTGTCGATCAGGGCAGTTACTGGTACGGCATCAACTTCCACGGCAATTAGGTTCTGGTCGGTCGGCAAAGTAATCAGAGGATTTGCAGGTTCGGGGTCCAATGCAGCGTCACCTCCGGGAGCTGCATTTGTCAGTTTTCCTGGGATAATCGTGCGGAAGGATGCGGCGAAGAAGGACGGCGGGGCAGAGGCGAGCGGGACCGACGATCGTGTGGCGACGGTGAACGGCTCGAGCGTCTGAATGATGCAGGAGGGCCACGGTATGAGTCGTCATAGGCCTGGCCACGGTCGCAGTACGTCGGATCATTCGGAGCGGCACTAAACGGCGGACGTCGGTTGTCATTTCGGCGGTAGAAAAACGGAGATCGCGTAAAAGTGGACTGGCGGTAAGGGCAGTAGCGGGAAATGTGACCCACGCCGCTACAATGGAAGCATATGGGCCTGTCGTCATGTGTTCTCCACTGGGCCGGGTCTCGGTAACGTCGAAACATCGGTGATGACCGACGAAGTGAAGCAGCAGGTGTGACTGGGGGCCGGGTAATAGAGCACACCGGTTGAATGCCTGCGTTCGCAAGTTCCTCGCGGACAACTGCCTTGATTAGCGACACCGTCTCTTCTGCATTCTCTGACGGGCGCACGAGCGATGGTGCCGCAGCCTCGATTTCCCGCCGTACAATTCGCACAACGCTATCCGCAGTGCGCGGCTGGAGGGACTGATGAGCGTCTTCGCACGAAGACGTAGCAGTGGTGTTTGGGAGCCGCGTGTATTGTTGGGTGATGCGACGGCTCTTGGCGTCTTCAAAACGACGGCACTCACTAATAATTTCGTCCACCGTTGAGCAGCCCCTAAAGACAAGCAAGTTGAACGCGTCATCGGCGATGCCCTTAAGGATATGGCCTACTTTGTCAATCTCGGTCATGGTGGAGTCGACGAGGCGGCAAAGAGCTAGAACATCAAGGATGTAAGCGACGTACGACTCTGTGGATGTTTGGGCCCGACAAGACAGGTCTTTCATGGCAACGGACTTGCTACCGGTGGGTGGGCCAAAGAGATCGCGCAATTTCTGCTTACATAAGTCCCAGCTGGTCAACTCTTCTTCGTGCGTGTCAAACCAAATGCGTGCTGATCCCTGGAGGTAGAAGAGAAGGTTTGCAAGCATCATCGTGGGGTCCCATCGGTTGTGCGCTGCAACTCGTTCGTACAAGCCAAGCCACTGATCCACGTTCTCGTTGGACTTGCCGGAAAACGTTCCAGGGTCACGAGGATGAGTAAGGACGACTGAATGTTGCGGCGTCGAGGATGCTGACGACGCCGATGCTGGCGCCGTGTTTGATCCAGAGGCCTGGTCGTCGGTGGGCATTGTAGAGCGGTTGATCACAAGTCCGCTGCGGAGTTCCGTCTTGTGCGATACCCCGCACCTCTCACCAAAATGAAACGGGCACAGGGATACGCTTCTGATAGTATATTTTAGAACAGGGAGATTAGCCGGTGCAGCCCCAATGGCGGACCGTCAGCTTGCGCCCCACTGCTACGCAACCTCTCGAGATCGTCGTCGTCTTTAGTATTCTTGCACCGTGACAATATGTTTCTACTCGAAGCTGTCACCTAAACATCTCTATGTGCAGCGTATTAACGGGGCCAATCACATGAAGTAATTGGTGATCGTTAATTGGTGTAACACGATGTAATTAGTCAGAACCAATCAGTGTCACCAGACAATGCGTTAACGTTCATTTTTATTTGATCTTATTCATGCAATGCAGTAAACTTTATATGGCAACGTAAAAAGAAAATATAAACCGAATCATAATAAGCCACATACGAGATTGCCATATTAGTAAAGTTGCTAACTTTGATTACTACCCTTACCTATAGCCAGTAACTGCACGTAGTAAATGACACGGTAGTAAAGTTACTACCTTGTCGTTTACTAGCTGCAGTTACTACCAAGGTCGTGAATGTTGTGACAAGCATTTACTACAGCTTAAAATTAGTAAGTAGCACTACTTTTTTTTTCTTAAGAGTCTAGCACACTTCAACTCACGGCTCGCTTGGGAGCTTCTTAACCTTCAAACAGGAACATTAAACGGCTCCCTGAACAGGCTGGACGTTTGCATGCTCAACGCAACTAATTTCATTGTTTCGTGTCCGAGATCCTTCAGATCAATTCGAGGTAAAGTGACCGGCAGCGCGCACCTTTTCGCCTTGGATAGAACACCACGATTCAATGCCGCCATCCAGAAACTTCAGCAGGGCGCTAAGCGAATGTATCACCGTTACTCTGGATATCTACGCCATCTTTGTTTATTGGAGCAGTGTTCTGGAGTCGGACAATTCAGTGACATATGGGAAATCCATTGCTCAAAACGGTCTCATTGCGGAAATAGTACAACTAGCATAACAGGTACAAGGAACGTTTATTCAGCAGTGACGACTATCTGTATAACACGACTGCAGTTTCGATAGCGGGCGCAACAAAAAGACTTGGGACATAGAAGACGGCGCTTTGTCTTCTAAATTTCTTTTTATTTCCCTTTCCATCATAACTCACAGCGTGCTCTACCAGCAATCGCAGTCGTATTGGTGGCAGCTTTCCGTAGCAGGAGAAATAGATGATGGAAGCCAAATTTATTACGTTTGTTCTAGATAAACCACGCGCAGCGCGTGTGTTTTTCGATGGATGCATTGACAGCGCAAACAAGAAAAAATCAAACACATCACACGTTCCTTCCGATGGGTACAGTCTGTAAGTCTTTTGTAGTATAGTTTATTCGCTTTATTCTCTTGCATGCCAGTTTAAAAAGAAAAAAAAAGGTTGTTTAGAGACTTTTTTTAGGGGCGAAGCACCTTAGGGCCTCGGGCTGTCGGCATTTCTTGTCGTCACGGTAAATCAAGTTGTCAAACGATGGTAAAAAAAAAACAAGTATATAATGATTAAAACCGGTTCGAAATAAACTAAAATGATTTAAACTAATTTAAAATAAAGGAATAGTCAGGATTCAACTGCATTAATAACAGAAATTTGTTATATTCGGTTGCGTAAATTGTGTGGGGCCATCCAGGAGGCAGCGCAGTCAGTGTATGTGTAGGGTTGTCGTGTCAGAAGCGATGCTAACTATAGTCTGTTTCAGGAGTTCCGTGCAGCAGAGCCAAATCTACAGGGCCATCGAGCGCAGAATTCTTCCGAAGCGAGACGAAATGCCATTGTTCGGACACGCACACCCCGCTTCATCTTCCTCCTTCCAGGGCTGCAGCTGGCACGGCAGCGCTCGCCATTGGCAGAAGACAAGCCGCGGAAGGACACGTTTAACATGTGTTCGCCCTCCGGATTGGCCGAAGAGGGCTGTAGCTTCCACAGTGCTGCACGGAACTTCTGAAACAGACTATAGTTTCTGCTTATGCGCTGAGGTCTGTTGGCGTCTAACGTCGTCGTCCTGGCCACGCTATAAAGCAAGCCCATCAGCAGCGATTGACGTGTTCCTGTGGGAAACACTGGAGCATCACCGCATACTTCGCACCTTCCCAGGTTTCACGTTAGTGGACCTATCAGGATTTCTTTTTTTTTTTCGCTCGCAACTGAAAATGCAAGCAAGGAAAGCTCGCAGGCCTATCGACACGCTCGTTGGAACAAGAGCACGCACTCTCTCAGACAAGCACTCTCTCAAACATACACCTATGCGGATGTATGTGAAGCATGTGTACTCGAGGGAGAAAATTGAGTCAGATAAGTGGAAATGTCTGGTGACTCATCATCCAACAGATGGTGATCGTGTCGCGCACATTCCGTGATCTGTTCTGACTGAAGTTTAAGATGTAAACTTGATTTCTTCCCGAACACAGCCCCTGACGCAGGGAAAACAGAGAAAGATCCCACGGTGTCGTAGACGTACGTCGGTTAGCAATTTCCTGCTCGAAGCAAGAAAAGGGTCCAGAGCATTCATTTGCCATTTGCTACGCGCTGCATGATTTGTTCCATGCGCTCCCCGCCCCCCCTCTACTTCCTCTTTCAGTGGTACCTCTTCCAAACGTGGTTGCACGGCTCGATGGAGGCCATTGCACGGGGTCCACGTGAAGGACCAGCCGAAGGTGAACGAAGACATTTCGATCCATTTTTGGTGTTTAGTGATTACCGCTCCACTAAGCATGTCGACGCTTACCGGTTGGGTACATATTGGTCGAGGTTTAGGGGACACTACCCTGAACAGGAAACTTAACTGTCTTTCTCAAGCGAGCGCACTTGCCAAGGGGGCTGTAGAGCTATCGCCTCACAAAAGCCCGCCATGGTGGTCTACTGGCTTATGGCACTCGGCTGCAGATCTGAAAGCCGCGGTATCGAATCCCGGCCGCGGCTGCTGCATTTCGTTGGAGGCGAAATGGTGAGGCCCGCGAACTGTGCGATGTCAGCACTCCAAGTGGTCAAAATTTCCGGAGCCCCACCCACTAGGGCGTCTCTGATATCGTCATTTTGGGACCGACAACCCCAGAAATATCGCCTGAGAAAAATATTGAGAATTAGATAATAAAGTTGGCGCTGTTGCGTGTGGCGTCTCACTGCCGCTTTCCGCTGCCACCATAGTCGACCACCTCGGGGACGACAGCATGCCGAGTGAGGATCGAGTACGAGAGAAACGGTGAAGCTGGAGTTTATTTACCTATTAACAAAAGAGGAGACTTGCGACTTAAAAGAGGGTTCTGTCCGGTGTCGCGTTTAGCCGCATACGGCCCAGTGTTTGGAGCGTACACCTCCGGGGCGGGAGGCGCTGGGTTCGATTTCCACTGTCGCCGGGCGCCTATCGGTTTTTGTAACGGGGAGAGAGGTATTTGGGTAATCTCCAGTCTCACAAAGGGTTTTTTTCCTTTCTAGTCTCTTCTTTTACTCCCTTTCCCCTGTGAGTGTTTCGGTCGAGGAGTCCTCAGTCTAGATGGTCAAGGGATAGATACACGGTCCGACTCGGCATGCGAACCGACGTCTGGCGACGCGATCCGGCAGTCGCAGCGGGGTGTTTTTGCAGCAGCGGTTCGCTGGTTCGGACGCCCAGTGCGCATCAAACTAGGGAGACTTTCTCGTCTCATGGTCGGATCACCGGATGACCGCAGCCAATGGCAGACTGGCGACGCGTGATGTCGAACTGCTGGCTGCCCATCGGTTCGACGTCCCGCTCTAATCGCTCTGGCGAGGCTACCGAGGCTTTTGCCGGTATCGCCGGAATATCGGGGGAAATATTATCACTTGTTCCTTGCACGAAATAAATTCGTATTGAGTAGCGTTACGTCTTAAGTGGGTCAATCTGTAAAGAAGCGCCTGTTCCCAAAGCACTCGAGAGATCGGAAGCAGCCGGCGATGCGAAGGTAAACAAACATCGGCAAGGGCCATCTTACCGAAGCGGCTCGCTTCGTTTCTACCAGAGCGCTTCATTCGCATCGACGTTTCGAGAAAACTAATCGCATGTGTTGACGAATGCCATATGAGTACGAATGTTAATTGTGTTGGCAAAAATGAGCACCTTGTGACGATCTCGCGCTTGTCGGCCTCTGTGTCGTCTGGACGTTAGGCTGCTGTGATGCGTTTGTCGCTCGCGAAGGCATAGCTTTATTGGCAATGTCCTTCAGTGCTGTTACAGAACGAAGCAAGGCTGTGCAAAACTGTACATTTTGTACTTAATGACGAGGAGACGATGTCTTACGAGCGTGTATGCTTACGCGCTTGATGTTGGCGGAGCTTACGCTCTGTTCGCTCGTCTCCCTACGTCTTGTCCTGTAGAACACTCCGAACCGAATTTCCTTTCTAAGGAATCTCTGTCCTCCCCCACTGGTTCCTGAAGCGCGGGGTGAGGGAGGGGAAAGCAGGTGTCCATGACTAACATAGTTGCTCTGGCTCGAGTGATGAACTGTCCCGTGAGACGATGCCGGAGCCGTCTACGTCCGAAGTTTTCCTCAGCACACGCTCCGAGCTGTCAAACTGCTGTGGGTTGATGCCGAGTCGGTGGGCACTCCGCGCTCATTCCGGAAAGGAGAAAGGAGTTAGCGATCTCGGTGAGTTGGGTGCCCGAACCACATTCAGGTGGGCAGGCAGGAGAGGGCTGTCCCTTGTCTTCGGCCACCCGGCCAAACTTAGGGGCTTCTGAGAAGAGAAGGCCGCAATAACTTTGTCTCGCGAACAACGTCCTCCCTCTGTGGACACCGGCGGCGCCTCGGCTGGACGCTGCGGTTCCTGCGCTGCGTCTACACAGCACGTGCATGACGAGCCGACCGTTTCCTTCCTCGGGCTTTTCATGTCAACCTGACAGCACACGCGGAAGCGGACTGCACGTGTTCATCTTGCGGCCACAGTAAACTGTGCTGCTGCTTCAGTGTATCTGTATATTGATTCTACGAAACACGGCCGCGGTGGCTGCGTTATGGTAGCCTCCTTTTAGCTGCGTTTCGATGGAGGCGAAATCTTGAGGTCTGAATTGGCCTTTTCCAGGAGGCCCTCAGCGCATGCACGCGGGGGGGGGGGGGGGGGGGCGTGAGAGCCGGCGACATGTTTTTTTTTTTTTTAGGCTATCCGGTTCTCCAGCGCGCTTGCGTGCCTCTCAACTACAGCTGCACTGTCAAGCTCCTTTTTGGCTCTACATGTTTAGTAATGCCAGCGTCCTTGAGTCATGCGAAACGGACCACTTGCAGAAGTACGACGGCGCATGCGCCAGAGCCGGCGTCGTCTGCTTGGTTGGAAAACAAACGGACTGCAAGCGCGACGTGCCTCACGCCTCAATGGTTCGCGCGCCTCATATGTCAGAAAATGCGTAGTTTTCGCCTGCAGCAACTATTTCGATAGAAAGAGAGAGTAGTAATTTCTCCGAAATTCCTCCCGCGATTGTTGCTTCAAAGAGAAAAAGGGGTGGACGGCAGCGGTGAAGCGAGGCATGCGATGATATGCAACCGCGTTGTATGATCTGTGGCGCGCACTTTGTCACCGGAAAGCACGATGAAACCTTTAGTGTTCATTTTCTTTGTATAGCGATCGAGTGCGCATGTAAATTTAACTGAATTTGCAAACGAGCTACGAGCCTTCCGCAGTTGTGATAAACAGTTCACGACATCAATTCCGGTCCCGTAAACGAGAACGTATACATCTGCATAATGATTAAAAATGTTAAAGTGTCGGATATTCCGTGCCATAACCACGATTTGATATTGAGGCAGGTTGCATAGCGGGAAACTCGGTCCAGATTAATTTCGACGCAGACGTTCTTTATTTATAACGCGTGTACTCGTATCAAGTGCACGGGCATTTTAGCGTTTCGCGCCCATCGAATGCACATCGGCCGGCGGGCATCGATGTTAACAGCACAATGAATTACCTGCTAAGCTTGCACGCGGTTCCGCAATGACCACGTGCAATGACATTTGTAACGACCAGTGTCGCCACTTTCACGAATCATGTCACCAGCTGATGCCTGACTTGGAGGAGGCCAGACGCTTATAAAGCCACAAATATAGGACTACTGTAATTAAGTTTAACATTCTTAACTTAATCTTCTTTTCCAAAACCTACCCGCGGTGCGCCCTGCAAACGAACTCAATGCCAGTGCGAGGAGAGCGTCGTGTGTTGCCCTGAGCTCGCATTCCGGCAGCTCAATAAGAAGACAGTCGTACGACCCGTTTGCAAAAAACGGCAAGGGAATGAGGTTTATAATGACATTTAGGAAAAGGTAATACTTCATTAAGGAAAAAAAAACATTGAGACGTTCACAAGACGTGAAAAAAGCTCATCATGCGTGGTGCCGCCGTACGTAAGCAAGGCTGGAGCACGGTTTGTTTTCCAACCAGGCGGCGCTTTCAGCTTTTCGCGCTAGGTGGCGCTCCGACTTTTGCAAGTGGTCCATTCCGGCAAAAATGACATTCTAAATCTTATTTCTGTTTTGTGCTCTTTCCTGCAGCGTCTTTACACGCCGTGAAATGTATTAAATGGGTTCCCGCGCAAACATCGACGGGTCCCGCGAAAGCTCACGGCGAGCTCCCTCGTTCGAAGCCTGCACTTATTCTTCATCGCCTCTTTAAGTTAGTAAATACCCAATGCAGGGGATTAGCGAATACTGTTTTGACTTGAAGAGTACTCTTATATGTGTGGTTTGGCGAAGCACAAATGATGAAAATTAAGGTGAAATTCGTTTGGTTTCAATTAGAAATTTCATACTTGCTATCTGTACCGCAAAGTGGACCGTCGAAACGAAAGAATGGTCGTTTCAGTAAATTTATGGCATGTGAGGCCTCCTCGTGACCACTTGATCTTCGGGCAAGTGGCGAGCTCTGTCAACAATACCGCGTTTTGTAGCGAAGCGCTTTACAATGCTGTTTTCTTAAATGTGCATTTAACGGTCACATCAATATCATCCGCTAATGTTCCATGCATGGTAGACGTTAACCGACGTAAAATCGAGTTATTGACATTTATACAGCGTTCAAGTGCGGGTGATAACACGAGGAAGGTATGGTCAACGCTAATGACGAGGCCCGAGCGGCGAAACGCAGGTTGACGTTTGCATTTTCCTATGATTCTGTCGGGTAGTAACCACTCAGGCTTGGCAGGAGCCATGATATTTGGAGTTAGGCAATGTTTCGATGCATGTATAAAGATACAACACCTTGCCATAGTAGCTTTGCGGCTAAGGGATTGGGCTGCTAAGCTCAAATGTTGACTTCTTGTGTCAGAGAGTGTAGCATCTTCATAGGGGTTTAATGAAAAAACGGCAGTAAACTTGCATGCTAAGGCATTCGCAGAGCGCGAAACAAATCCGCGGAGTGCCTCACTACAGTGCGCTTCATATAAAGGCACACCGG
The DNA here is from genome assembly GCA_013339685.2 of Hyalomma asiaticum. Classification (NCBI taxonomy): domain Eukaryota; kingdom Metazoa; phylum Arthropoda; class Arachnida; order Ixodida; family Ixodidae; genus Hyalomma; species Hyalomma asiaticum. The sequence goes on from CM023481.1 coordinate 23,259,212, forward strand.
GCGCCTAAAAACAAAGGATTTGTAGTTTAAATTAAATATGCAATGATTGCCGATCGAAGAAAAGGTCGCTACGGCGTCTCTCATAATCATATCGTGGTTTTGTGGACGCTAAACGCCAGAAAACAATCAAATCAATCAATTCTATGTGACATGACTCCGAGCAGCCCTTTTGTTTAATGAACGGCTGGAACGTTTGTGATTTACATTGCGATGATCATTTAAATCTTTCAATTTATTATACACTGTAACTTGGACTGAAAAAGTTTGGAATATAAAGTAATGACGAATACAAATAAAACAACACAACAAATTCCGAGGCGTTTCCTCCACAAGCTCCTGATCTGTTCACTACCTTCAAGCTGGGCCGTTCCACATAAACGAAGTAGCCGCGAGGACCAATAAATGTCCACTCGTACAGGTAAAATTTCTCCTGATAATGTGTCCCGCTTAAGAAACAGCCTTTTCAGGGTAAATATGCGACACGTACACGGTATGTATTCACAACGTATGTGGAAGTGAAAAGCTTGTCGCTAAAGAAAGAAAGAAAGCAAAAAAAAAAAAAGACAAGCCACGCAGAAAGGAGAGACGAAGACAGTCGCTTGTCTTCGTCTCTCCTTTCCGTGAGACTTACTTTTTTTTTTCGCGCTGAACTCTTCACTCGGCTATGCAAGAGCAACTAGCCCAACAATCTGTTTTTCTATAGTACGTGGAATCATCTTAAGATTGCTCCAAGAGACAAGCCCAATTAACACGACCCGAGCTTGCCACTTTAAACCCGGGCCCGACCCTAAGCCCTCAGCTTCAGGTGCGGACCTGTCGTGAAAACCGATTTACTCGAGAGGACTTCTTGGGCTAGTTGGTGCTTGCTGTACGTCATGGTGTAGCGCGAACACACACAAACAACAGACACGAGGGGAACACAACGCAGGCGCTACTAACAACTTTAATGGAAGTGAAGAAAACGCATCATATATACTCTTTCCATCGGGCAGGCGCACAATTAAGACACATCCGGCAGTCTACAGGAGGCGCACATCCCAGCAAGTGCAGTCAAACGGATGAACGAAAGAAAGCTGTGGCGAACAAAACAACCGACGTCTGACTTACGCACTCATTACGCTTTTCTTTGATATATAGTGCTTCCAGAAGCTCGCGCGCCGTTTTTTCTTCACATCACGGAACCTTGGAGAGCATGCGCAGGCTTTGCAATGCGTGGTAGGATGCGCGTACATGTCTTTATTCAATTGATTCCCGGGCTCCACCACTCGGACGTTTATGCAGCAGCCAGTTTGCCCTACACAACACTTACCACACGGCAGGGTGCACAGAAGTTGACTTGACATGTGTAACATGGCATCCTTTCATTCGGCTGGACCAAACCTGGCCAACAAGATTTTTCTTTAAATTGCGGCTCATGTTGTGCAGATACGGCACATATTCCGGCTTCGGGCCGCTCGGCTCACCGGCTCTATAGCCCCATTCATGGGTGGTTCCACTTTTTAATCTTCTGTAGAAGCGATTCCGGCCCCATACATCAAGACAGAACGAGTGTAGCCGCCTACCGACTTGTCTTTCAAAACAGGCCTGCACCTTGAACTCACAAGATCTCCCGAGAGCAGACCCCAGGCACAGACCCTTTTACAAGTTTCGAGTGGGATAAATTGGGCAGTAAAAGTTATTTTTTGGCTCCTGACCAGCACACATGATCTCCTGTAAACATAAGGTTTAAATCCAGGAGCTGAAGGGAGCATTCGACGGGATAATTATAAGTAAAAGAAGGCCATTACCGTTTCACGTTAATGTAGCTGCCCTTTTTCTTTTTGTAGAGTGGTGAGAGCAGGGTACTGGGTACGTCTCGTTTCTTATGTACTAGAATAACATGAACATTGCTCCAGCTCCATGGTACATTTGATATATTGAGACACTCTGCGTATAGTGTCGAAAGCTTTATAAAAATGAAATCCCTTACGTCTTTAATTGGTCGAATGTCGTTCTCTCCGGTCACCTTTCAGCGGTTCGGCTCTCGCGTACTGCCCTTCTTAGCTCATCTCCAGTTACACAGGGAACCTTCAGTATCTATCCCGGCTTCGCTTGTATTTAAAATTGAATGCGTAACGTGCAAGCTGCACAGTTCGGAATAAAAGCTCTCTGCAGGCTTCACTATCCCATCCAAGTTGCTAATTATATTGCAGTTATCGTCCTTTAATGTATGCCTGTTGGTGCTACCGATGAGGAGTGTCTTTTTAACTGCTTTCATGCTGCTGCATTTCTCTGTTGCTGCCTCTATGTCTTTTCAGTTATAATTCAATACGTCTCTGAATTTAGTAGTCTTGATCAACTTCCATAGCTAAGGCAAATGAAAGTGAATGCCCCTCTTGCGGTATCGACTTTCATTTATGATCTTTTCTATATTAAATATTTTGAGATTTCAGGGAGCTCGCGTTCTTCTTCTCTGCATGTGCTCCTCCCACTTCCAATTGCGCTTCATGAGCAGGATGTCACGAGCGTAAGATGGTTGGAACACGGCTGCAGACGTGTTTCTGAAATAGCCAGATAGGCCACAAGCACGTGACTTACATGGTGGTTATCGAGATAGCTTCTGGCAGCACAGAGAAATCAAAGAAGCGAAAGGAAGGGAAAGCGCGCATTTCCTGGTAAGCAGCGTGGAGGTTTTCTGCAGGCAAGTCTTCGTGCACAGATATCTCGTTTCCATTGCAGGCCGGCCCCGCACAGTCGATCGGAAGCGAAGGCCATAAATATTCCTAACGTGGAATTCCAGCATGCTCAGAAATAAGATCCTCTTACTTCATAGGAATGACATGCGGCATTGCGCTCGTCTCTTTAGCACCTGGCGATTGGTGAAGCTGCTGGGCGTTGTTGTTCTAAGGGGCCTCGCATCGGGCCTCCTATAAAGCACAATGGGTGGTCGCACTCTTTAACGAAACTAACCACGCGGAGGCGGTGCGAGATCCATGTGTGTATTTATGCAGGAATATTCACTACGGGAAGGTGTATCATAGTGACTCTCCATTTAAAGAGGTGTGCGCGTATTCCCGCGCGTATAGGGCGCGTGGTGACCGCGCGCGGGTGGCGTATTTAAGTTTGATTATTGTCACGTGGTCGTGACGCACGCAGCACTCAAGGCGAAGCACGCAGAACTCCAGCGATGTGAGGCGAACTGTTTATTGGGCGAACCTGTGCCAAGCAAAACACAGCCAATGACAGTACGCAGCAGCATGAGCGGGAACAGTCGACGGTCGACGGAAAGAATGACAGGCGGAGCAACGCGTCGGCTTTTATACGCACGTCATAACGCGTTCTCGCATTATCTCTGGAATTCCAGAAGCCACAAGAATGTGCGCGTCAGGCATGCAAAGTTCCAAGAGTGGTCGACACGGTTCCCGAAGTGGCATGCAAGATAAACGCGGCCTGCGTTGCGTTTAACAGAAAGTTTTAACGGCGCTCCCAGCTTACAATCAACGCAAGCGCGCGGGTCACAGCAAGGTGATAACGGCGTTCCCTTTAAACAAACGAAAAGAACCGCACATGTCACTACCCCCCTCTGAAGAGCATCGTCCCGATGCTAAAAACATAACATGCAAGTGAGAGTACATGCAATAAATTAACAATCACAGTTAATCAGCGCCCGAAATAAGGTTTCATTCGCACCACGTGTAGAAATTCGGGTCGTGCAAGGCGCCGCTGGGATGACGTTAAGCCATCGGGCACGAGTCCGCACGACCTCATAGTCCAGTTCACCACAGTGTCAGAGCACCTTGTAGGGTTCAAAGTAGCGGCGCAAGAGCTTCTCACACAGTCCTCGTCGTCGTATTGGCGTTCAGACCCAGACAAGGTCGCTGGGTTGGTATTCACTGTGGCGTCGTCGAAGGTTGTAGTGGCGCCTGTCGACCATCTGCTAGTTCTTGATACGCAAACGAGCGAGCTGTCGAGCTTCTTCGGCGCGCTCCAAGTAGATGGCAACGTCGAGGTCTTCTTCGTCGGTGCCGGCCGGTAGCACGGCGTCAAGCGTCGTTGTTGGGCTCCGCCCGCCGACAAGCTTGTATGGCGTAAGCTGCGTCGTTTCTTGCACACCCTTGTTGTACGCTAAGGCCACATACGGAAGTATGGCGTCCCACGTCTTGTGTTGGACGTCGACGTACATGGCCAGCATGTCGTCGATGGCCTTATTCAGACTCTCAGTGAGGCCATTTGTCTGCGGGGGGTACGCGGTGGTTCGGCGGTGGCTTGTGTGACTATACCTCAAGACCGCCTGAGTTAGGTCAGCCGTATAAAGGCCGTACCACGGTCGGTGATGAGGACCTCTGGGGCTCCACGACGCAGGACGATGTTCTCAATGAAGAACTTGGCGACCTTGGCGGCACTGCCCTTGGGCAGGGCCCTTGTTTGGGCGTAGTGGGTGAGGTAGTCAGTCGCTACGATGATCCATTTATTGCCGAAAGTCGACATCGGGAACGGCCCCAGCAAGTCCATGCCGATTTGTTGGAACGGTCGTCGAGATGGTTGAATGGGTTGCAGAAGCCCGGCTGGCCTAGATGGCGGCATCCTGCGTCGCTGACAGTCTCTGCACGTCCTTACGTAATGGGCGACGTCGGCAGTGAGGCAAGGCAAATAGTACTTCTCTTGTATCCTCGAGAGTGTGCGGGAAGAACCTAGGTGTCCGGCTGTCGGGTCGTCGTGTAAAGTTTCGAGAACCTCCGGACGTAACGCTGAAGGCACCGCGAGGAGGTGGTCGGCTCGGAGCGGCGAGAAGTTCTTCTTCATTAGCACATTGTCCCGCAGAAAAAACGAAGCTTGTCCTCGGTCCTGCCTTCCAGGTATTCCGTGAGGCTCCGAAGAAAAACGAAGCTAGTCCACGACGACGGTCTTGCCTTCTAGGTAGTTTATGAGGCCCTTGAGCTCTGGGTCAGCTCGTTGCCGTTCCGCGAAGTCGTCGGTATTTATGGGCCCCAAGAAAGTTATCGTCCTGGTCACCTTGGGGCGGCGGATCAACGAGGGCGCGAGACAAGCAGTCGGCGTCGGAGTGCTTTCGTCCGCTCTTGTAGACGATCGTGATGTCAAATTATTGCAGTCTCAGACTCCATCGTGCGAAGCGTCCTGATCGGTCTTTCAAGTTAGCTAGCCAACACAAGGCGTGGTGGTCACTCACGACTTTGAAAAGCCCGCCATATCGGTAGGGGCGGAACATTGCTTTAGCTTATATGGTTGCAAGGCATTCCTTTTCTGTGGTGGAATAATTCGCTTCCGCTTTCGAAAGCGACCGGCCAGCGTAACTGATAACCCTTTCAAGTCCGTCGGTCCTCTGCACGAGCACGGCACCGAGCACGTGCATGCTTGCGTCCGTGTGAATTCCGGTGTCGGCTTCTTCGTTGGAGTGCGCGAGTAGTGACGGCGTTTGCAGGCGTCGTTTTAGTTCTTGAAATGCCTCCACTTGCGGCGCTTCCCATTTAAAGTCGACGTCGGCCTTCGTGAGGTACGTCAGCGGCTCGGCGTCCCGCAAAAGGTTCTTCACGAAGCGCTTGTAATAAGCGCAGAGGCCAAGAAATCGGCGTACTGCCATCTTGTCGGTGGGCGGAGGAAAGTCAGCAATCGCAGCTGTTTTCTGTGGAGCAGGGCGTACTTCAGACTTGCTAATAACGCGGCCCAGGAACAACAGCTCATCGTATGCGAAGCGGCACTTTTCTGGCTTCAGGGTAAGTCCGGGGGCTTCGATTACCTGAAGAACAGCTTCAAGGTGTAGGTGTTCAGCAAAGCTGGAAGGAAATGCGACTACGTCATCCAAGTAGACGAGGCAAGTCTGCCACTTCAAGCGTGCCAGTACTGTGTCGATAATCCATTGGAACGTCGCAGGCACCGAGCGAAGACCAAACTCGAACAGGCCGTCTAGATTTATGAAGGCAGTCTTCTCTCGGTCTCTCTCGTCTACTTCGATTTGTCAGCCAGTTTTGAGGTCCATCGACGAAAAATATTTTGCGTTGTAGAGTCGATCCAAGGCATCGTCTATCCGCGGGAGAGGATACACGTCTTTCTTCGTGATCTTGTTCAGGTGACGATAATCGACGCAAAAACGTATGGTTCCATCCTTCTTCACAAACACCACGGGTGATGCCCACGACTCGTAAATGGCTGAAGGATGTCGTCACGCAGCATTTCGTCGACTTGTTGCTTGATGGCGTCGCGTTCCCGTGCCGAAACTCGTTAGGGACTCTGACGGAGAGGTCGGGTATATTCGTCGGTTATGATGCGCTGTTTCGCGAGGGGTCCGACGAAGCCTCGATGACGACGAGAAGCAGTCCTTGTATTGCTGGAGTAGGGCCTTAAGCTCTTCTTGTTGTTGCCTGGAAAGGCCTTGATTGACGTTGAAGGCGGGTGTGGATACTGCGGTCGTCGTGGCGGGTCCCCGAGAATCGGTGAGGGCGAAGGCATTGCTTACTTCCACAAATTAACTTAGGTGCGCTGCCGTCGTACCCTGTATTCGTTGCTGAAGTTCGTGATCATTACCTTGGCTTCGCCGTTATGCGAATTGGCTATGTCTCTTGCGAAGCACATATGACGGTTTAGGAGCAAGTGCTTGTCGCCCTCGATGACGCCTTGTAAGTCGGTAGGCGCTTTGGTGCCGACGGAAATGATGACGCTCGACAGCGGCGGAACAGTTGTTATCTGCTCTTCTGTCACATTCAAGGCATGATAGGCGACGTTGCTATCTGACGGCATTGCATTATCCGTGGAAAGCATGATCGACCTGGAGCTTAGGTCGATGACTGCGCCGTGATGGTCGAGGAAATTCATGCATAAGATGACGTATCTCGAGCATTGCTGCAGGACCACAGAACTCACCGAGTATGTATTCGTCTGCCTGTTGATTTTGACTCTTGCCGTGCCGGTTCCAGTCGGTGTTATAGACCTATTCCATGTTGGTAAACAGTGGTAGGCACCGGCGATATAACCAGGGCTTGTGTCGACGTCGCGGCGCGGAGGCCCCGCCCACCGCTTGCCGCGGCCCCGCACGGTCGCGCCACCGCCGCCGGCGAAGCGCGTGCGAAAGCTGCCTCCGAGCACGGGGCGTCGGAGCGCCGACGGGTGTTTACAACAGTTTTCGAGGGGCAGCCGCGTGAGATGAAGTCGCGTTAGCTCTGTAGGAAGCATTCGATGAATGTAGAAAAGAATGTGCTGACGACCAGCTATGACAAGACGTGAGAAATTGATTGAAAGGATAAGCACCTTGCAACATGATGCGAACGATCGCGAGCTATCATGTCGGCATCGCTTCATGCGTATGCTTTAATTCGGTAACTGGCGCAAGGATGAACCACTTGCAACAGTGAGACTTGCTTAAATACGACTTGAAGATGCCTCAGCTAAAATACTGTTTCGGACTAAAGCCTCTAATCCCTACACGAAATCCTTGCGCAAAAACAAATGTAACACAAGCATGCGATATTGGTGACGCTAGAACCTATGTAAATACGGCTGTGGTAACGCACACACACAAAAATGCAATGACGAGCCAAGGACAAGGCTCTCAAATAACTGACAGCAAGGCGCATAACCGCGGCTTGCGGCTCTGCCCATACGCTGAGTTCCGATCGTGACGGCGTGAAGTCCTGTGACGACGCGGCACATTTCAAGCGTGTAGTTCATTCGAGCAGTCTGACAATCGAAAAAAAGAAATTAAAGCGCATCGTAACCACCACAGCATTGCCAAAGACACTTCTCGTGTGTATGCTATCGCAGCCACAAGCAATTTGCAAAAGCGTCGCTGTAATCGGCCTTTCGCTCACGGCTACGTGAATTAAGCTCTTATATATTTGTTTCATTTGAGTGCTTGAAATTCGTATGACGTATGTATAGCTTCCCCACTTCAATAATACACGGCGACCGCGATTACTTCTACACATCGAGCTAAGCTAACGTCGTGCGCGCTTTGCGGTAAGCGTCATCGCTCTGTGTCCGCACTTTGTTTATGCCAAGAAATTTGGTGTCGAGCATTACACTTGCCAAACTTGTGACAATGCTATTTCTCTCAAATGAAACAAGCCGCACTAATGCCAAATAATTACCCATACGCTTAACCGTGACGAAAATGTTTGGCGCATAACCGATGCGCCAAACAACCGGCATTACAGGTTCGTCCCTTTCCTTAAGACAGACATAAGCAGGAAACCGATAAAAACCTATCGCACATATCTTGTGCGTTGCTGAGCAACCAACCCACGGCGCAGGTCATCGGTAAACACTTTTTTCTTCATTTCACGGCGGTGAGAAGCGCACGCACCAGCGAAAACACAGCGGCTGCTACGGTAGGCGCGCCGGCGGTTGCCTACCATGCGAAACCAAAACTCCCGATGACAGCGCCACCGCATCTTCGTGACGTAGGCCGGGTGGAATAGGTCTATAATGTGCCCCCCTGCTGTTCGGATATCTGGTCCTTCCCAGGCAGTCTTTACCTTCTTCAGCTTGGTGGCGAAGGGACCGCTGATGACAGAGTATCTATAGTCGGTGTCGGTATCGACTAGGGCGGTGACGCTGTGGCCGTCGATAATCACGTCGAGGTCGGTGGTTCGTCGTCTGGCGTTCCGGTTAGGTCGGGGCGTCGGATCACGGCTGTGTCGGCTTCGTCCGGCGCTGCTATGTCGCGTCGGCGGCGAGGCTTTCTCGTGAAGGCTCTGGTCGTGGCGTGCTGAGACTACGTCGGGAGGGCTCGTGCGTCGTGGTCGTCGTCATCGGCGGTGTCGGAGGATCTTCCGCATTGCGTCGTGCAGCAACCGCACTTCCATCGGTTGCTGCCTTTAGTTTCCCGGATAGGGGCTTGGAGATCGGCCCCGGGTGGTGCCGGTGTGCTGGCGACGATCCGGCGAAATATAGCGGCCAGGCGAAGGTGAACGGGATGGTCGACGTCGTTGCCACTGCGCTCCGGCAATGTAGTCGGCGATGTCGCGAGGTCGCTCACGTGGGCGCGGAAGCGGCGCGTTCACGTCGAAGCCACGCATTCCCATCTCACGGTACTGGCAGTAGCAGTAGGTGCGCCCGGCTTCGCCACAGTGGTAGCATAGTGGGTGGTGGTTAGGGATGCGCCAAACGTCAGTTTTCCTCGGCGCGCGCTGGATAATTGGCGAGCGGGATGGCATCGGAGGTGGCGGCGGTACGTGGCTGGCGACGAAACTGCGGAGGCGTTGGTCTTGGCGTGGGCGAGGAGCGGCGTAGGTCATCGCCTCGGGCTCGCGTTGTGGTGGTTCGGGAGCAGTCAGCGATCGCTGTAGTTCCTTGCGAACGAAGTCTTCGAGGGAGGTGACCTGGGGCTGAGACGACGGAAACAACCGGCGCAGTTCCTCGAGAACAATAGCCCTTATCATATCACGTAGGTCGTGGGGGTCGAGTGCTTGGACTTCTCTGTTGTCTGGCAAGCGCCGATTGTATTGCCGGGTGCGTAACTCGACGGTCTTTTCGACGGTCTCTGACGGGTTTCTTGTTAACCTGGTGAAGAGCTCCTGCTTCACTCCTCGCATGAGCAGGCGAACCTTCTTCTCCTCAGACATGTCGGCGTCGGTATGGCGGAAAAGTCGCGTCATCTCCTCCGTAAATATCGCTACGTTTTCATTCGGGAGCTGCACCCGAGTCTCGAACAGCGATGCACCTCTTTCTTTACGCACGACGCTTGCAAAGGTGTGCGGGAAAGCAGCGCGTAAGTTGTCCCAGGTTCGAAGCGTTGACTCGCGGTTCTCGAACCAAGTCCTTGCGGCGTCCTCCAAATAAAAATATACGTGGCTCAGCTTATCGTCGGGGCCCCACTTGTTAAGGGCTGCGACGCGGTCGTAGATGTCCAGCCAACTTTCTGGGTCCCCGTATGACGATCAGCGGAAGGTAGGCGGCTCTTTGGGCTGGTGCACGTCCACGGTTGCGGGAGACCTTGCTTCCGTCATCGTGGATGCTGGTTTCGTTGTAGCCCTTGTCTTCTTGTCCTTGTCGGGAAGCGGCTGGTATTCTGGCCGGAGTCCTTGCTGTCTGCGGCTAGCTCGATGGACAGGGTTGGATTCGTCCTCCTCGCGGCGTGAGCTTGGCTCACGGCCGGACGAGGGCGTGCGGTACATGGACCGAGAAGCCCCACCACCAGATGTCACGTGGTCGTGACGCACGCAGAACTCAAGGAGAAGCACGCAGTACTCAAACGATGTGAGGCGAACTGTTTATTGGGCGAACCTGTGCTCAGCAAAACACAGCCAATGACAATAATGCGCAGCAGTAGCGGCGGGAACAGTCGACGGTCGACGGAAAGACTGACAAGCGGCGCAATGTGTCGGCTTTTATGCGCACGTCATAACGCGTTCTCGCATTATCTCTGGAATTCCAGAAGCCACTCAAATGTGCGTGTCAGGCATGCAAAGCTTCAACATTGGTCTACACGGTTCCCGTAGTGACATGCAAGATAAACGCGGTCTGCGTTGCGCGTAACAGAAAGGTAACGGCGCTCTCCGCAAACAATCAACGCAAGCGCGCGTGTCAAAAGAAGGTGATAACGGCGTTCTCTTTAAACAGACGAGAACAACCGCACGTGTCATTGTCACTTAGCGGTTCCGTTATGAGCGTTCATTGTACTTAATACGTCCTCTTATTGTACAGTATTAGGACCGCCGCGGTGGTGTAGTTGTTGTGGTTCTCGGCGGCCACCCAAAAAGCGCGGGTTCGATCCTGGCCCCGGTGGAAGCATTTTCGATGGGGGCAAAAGTGGCAGGGTCCCGTGTACTGCGCGTTGTCACTGTACGTTAAAGAACCCACGGTGGTCAAAATTTCCGGAACCCTCCTACGGCTTTGCTCTCGTGTCTATCTCTTTCAGTCCCTACCCCCACGGACGATTAGCTGTGCTCCTGACGTGGGTTGCAGAAATTATGGCCATTTACCGAACTATAATCATTCGACAGTATTGTTACCATTGCGGAGAAGGTATCCGCCTCACATTTGAACTCTAGCACTTTAGCACATAAGCTGTTTACAAAAAAAAAAAAAAGAAATAAATAGTGCATTACACGAGATCACGCATGCCGCGGCAGCATGGAGCTTAATATAAGTTCAGCGTTATTGTGATACCGTTAGCATGGCGGTAAATAGCGCATATCTTAACGGCTCACTATTCGTTGCGCCGTCTACGTCCGTAGAAAACTCGCCGAGCCGCGCTTCGCCATCGCAGCCATCCCGAGCTAAGTATAGCCAAACAAGGCGAGTCTTGTTTAGGCTAATTAAGCTAAGCCAAGTCTAATTAAACTAAGGCTAATTAAGCCATGTCTAATTATGATATGACTAATATAGTGATGTATACTTAAGGTAAGAGTAATTAAGCCACACATAAACAAGAACCGACTGATAATTAAGTTAATACTGATTAAATCAGTTATAAATAAGCTAAATCTAATTAAGACAAGCCGTTTTATAGTAAGAAGAATGAAGGTAAGACTGATTAAGCTAAGCCGAATTAAGTGACGTATGATTAAGTATTCTCGCACCCGTTTTCATGTGCGTGTTGCGTAGACGAGGTTAGAGAGACAAATGCTACAAGAACGACAGCGATAGGGGCAGGCAGTGCGAAGTTATTGAGCAGACAAAGTTCAAAGTGCAAAAAATAATCGGACCCTCAACTCGAGTTTCGCGGGGTCAAGTGACCGCATTTCACAATCCACAAGCGCCATAGCGAGAAGCCAATGGAATTGGCTTGAGGCGCCTACGTAGCGGAAGTGCGTACGCCATGGCTGCCTGTTCGCTCCAGTGTGGTGATGACGCCGTTGCCATGTCAACAAACAACGTGGAACGAAAGCGTGCCGCACTGTCAGTTATGAGCTTTTCTGACCGCTCCGACTTTTCTCAGAGCGGGCTTTTCTGCTTCGAACCGAGGCTTTACGCATCTTTCCGTTCCGTGTAACGACACTCCAAGGCAGTGCCGTCGTCTTTAAACTCGCCGTCATGACCACTGAGAGGAGCCGGGCGAATACGACCATACTGCGCAACGTTTCTTCGCGGGTTGTTCAGCTAAACGCGCAGACATGGAAGCATAGAAGTGGGAAGCGGGAATTTTAGCGTGTCCGAATAACCCCAATGCGCAAAGCGCTTTGCGTAGAGCGGAATACCGAGTGTAAACATTGCATGCGCAAGCACGGCAGACCACCCGGAGCGTTTGCCGTCCGCTTCGAATCTTTCGAGTGGTCGTCGTGCGCTATGTAGCCCTCAAGTTGCTAACTGACGGTTTTATTTGCTTAAGCTTTGTATCATGAAGCTTCGACGGTAAAGCACCCGTGCAATTAGACACCTTTTCTCAGTGCGACACTGAAATTGTCGAGACTGTAGGTTTAGCGAGTGGCTGCCGGATTGTCGGAGGACATAGATTACGTGGTTTTGTTGCGACTGTGACAAACAACGCTATCCAGTATCCAGTACGCCTTTGCATATACCGGTTTAGCGGACACGTTCAAATTCCCTTATAGCGCTGCGCGCGGTACAACACACTTTGACAGAACGGCAAATTCCGCCCAGTGGTTCAGCGCTTTAGCGAGTCGCGAACGTGAAAAAGAGAGATGAGCAAAGAGATTCTTTTCGTATGGACATATGACTCGGGTAAGCAAAAGGCAAGAGGCAAAATGGGAGACAGCGCCTCTACTAAGACTGCGCCTATTTGGCGTTCAATAAAAACCTACGCAAGAGAAAAACAAAGCCGAGTATTACTTTGCTTACCGATGCAGTGCCGCGAGCACTTATAATGCTACTTTCATCCAATCACAGGCTCGCGCTCTCAGTCGTCATTTCTGCCACAAATAGTTCTGACGAATGCCACTACGCGCTGATGTGGTCGGCAGCGATGTGATGACTTTATCGAACGATTAAAACCTTAAATCAACTGATATGGGCGGCTTGACACGTACCTGCCAAAATATCCTCAGCGACCTGTCTACGCGACCTGTAAATAAAAAACGGGTGCGAGGAAAGTGTTAGAGGGCCCCTTTAAATGAGTACTGACACGATTTTGCAGAGGCGCAAGAGACATTTTTCGTTTTCTATCCATGCGTTGTCAACGCTCTCCACACACCGAAGCCAGGAAACGCGTGCAAATCATTTTAGTTTGATTTTAATGTTTTCGTCGCCCAGCACCCGCAAGCCAGTCCTAGCGCAATGGAAAATACGATGACGTATGAATATTGAAAATCGCCGATATCGCTGTCGCGAAATCACCGTTGTTTGCTTGTCCAACGTGCAATTGACTACAGCCGACAAAGTAGCAGCGACACCATCACGAAATGCTTTCCGCACGTGACTTAGAGGTACGTCCGTCTATGGTGACACGTCACTGGGAAACCACCCCTCGAAATCGAAAGCGAAAGTGGGCTTTCAAGGAAGCCATATTAAAAATATATTCATAGTGTTGAGAGGCGCCGCGATATTTTTTTAGGGTTCTCCAAGCCAGTACTTTTATTTACAGCCACAATACCAGAATGTCGAATTCACTCGTTTAACACAGCCCGGCCAAGGTGGTCTAGTGGCTAGTACTCGGCTGCTGATCCACGGGTCGCGGGATCGAATCCCGGCCGCGGCGGCTGCATTTCGGTGGAGGCGAAATGTTGAGGCCCGTGTGCTGTGCGATGTCAGTGCACGTTAAAGAACCCCCGGTGGTCTAAATTTCCGGAGCCCTCCACTACGACGTCTCTGATAATCGGATCGTGGTTTTGGGACGTAAAACCCAAATATCAATCGTGTGTTACTCCGCTGGGCCACACAGAACATACGGAAACGCTCTGCGTATGTATTCAGCACAGCTTAGGAAAGCAAAATCAACCAAAAGAAAGCGATTTGGGACATGTATACAAAAGAAAACCTGGCAGATACCATGCATTGTGGGAATCGGTGTAATGCGAAGCAGCCAGCAAGGAGCAAATCATGTTGTGCATAATATGCATGTCATAATTTACATGTCAAGACGTGTTATTTATGTTGGTCATGCAGTCACATCACACAATATCAATTTTGGTGTATATCAAGCTATAGCGAACTGGCCGCGAGCGCACCATGAGCGCGGCATTCAAGTCATGCTGTACATGATGTGTCATGATTTCCATATCCCCACTTGTCATTTAAGTTCGTCATACAGCCACGTTGTGCAATAGCAATTTTGGTGTATATCAAGCTAGCGACATGGCCGTGAGCGCACCATGAGTAGGGCACGTAAATCATGTTGTACATGACATGGATGTCATGATTGTCACGTTAACACCGGCAATAATGTTAGTCGTACACAAATGTCTCGTCACACCAATTTTGGTATATATCAAGTAAACGAAAAGGCCGCTAGAGCACCATGCCCATGGCATGTAAACAATGGTGTTCACGACAAGTAAGTCATGATTTCCATGATATGACCAGTCATTTATGATCGTCATACAGTCATGTTATGCCATACCAATTTTGATATAAATCCCATCAACGATAATGCCCGGAAAGCCCAGAGTCGTAGGCGGCTAGATAGATATACGCTCAAAGTCGACGAAGTTCGCTAAGAAAGGCTTCGCATTTAAAATATTCTTGCACAATACGGTGTTTCCGATTGATATTACTCACGGACCATTCTATTTTCACTGCAGTAATCCTTAGTCCTCTATCTGGTGTACGAACTGCAGTTTAAACCTCGTGTTTTTTTGGTCCGGGTGATAGATGACAAAGCAAACGTGAGACAAAGTACATGCATTCAAAAACTTAGCTCCGCGAGCAGATCTGACACACCCCGATGCAATGTAGGAGCACATGCGGGCTTTGTAAATAACATACAGGCCCTTTTCGTAATCCGCAAGTGCGCTTCCCTGCACTGCATATTCGCCCAACTAATGGCGGTACCTGTCGTCCTTCAAGCAGAAACGATGTTCTAGTTTGCACATGTATGCGTTTCCCTTGTCAGAGCGTAAGCAAACAACGCAACACGCTGTTTACAGTGTGTTAGCTGGCTTCTCTGCCATACAAAGCGCATTGCAGAAAAGCCAGCTTTAGATTTACGAAAAGGGTCTATAAGGCCGACAGAAACGACCGAGGAAGCTACATGGCTTTAGCTACACAATAACGTAGTATATCAATCCAAAGAGAACTTATCGGCCAATTTAAAACCGGGAGTCGTTTTTGAAATCTCTCTTCTAAGCTTTGCAATCGGTGTTTAAAGAGGCCAAAGTGGGTCTAAATTGAGACCGCTCTCATAGGCTGTGTGGTAATATCTTCAAATGGCCTGGGAAGGGAGGCACTTTGTGGCACGTTATTGAAATGACACCTTAAATGTTCTAGTGGTTCCCTAGTATCTTAAACCGCGAGTCGTTTTTAATATCGTGTCTTGTTCGTGAGATATGATTTTTTTGTGCGCTTCCCTTTCAGTTACGGCGGGGGCGCCCGGCCGCCGCCGAGAGAAGGCGCGACATGTACATGTACCGAAATCCTGGGGATGGGGGTGAATGGCGTGACGAATGTGCACTTGTGCACGCGCGTAGAACACGAAAACAATCTGTGCACGAGAGTTTTTGGCTGGAGGATCCAGGTGGCGCTCACTATTTTGCAAATGGTCAATTGATAGCACAATTGTTTGTGTTCTTTGTGGTGTTTTGTATACCGACAACAAAAAACCAACGAGCAGATTTTTCTTCGGGAATCAGGGAAATGTTAGGTAATAGACTATAGCCTAAAATTCGTATAGAGCACGACACTGACATTCCTTAAACTTAAACACTAATGTTGCGACAGGTCTACGTACGGGAACTGAAATGACGCAGCAAGAAGAAGGGCGGTGATTCAGAGGTGGTTGATTACTTACCACATTAGATACAAGGCAGCTACTCCGTAACTGTCCACCAAGTGGGCATGACTACTTCTGCCTGACGTCATCATAGAATCATACTTAATGTATCGTTTCCGAGATTCGGGTGACGAGCAGAGAATCTCGGGAGGCAACTTGTTCCATTACTCACATTTGTGTACATGAGTTGTCTGGAGCTTAGTGATTGTTCGGTATATAAGTCTTATTTCTTCGTGGTCGACGGTAGATGCTTCGTCAATAACTGAAGGTCTAAGTTCGATAAGGGTACTACTTTATTTCGCATTTATTAAAAACTGTACAACTACTTTGCCTCAATAGCATCCGAAACACTTCTCGTAGGAACCTTTCTGACAATCCGACCCGTTCCGGTCAACGTCCCCACGCCTCCGCCCCGCTGCGCTATTCGTTTCACCCCAGCAAAGTCCCCCCTTCCTGTTAGTGGCTCAAGCAGCGGTGGAGCAGGTTGTCAAATGAGAAACAATATAAAGGGAAGCAAGCATGCAATAGGAAGTGACGTCTAAATGACGCGATTGGATAAAGCGGAAGCCACCGCATCCTTTTGCCACCGCTTCTCTTCTAGCCTCTAGCCAATCAGCAGCGGTCGAAATGAACAACCCACCAGATGGACAGTTACAGAGTAGTTATACTGGAGTACTGTACAATAATGAAGTGTAAATTATTTTGAAGATCCATAAGTCCTCATTACTTGGGGAGAGCAGACATATACGGCGGGCAATTTGACCGCAGTCCACTCCCATTACCAAGTCATCATAATAGAGTGATTCTGTGGCATGCAGGACCCCTACACAGACCCCCACGGTGGCTTTGCACCATTACGTGCCCTGGACAGGAACACCTCGCTGTATACATGCAGATGTTTTTTACCGAAGTTATAGAAGCCTAGCTCACTCACAGAAATGGTAAAAAGAAGGAAATGGTCGGTGCATACAAGTGAATGAGCGGGTGAATAGATTTGTAACATCGCCAGGAATAAAATTCTGCCTATTGGCTTCGACTGAGTTTAGCACGACCATGCAGTGTCGCTTAGTGTGCATACCTATTAACGAGCTCGTAGTCATCACTTTTCCAAATCTCCTAATAAAATTAATAGATGAGTCCTAACTGACCAAACGCCATGCGATAATGTGAGCCAGTCATCTCCTACTCCATTAGCGAAACGTACAAGCAATCGTGTCCAAACCATGTGTCACGGCTTTTCGGCAGTGATTTTACATAGACGTTTCCATTTTATAATTGCGAAATAAGGCAATTATTTTCGCGTTCATGGCTGGTTTTTAGCGCGATAACATCTTCAGCCCACCTTGAGTCAGGGCATTCGGCGACCGTCTTTTGTAACGTGCACAACCAACTCATATTTACGTGGACTTTGGGATCCGCAGGAACTACTCGTTTCATGTCACGTCTTCTCAAAAGAAGACAAGTTCATGAATTTATTATTGCGCACTCAAGGAATGCAAAAACAAGGTGCTTTCAGAGGAAGGACAGAATGAAGATTTGCCGGGCCGGACGGCGCGTCACGTGACCGCACATAACCAATTCGTTTCGTCCGTGTCTCCTCCGCGAACCGCGGGGACGGATAATGCCAACCCGTTTTTCATATCGTATTCTGGCGGGAGGCACCTGCAGCTTCAGCTTGTCAACACAAAGTGACAGCAACCAGTACACTTCTCCCCATCTCCGTGCAACAGTCGTTGGCTCGGCCGGTGTAAAGTCCCTAGATCGCTTTTACAGAAAAATCTAGGGACTTTAGGCCGGCGGAGAACTTTTCACGTGGTCGCGACGATGAAGCACGCAGCAGAACTTAGGGTGTTTTCTGTCGAAACGTTCATCCGGCGAATCTGTGCCCGGCAAAGACAGTTCCACTAGCTTGAAACCTGGAAAGGTGCGAAGCATGTGGGGACGCGTCAGTGTTTCCCACGGGAAACGTCAGTCCCTGCGAATGGGCTTGCGACGACGTTAGACGACGATAGCCTTGGCGCATTAGCATAAACTCGTTAAATCGCTTCTGATACGACAACCGTACAAATACACTGTCTGCGTGCACAGCCTCCAGGATCGGCCCACACATGCACACGCACTGTTTGACTGCACCGTCTCCAGAATGGGCCCACACAGTTTTCGCTACCGAATTTAAAGGGACTGCATGCCTACCACTCGAAAGATTTTGTAAGATTGTGGTAAAAAAAAAGGCAGATCATGCGTCACATTAATGGGAACGAGCACGCTTTCACCCACAAAAAAGGAATTATGTTTTTACTTTTGCTCTGAAAGTGGTGCAAAAAAAAAAGAAAAAAGAAGAAACGCCGCTAGCGACACCCAACAGCGTGTTTGTTAATTTCCAAGTGTCCGAAAACAAACCCAAGCAGGCACACATATTCTGCTGAAAAACAATTTTGTATGTCTCACAAGCGTATTTCACCTATGAGACACCTTTTTACAGCGTACAAGAGCAATTCGTTCGGTTTTCGCTGCTTTCGGGGTGGCGCAGGTGGCGCTGCCTTCGAATTCGTCTGTCTGTACAGGCGCGTAGTACTATCGTCGGGTACAACTCAAGTCTGCAGTGAAGCCCCTCCCACGCCCATATGACGGCCAGCCACTGTGCCTCCGCGAAGCCTGAAATAGTTCATTTTTTAACTTTCCATGTTAGCAAAATAAAGCAAGGGTGGCAAAAACAATGGATAGATGCACACATTTTTATGTATTCATTCGTTTATTTGAGTGGAGCATGGAAAGAAAATTATTTATTGAGCTCTAATCAAGCGCTTGCAATGCAGGAACTATTTCGTTGAAATTGCTGATAACGTTACCTTCTTTATCTTTTAGCGCATGCATTCTGTTTTGTCCTAAGTGCAGTTTCTTTTTGACCGATTTAATCCTGGTGCCTTTCTCTACTGCTTTCTCTATTTCTCAAAGGTTAAAGTTTCTTGCATCTCTTTGCCTGGCTTTACAGATAAGTTTTGATAGTTCTGCGAATTCTATTTTATCTTTTGACGAAGTTGCTTTCATTTGTTGGCGTTTTTTTTATTAAGTCATTGGTAGGTTGGGACAACTTACTTGTCACTTGCTTTGTTGCTTTGCTTTACCCCCGACTTTTATCGCTATTCCAAGAATTCTTTTCGTTATGGTTTCATTTATTTCTTCTAAATCTTCATCGTTCTGGCCTAAGGCCTCGAACTTGTTGTTTAGGGAGACTTTAAATTCTTCGTTCTTCGCTCTGATTTCCTCTAGATTTGTGTTCTTTCTAGTAAATAATTTAATTCTTGTTTTCTCTAGGTTAAGTCTTCGCTCTTACTAATCTGTGATCGCTACATTTTATCTTCCCCACTACTGCCGTGTCTTGAATTACAACTGGTTGTTCGCACATTATAAAGTCAATTCCATTCTTTGTTCTTTTCTTTGAACTGTACAGCTCTCGGACAGACCATACAACCTTAATAGAAATAGAATCAGAGGAGGACACTGAAATTCCACGTATAACCACTGACGAAGTAAAAAAAAAGCTGCGAAAGGGTTATCCCGCGGTAAAACAGCAGGTGAAGACAGCATTACGGCCGACTTGATCAAAGACGACGGAGTAGACATTATACTTGAAAAACTTGCATCGCTCTTCACGAAATGTACCAATACATGTAGTGTACCGCGCAGTTAGAAAAATGCTAATATAATCCTAATCCACAAGAAAGGTGACATAAAGGAGTTAAAGAATTACAGACCAATTAGCATAGTCCCAGTAATACACCAGCTATTTACGAAAGTATTTTCTACTAGGATAAGAGAAACGCTTCACTTTAACCAACCAAGAGAACAAGCTAGCTTTAGGAAAGGTTACTCAACAATGGACCACAGCCAGGCTATCAATCTAGTAATTGAGAAATACGCTGAATATAACAAGCCTCTTTATGTGGCCTTTATAGACTACGAGAAAGCATTTGACTCCACAGAAATACAAGCAGTTCTAGAAGCTTTACGTCGACAAGGGGTACGTAACGTATACGTACAAATCATAAACAACATATACGCAGATTGCACAACCACACTATACTCCTTCATGAGAGAAGCAGAGAAATCCCGATCGGGAGAGGTGTCAGACAAGGAGATACGATCTCCCCGATTCTATTCACTGCATGTTTAGAGGAAGTGTTTAAACGTCTAGACTGGGAAGAAAAGGGAATTCGAATAGACGGAGAATATCTCAGAAATTTAAGATTTGCAGACGACATTGTGCTCTTTAGCAACGATGGAGACAAACTACAAAACATGATTGATGATCTAAACCGGGAAAGTATTAAAAATGGACTAAGAATGAACAGGCAAAAGACCAAAGTTATGCCTAATAGCCTAGCTAAAGCACAGGAATTTAAAATTAACAGTGAACCCTTAGAATGTGTGAACGAATACGTATACCTGGGACAGTTACTAACAGGAGCTCCTACCCATGAAAAAGAAATTAAAGGAATTCTCCGTAGAATAAGGATGGGCTGGAGAACATTCGGAAGGCATTACAAAATCATGACTGGAAGCTTGCCGATGTCCCTAAAGCGAAAAGTATTCAATCACTGCATTCTCCCAGTACTAATGCACGGTGCAGAACGTGGAGGATAACGAAAACACTAGAGATGAAACTAAGGAGCACGCAACGTGCAATGGAAAGAATTATAGGTGTAACGCTAAGAGATAAAAAACGAGCTGAATGGATCAGGGAACACACAGGAGTAGCTGATATTATTATATCAATTAAAAGAAAGAAGAGGACCTCGGAAGGACATGTCATGAGGAGGAGAGATAACAGATGGACTGTAAGAGCGACGGAAGAAAGGGAAAACGCAACAGAGGCAGGCAAAAGGTTAGATGGAGTGATGAAATTGAAAATTTTGCGGGCATAAAGTGGAACCAACTCGTTCAGGATAGGGTGGATTGGAAATTGTTGGGAGAGGCCTTCGTCCTGCAGGTGGACCTAAAATGTGCTGATGATGATGATGAATGCAGAAACCCGGCGCGCCACAAGCGCTGCTGCCCGACCTTTGCAACCCACTTCCGTGAAGTTTCACGCGCAAAACGAATTCGGAAGCAAAATGAACTGTACCGCGACCTTTCGCAGAGGGAGCCGCTCAGAGTACACAGATTTTTGTCCTTGCTTCTCGAGCACATCATGGATTATATACCGATAAAAGGACTCAAGAATAGCAGACGCTCTGTAGGTATCGAAAGCATAGACACGGCGCCATTTTGAAAAGGTCGCATGACGACGACTTTGTTTGCTTCTGTGATTGGCTGGCGGAGTAACACCGACACGCGCGTTCCGTCGGCCCTTGTTGCCAAATGCTGTTTTTTAAGTTGTATCTAGAAGGGTTTGTAGTAGTACTGCGCTTGTCAGGATTGCGGCATGTCCGAGGCGCACCTCCGCGCGCCGGCTTTCCCTCCCTTCTCCTCCTCGTAACCTCTGCAATATCGTCCTTGGAACTGGTTCCTGTTGAGAAAAAAAAAAAGCTTCTCGCGCCCGAAAGGGTTGCCAAGGAGACGACGACGCTTCGCGCCCAGTACCATTGTTGTCGGCGTCTGTACACGTAGGTTGATTGATATGTGGGGTTTAACTTCCCAAAACCAGCTCTGATTGTGAGAGACACCGTAGTTGAGGTCTCTGGAAATTTCTACCACCTGGGGTTCTTTAACGTGCAGTGACATCGCACAGCACACGTATCTCAACATTTCGCCTCCATCGAAATACAGCCGCCGCGGCCGGTATGTCTGTACACGTATGAAAGGCAGCGACTTTGTATAGGTGAAAAATCTAGTTTTAATGATTTCTACTCAGTTTCTGGAGAAACCCACTGCACGCTGGGACACTTCGAAAAGTACGGTTTCTTCAAAGCCAAAAAAAAAACAAAACAAAAAAACGGGAGAGCGGTGAAGGATGGTGGACAGTCCCTTTAACGAATTTCTGTTATTAATGCAATTAAATCTTGGCTATTCGCTTACTTCAAACTGGTTTAAATCACGTTAGTTGCGGTTTTTATTCATCATGTGGTTGTTATTGAATTAGCCGCTTGTTTTTACCATAGTATGAATCTTGCTTTACCGTGACGACAACAGAGATACGACGACAAGCCCAGCCCGTAAGGCGCTCCGCAACTAAGCCTTTTTTTTTAAAATCTATGCGTGGTTCTTATAATGTTTGCACTTAATATTAGCCTCGTTTTGGCGCTGGCGCAAGCTGCTTGTTCGTGCTCTCTCTGAGAGCGTTACCGACTCGTTAGACGCAAAAGACATTTGGTTACACATACCTGCTTACGAATTGCCCAGACACATAGTGATGCGGTTGAGCTATATACCATCTACTCTGTACATGCTGCACCTCTCATCTTTTTTTTTTTTTTTTGCGATGGTTCATGTTAGAGGTAGTCGCCTTTAGGGCGCTACCGGGAACGAACATCGCTTTTTGTAGCGTTAGCTACTCTGGCCTAGCCAAGCCCGTTTCGCGCGGCACATCAAGAGCCGTGCTGCGCATGCGCAAGGATCAGTGATGTCACACAGCTTGCGCACCGGAGCCACCGGAGCCGGCACCTCTCGTGCACTCCGCCGCCGCCGCGCGCGACTCACCGCCGCCGGTCTGCGCATTCCAGAGGAGTGACGTCGTAGCCGTGGTAGACGCACTGGCGCCGGCGCGCGCTCGCTGTGCAGTCGCCGTCTGACACTGCTCTGGAGCCGCTGCGTTTCTGACTGGCGTTTGCCAGTGTGGTATAGCCATGGAGGAGAGCGCAAATGCTGCTCAACAGCGCAGAAGAGCGGAGAAGCTTGACTCATCGGATCCCGAAGTAGTTGCCTGGCAATTAGCGGTTGAGCGTAGGAGGAATGAACAGAAGAAGACTAAACGTGCTGCGGAGACACTGGAGCAAAGGGACGAACGTCTAGCAAAGCGGCGTCGCCAGGAGGCTGAGCGACGTGCCCGACCACCCCTGCAGCAACAACAAAAATCAGCGGAACCTTTGCTAACGCTACGTATATCCTGGCATAGCCGAGCTAAGCCACTGCAACATTTTTTTTAAGCATGAAGGGTATTCTGTCTCATAGCACGACATCCCCTTTCAGTATACTCTGTGCTAAATCCCCGTTTGAGGAGCACGGGTCACGCATTCATATGGATGTCCGCCTGAACACCGCACAGTACAGACGTTTCGTCCTGCTTGTATAAGATGTCGCGTCAATGCTGCACCTATCCACAGGCGGTGCACTTAAATGTCAGACTTGGGATTATAAAAAATAAACTTGAACTCTTAGAATGCTCATTAAACCCGTTGTTTTAACTGAAGTGGCCGCATTTGTGTATCAGAAGTAAGCGGAATCCACGGCGTGTGGGAAGAGGATTAATTGTTCGGACCATGCTGCAAGAAATTTAAAACGAAGTCGTAGTAGCTGGTCAGATTGTTGATATTGTCACGTGGTCGTGACACAAGCACACAGGACTCAAGACTTTGCCAGCGCAACTGTTTATTGAGCAAACCTGTGCCCAGCAAAAGTAAAGCAAATCACACCGAAACATGACAGCGGGGTGAACAGTCTTCGGTCGACGGAGAGACTGACAAGCGGCGAAATGCGTCAACTTTTATACACACGTCATGACGCGTTCTCGCATTATCTCTGAAATTCCAGAAGACGCTCAAATGTGCGCGTCAGGCATGCCAAGTTTCAAGAATGGTCGACACGGGCTACCGAAGTGACATGCAAGATAAACGGGACTAGCGCTTCGCGTAACAGAAAGTGATAACGGCACTCTCAGCAAAGAATCGAAACAAGCGCGCGTGTCACAGGAGAAACTGATAACGGCTTTCCACTTAAACAGACCAAAACAACCGGTCGTGTGAATATTACGAGCAATTCCCGAAATGAATGGCTGGTTGAACACAAACACCAACATAACTAAAGCCCGCATTTGTGTGGTAACTCCCCCCCCCCCCCCCCCACACACACACACAAAACTATGATTGGCAGACTCAAGGACCGAATACTTCATTATTCCAGTGGATCAAAGGCGTCTACAGGATCCCAAAATGGTTTCCCCCTAACAGAAAGTTAACGCGCTTAATGACTGGTCACGGGAATTTTCAACATTACCTTAAAGGATTTGAACATTACCATGTCCGAACACTGCGCATGCAACTAACTTTGTGCAGGAGACCTACGCTACTTCAATGAGTGTTCACGAACACATCTAGTTCGACACTTACGCCACCACAGCGCAACCATCACCTACGCACACTTCCCCCGATACCTCCTTTTAAAACCAGCCCGTACATGCTTAGCGCGCAGCTAGTCCGCCGTTGTCGCTTTTCCGCCTTCCTATTCACCAGACGCCTCCTGGTTTGATCTCACGGCACACCATCCACTGTTTCATCCCACATACTTCCTATGAAATTTCCTTGTCACTTAACAAGCCCTACACACGCAAAGTATCGTATTAGATGCTGCATGCAATAGTCGTACTTCAGTTTAAAGATGGCGAGGATGCGTATACCTCTGCAGCTATGACGCCCGCACCAACCATCAACTACATTATGCCATACATCACCTCACTGCTGTGCTACTATGTTGCTCTGTAGCATAACCTGTCTACCTGTCTAGACTTTAACCACTTGCAGGCCAGAACCCTCCATTCCTTCCATTCTGTCAACCTTCACCTGAACTCTACCGGCTACTCCAAAGCAGCCCGTCTCCTGCCAAGCATTTTTCCTCGTCTCCAACTTTGTGTACATATCTAGATCGTCACTTTCCCATCGCTACCACTCATTCGTCACTAGACATCTTCTACAGGCTGAAGTCCCTAGTCTCCAAGTCTTCCGCTGCTCAAGAACCTACTCCAATCGCCCGCCTTCTCATCGCCTTACCCTTTGGCACCAGTACCACGTGAAAGGGACACGTTCATTCCAGTCAAGGACAACCTCCGACTACACCATCTTGTCTCTCCATCACAACACACCTCGGCTAACCCATATTCTATATACAATAGTCGCTCTATATACAATAGTCGCTTAGGGAACGCGATAGGGCGTATTACGTTTGTAGCAGTTAACGCATTTAAAACATATACACAGGCACATCTTCTGCACTAAACCTTACCCGGGAGCCTTCTCTGCTAGAAATTCAAATCGGCATTATCGTAATTGGCATGGTCTTAAACTTCCCCGTCTCATTACACGCAGATTGAACTCCTCACTGCCTTGGCTTCCTACACCTCCCCCATCCTTTATTTTTCTTTTTTTTTTTGATAATTGGCTCTCGCTACAAATTTAACTTTCGGGGATATGTCCCTTCATTTCCTATTTTACAATTGGCTTTAACCCTGATATGCCTTCGGGTGGTACGGACTACACCCACATTATTTTACTTTTGTTTTCGATCTCAGGGGGACGAATTTAGAGCGCGCGCGCGCGCGCACACACACACACACACACACACACACACACACACACACACACACACACACACACACACACACACACACACACACACACACACACACACACACACACACACACACACACACAATAACCAAGGTGCTCCTACGACCGTGGTGTAAATCCCTTCCAATACACAGCTAAGCCAACACGCCCAAATTGCCTTACTGATCACTACATAACGGCGGGCAGGTGCTGCCAGTGTGTCCGGTCCAAATTTAGCTCCTTCTGCACGCTAAGTGTCTTCGCAGGCAGGTGCGCCTGGGCTTGACAAACTGATGCTCAATTTGGGGCAACTCCCATGTTTCCCTTTCTATTCTAGCAGAGGTGAACGAAGGGCCTTGTCGGAGAGCTGTGGTGCGGCGTGCACTGCGGAGCTATAGCTGGTTCTTCAACGGGTGGGGTCTGTTCGGACGAAAGCCGCTCAGGTATCTAATCGATTCCTTAGTTTATTTATTCTTTAGCTCAAGGTCACCTTGCTTTGGGTCGTTGCGCAACTCAAACATATCTGATATAAGTGCACGATGTAGTTCTAGCGTGTAACGCAGAACGCCGATCAAATAAGCGGGACGAGCGCAAGTGCAAGCGCTATTCCCTAAGTTTTCATGCTGTGTAGTGGCTTTACGGCAAATCAGTTCTGCGTAATTCCTCAAGGTGGAGTCGGGTGTGCGTGCAAAGTCTAAACGGCAGCTGTACGCTAGACGCGTGCGCTGCAGTAGGGCGATGCATGAAGATGCGCGTCTATGCGTGAAGGTCAGCTTCTTATTGAGATTACAGATAACACGCCGAATCACTGCAAATGACGCGCACAAGCGCAGCTACAGTGCTACGCGGATTAAATGCAATTCAGGCGTCCTCCACACCACTACTCCTTACATCGAGGAAGGGGGGAGAGTTCCTCAAAGCCAAAAAGCTTACCGATGTCCTTTGTTGCTACCTTGTTGTGGCAGTTGTGTTATATATGACTGTTTTTCGGGGGATATTTATGGGCGTGTTCGAGAAATTGGTAGATTGGTCACAAATCGGAAGTGTTTCGCTGTTATTGGTCACAAGTCGGTGTTGCGCTGATATATGGCACCGTTTGACATGCATGTTCTCACGTTGACCTCTGCATGGTGGCACATCTCCTCCATACCGACAAATAACGTTTATGACCGTGTCCAATTCCTTGGGTTAACTGAACTAGTTTAGGTAACAGCTGGACACGGAGGATGGTAAATGTCGTGCGACGACGAACGGAACACATGTCCACTTGCGCGACGTTGACTCGTCAGCGTCGTTGCCTTTCGGTGGCGCTTAATGCACCATTTTTTTAGTTGGTGCCTCACAGTCAAAGCAGTAGCGGGAGGAGAAATGCCGTTGGTGCATGTGGGAGCTACAAAACGATGGCAATGAGGCGTCACACGCTAACACTGTGCAAAAGATATACATGCAACATGCATGAAAGATGCATGAAAGTACCACCGCTGGTATAGGTCTTCGGTGCCATGTTGTGACGCAGGGTTACATCGAACTAGCACCCCACTTAGTAGCATGTCAGAGTGTTGTAGCTGAGGAAAGCTGTAGTCCGAATTTGGAAAAATGATAACGATAAGGTTTAATGGCACTTTTAAGAAGAACTTATTTACATAATTATTTGCGTTAAACAAGAGTTTAGCGACGAATGAACTGGATGGACCTCGTACCCAAATTCCAGACCACATTTCAAGTACAGCCCTCCTGCACATTGACCAATCAAGCACAGGTCACAGTGGAAGGCAGCCAATCAGGGCGCACTGTCGCAGCTTGGGGGAATCGTATTCGCCGGCTTTTCGGCCCTCCTTCAATACTCAAACCCTTCGTCGACGGCTACAACACGCTGAGCACGTATAGACCGCACTTGTGAAGACTGCTCTCACCTATCAATCGCATCATACCTCTAACTGCGAACAACTAACACTACCTAAAGAAGTCATAAGAAGTCGTTTAACAAGGCGCCCACCTATAAAAGTCGTCACGTAACACCTGGCATATCTGAAGAGGGGCCCCAGAGGCCAGTGCCAATCACCGGACACCGGCGGAAGGTCAAGCGACAACCATGGTCATCGCTCATATACAAGTCGACCCCCCTGCCAATTCCTGGTCACCAACGCAACGCAACGCAAAGCCCAACGCGGTAACCAGCCCAATGTACAACGACGTACACTTGCCAATGCACCGAATGGCAGTATTTACCTTGACGACAAGACTTCAAACTCTGTCTCACTACAATCAATAAACGCTGCATCACGGTACCTAAGTATCAACTTGATAGTCCACCTTGAGGACCCTAATTCAAATGACCCATAAATTTCACCGATGTTAATTCGTCCCCGTGCCTCAACCCACCAAAGACCCCTAAATCTCACATTGGGGGCAACTTCACAGCCGCTGCTGGTAGAAATCGTCAATACTTAACATTCTATTAATTCGGCCAACTGCATTCACAACCCGCCAGAGCACTACTCGCTTGGGCCCACTTTATAATTTGTGTTACGAATTCGGCTTACCTACTAAATCATCTTTTAGGTTTCACCTCTCTTCATTTATATTCAAAGGACTTTATTTAAGCCCGTTATACCTTCGGGTGAAGCGGGCATCACCCACCCCCTTTTCTCCCGCTTTTTTTTACATTGTCTTTCTTGCTCGGGGTAAAGACCAGAGCCCTGTTCCTGGAATGAAGAACGCTTATCCGGACGTTCCTGTGGGAAGGACAATTAATGTTAAGAATAATTCATGGGGCTTTCCTTGCTAAAACAAGCTGTGATCAGGAGGCACGGCGCATAGTGGAGGGCTTCGGGGTAATTTTGACCACCTGGAGACCTTTGAAGTGCACCTAAATGGGCGAAATGCGGCCGCCGTGGTCGGTATTCGATTCCGTGACCTCGAGCGTCGCAAGTCCCCACCGTAATCGCTGGACTGTCAAAATGGGTGTGTGAACGAAGAGAAGACGAACACCGCTTGGTTTTCAGTAACGCAGAAAAAGGTCGCGAGAGGCTCGCTGCTGATCTCGGCCGTCATGGCAAAACCCTGGTGCGGCGATCCCTCGATCAAGGTCGTCGGAGTCCCCATCTGAGAGAAAGACCAACGCTTTCAGCAAGCGTGGGAGTCCGTCGCTGACCGAGAGATACCCTTGGGAGGCAAGGAAAAATCCTATACCTCCAGAACTGGGTGATATCTTGCTTTCGGATTGCCGGGAGACTCTTCTTTTGCAGCTTGTACCCGGGCATGCATGAGGGTTCCTCAAGCGTTCCCTTAAGTTCGCCAGCAGACTTGACCTGCTGGCCATGTGGCGGTGAAAGCCGGTCCCTATATGGGACATTGCGACTAACAAATTCTTTCTTCTCTCCTTTCTCAGCATAGCGGCCAGAAAAGTCCTAGCCACTATATTGTCAGCGCATCTCTGCACCATTTTCTACAGCCGTGCCGACGGTCTGTCGCCAATAGAAGCACATAACACGCCTTACACTGCATTCTGAATGATGGACAGAGGCCATACTATAGCGAGAGTCGTCAGGCTACTCGAAAGTGAATGCTCCCTATCGTTTCTGACACCAATAGACAGAAGTATAAACAAACAAGTCTCGTACAGTAGTCTGTATATATTATAAAGCTGTGTGTATATACTAACCGAACGTTATTGATATGGCCCACTCGACAGACACGTTTGACATTCAACAACAACAACAACAACAACAACAACAACAACAACAACAACAACAACAACAACAACAACAACAACAACAACAGGGCGATAATATTTTTACGGCCGTGTACTTAAAGGGGCCCTGCGGCAACAATTGAGCATGCCGTTTTTATTTATTTTATTTTATTTTTATTTTATTTATGGAATACTGTCAACCCTCCGTGAGGGTTATTACAGGAGTGGAGAAAAAGAAAATACAAGGCAATGTATACAAGGCAAGCAAGGTAATGAAATGGCAATACAAGAAGAGTACACAAGAGTATTGGTATCATTATACAATCATAGCAATACATTGTCTACAAAACCAAAAGATTGAAGAATATAATATAAAATGTAGGAGTGTGAATTCTTTCACCTGTACACAAGTATAGTTCAGCACATAGAACTTGGGAGCACCGATGTGACATTTTCAATACTTTCTAGGAATATTTGAAGTGTTGGCTGTGCTACAGTAATTGAATCTAGTGCATTCCATTCTCTTATT
This sequence comes from Hyalomma asiaticum, assembly GCA_013339685.2. Lineage (NCBI taxonomy): Eukaryota > Metazoa > Arthropoda > Arachnida > Ixodida > Ixodidae > Hyalomma > Hyalomma asiaticum. Next base: position 23,288,728 of record CM023481.1, read on the forward strand.
ACGCGAGGAAAAAACGAAAAGCGGAAGGTATTGTTATTGCAGAAGTATTCTTTGAACATTAGGCCGTGTTTTTGGCGCACTTTCCCTTTTTCTTTAATAACAGCGAAGGCTGAGACACTAGTTTTAAAGTGTCCATTCAACAATTGGTAAAAAAACTTCAGCCGATTTACTTTGCTCTGTCGCGGAGTGTAGATAGCTCTGCTTGGCGCAGAAGCTCGGAAGGGGAATCCGTTCGCTTAAAGCGGTTAAAGATGAATCTCCCCGCCTTGCGCTGTACGTTCTCGAGCATAGCTATGTCAGTATTTGTTGAAGGAAACCACACTATATTCGCATATTCCAGCATCGGTCTTATAAAAGTGATGTAAGATAAACGCTTCGTATCTGTGGTAGCGTAACGTAGCGTCCGTTTTAGAAAAAAACAACTTGTTCGTTGCCTTTTTCTTCACCTGATGTACAGCTAGGTCCACTGTTAGAGGGAACACGCGCGCGCGTGTCCGCGCTCCGCGGAGTGCCAGTGTATCCGGCGCGGCCGCGCATCGAAGCGAAGCGGCGCAGGCGCACAAGAAACCAGGGGAGGTGCTTCGTGTCGTCTGCTACAGCGCTGTAGCCCGAAGCAAGATTTGCTCCCATGGCCTCCTATGGCACCGCTCTTTCTTCATGCTCCAGAGCTGTAGCAGACGACATGAAGAACCTCCCCTGGGTTCTTGTGCGCCTGCGCCGCTTCGCTTCGATGCGCGGCCGCGCCGGATACACTGGCACTCGGCGGAGCGCGGACACGCGCGCGCGTGTTCCCTCTAACAGTGGACCTAGCTGTACATGCGCAGTCCACTTGAGATCAGATGATATTAAAAACCCTAAATATTTATACTGAGTCGCTGTGCGAAGGGTGAAACCATTAAGGGAGTATGGAAACAACAGTTTGTTTTTATTTCTGCTTATGTTCATCACGACCGTTTTTTCAGGATTAACAACCATCTGCCACTCTCGACACCACTGGGCTACGTTGTTTAGAGAACTGTTTAGAGCAACCTGATCGCCGATGTCTTTGATTCCACTGTAGATCATGCAGTCATCTGCAAACAATCTAATTTTAACGTTTACTGTTTCAACAACATCGTCTATGAATAACAGGAACAAGAGCGGAGCGAGAACAGATCCCTGCGGTACGCCCGAAAGGACCTTAACAGTGTCGGAATTATGTCCATGGTAGTACACAAACTGGTAACGATCTGAAAGGTAATCCCTAATCCAGTCAATTATTGGACCATTGCCTAGTTTTGCTATGAGTTTAGTGATGAGTTTAGAGGGAGACACCCGGTCGAAGGCCTTGGAGAAGTCTAAAAAAATTACATCAATTTGCGATTGTTCGTGTATTGCCAGCCCAAAGTCATGTATAGCCTCTGCAAGTTGAGTGACAGTAGATAGCCCGCTTCTGAACCCATGCTGAGAAAGAGAGACGATGTTGTTTTCTTCTACATACCTAGTTATTAATTTTATAAGATAATGTGTTCGAGAATTTTACAACTAGTGCACGTTAAAGAAATTGGCCGGTAGTTGGGTGGAACGGAAGTGTCACCAGATTTGTGCACTGGCGCAACTTTCGCTATTTTCCAGTCCGCCGGGAGACGGGAATCGCTAATGGACTTCGTAAATATGAGATGAAGATATCTGCTAATGGGTTCAGCATAGCGTTTAAGGAAGGTGTTTGGTATTTCGTCTGGACCACTACTTTTCTTCTCATCAAGGTCTAAGAGCAGTGAAAAAATGCCGGATGCTGTAATGTTCAGCGATGGAAGTGATCTGTCCTGAGCAACGTGACAAGAACCCGCTGTAGTGTTTATGCTGTTACCAGTGCTAAAAACTGAGTGAATATACGAATTGAAATTATTCGCCTTTACCTTGCCTTATTCAGCTGGAAACGCAGATAGTGTCGTCCGTTTTTCGCTCATGTAGCGCCAGAATTTCTCGGGTGCGCTTTTGATAAACTTTTGTAGTGTGTGCCCATAAAAGTGCCCTTTCGCGCCTCGTAACTTACCTTTAGGGTCGGTGTTAGCGTTGCTATTTGTGTGCTAGCGCTTTCTAGCATTTTTTTTTCGTCTTCCTTACGCGCTTGATTTTGCGCTTAAGGTGAATTATGTCGCGGGTAACCCATGGGTTGTGCTTCTTTGAAACCTGTTTTCGTTTGGGAATAAAGTTAGACATACAATGCATGATATGATGTTTAAACTGTGCCCACCCTTCATCTGTACTTGCGTTATTATCTGCACAAAGCTCTGGAAACTCGGGGTACTCGTGGGACAAGTAGGTCATTATTGCCGCACCATTAGGTTTACTAAAGGACAGTACATATTTTACTGAGCCAGACTGTCGTATTGTAGCCGCTACAGGCAAAGTGAACAGAACTATTCTGTGATCCGATATGCCGTCAACTGTTTCAACACTTGTGCGGTCGGTGGAAAAATGATCACTTACAATACAAGGTCTAACAATGAGTGCGACTCTCCTTGCATTCGTGTGTTTTCAACGACAAGCTGAGTTAGATTGAAAGCAAGTAAAAAGTGGATTACTATATTATTCGATACAGAACCTTGAATTAATGAGGACCAATTTACGTCTGGTAGGTTGAAGTCACCTGCCGTGATAATCCTGCCACTGAGCATGTACAGATTCATGTAATCCAGGAGGGGATTTAGGTACTTCGCATCGGCACTCGGGGGCCTGTAAACGGCGCCAACGCACACGGAGCCGTCGTTCAGGAGAAGATCACACCAAACTGCTTCGACACCATTCACCTCCGGCATGACCGTGTAAGCGATTCCCTGCCGTAAAACAATTGCTACGTCACCGCCTCTAGTGTCCCTATCTTTGCGGACAATTGCGTAACTCGGTGGCACGATTTCATGGTCACATATATTCGGATGCAGCCTCGTTTCAATCACTGTAACAATATCAGGTTTTAAAGCCAATAAAACAGCTTCAAAATGATCTGCCTTATTCGCAAGACCTCGCGCGTTAACATTTAGAAGGGTTATGGGCGTTGTCGTCGAGAAGACCGCGCTGTTGATAGTTGCTCCTCGTTTTTTTTAGTTCTTCGATATTTTTACTGTCTTCATTCCAAATAAAAAGACGACCGTTTATCTGAACTCGGTCATAAGTAAGCCTTACCCTTTCCCCTCTATCGCGGTTTTCTTTCGTAACATTCCACAGTTTCCTTCTAATTTCACGCACGCTATAAACGAGTAGTCCTCGCTTATTGAATAACCGCTACCTTTCAGTTTGGCACAAGACTGGAGTATTTTAAGTTTGTCGTGATAATCAAGCAACTTAAGAATTATTGGCCTGATTCTTGATTTGCCTTGTTTAGTTTTACCAAGTCGATGGATACGTTCAATACCTGCAGTCTTTACGTCCAGAGTATCTTCAAATATCGTCTTTGATACGAAGTTGTGAAGCTTTTGAAATGACTCATTTTGCTGTTCCTCAACTTCATAGACAATCAGGTTTGATCTCCGACTTCTGTTCTCTAGTTCTTCGATTTTTCTGCCTTTGATGTTGTTTTCTAGTTCCGCTATTCGCTTTACGCAGTCAGAAACCTGCTTTTCCAGTCCACTAATTTTTTAAAGATTCCTATCGATTGCAGTTAATTTCTGGTTCGTGACGGATTTTTCTTTCTTGATTTCCTATATGTCGTCCGCGATTGCCTTTAGTTGCTTTGACCAATCGCCTTCTGTAGGCCCTGGATTAGTTTCTATGTCGCCGCTCAGTAACAACAGGAAACGAAGAGAATTAGTCATGTTAGTAATCACTTCGCACATTGATCATGGGCATGGCAGCAGGATTAAGCAAACGGCATGGCAGCAAATTTAAGCAAATGTGCTCGTTTATATATCGCATATTCTAGAACTGTGGCATCCCGGAATGCCGCAGCGAGAGTGGGAGTGCCACAAGTAAAATGGTTATAGTTCTATTTCAACGAAGAAATCCCCTTGCGCGGAGTTTTTCATAGGGAGCCTATACATGTACGCGCCGCCGTTCACGGAGGCGAGCACGTGTACACTCTTAGCACGGTAACCTTTAGTTTATTTTATAGGTACACAAGAATGTGAAAATATGCTCGTTCATAAAGGTTAAAGTGCATTGTTATTGGTTTGACACGCCAATTCGCATTTTACATTCATTGATCCCTTAGGCCGCGCGGTTGAGCACAAAAAATATAAATACTCATGTCCAGAGACGTCCTCGGCCCACAAGCGCGCTTTATTCGCGGTGGTTTAAAAAGCGTAGCTAGCGGCTCCTCTAGGCATTCTCGTGCACCAATTCGCGTACCAATTCGCATAATTCTTGCGTTCATCTCAGTATTCAATACTGCACACACTCCAGTGCTCCAGAAAGGCAGTCAAAAAAGTGTCGCAGGGCCCTTTTAAGATTCACGCTGCCGCTCCTCTTCCACCCCGAGCTTTGAAAGCGCGCTCAGCATTACCCTCATTCGAGCCTTCGCGGCTATTTTCAGTTCGTTATTATATACGCAGTACATTAACGGCAGCAACAGCACGCCTTGAGTTACAAGTCCGGATGCGATATTTGGTTTAGTTCGTCAACACTGTACAAGGATTCATCTCATGCGCTGAACACACTGCAGTGAGGAACTTTGATGGTTATAGCCAGCATGTCCTTTCAATTTGCGCTGAACGAACGGTGTTTCGCTTAGTAAGCGCACGGGTGAGCAAGCTTTCAAGGATGTCCTTTCAGCTAGCTCTCGTTACCCGATATTGTAATAGAATGACGAAGCGTATACCCTTATCCCTAGACCACGCTCATACAGGTACAAATCACGTATAGTTGTTCCAACGTTGCAACGAGTTCGTTTATTTCCTCCCTCAAGGCGCCTAATGTGGACCTCCTGCTGCCCCCCCCCCCCCCCCCCGCGCGCCTTTCTTCTTTCCACTTCGAGCAAACGTAAATATGGTTAATCTTCACCGACGTGATGTAGAAAGCTTTTGCCGTAGTTTTCCGCAAGCAACTCCTCAGTAAGGCTCCCTGTCAATTCTGCGCCGTAAAATCTCACTAAATGCGCATGCTATAGACACAAATCAACACGGACTAGTTAATAAATTGTTCTTAAAAATGGATATGCATTGCAGATAAGAAAAAAAATAGCCACTTTCTAAAATCACGCTCCCCGAAGGCACGGAGCGAATTAGGGAACTTCGCGATCCCGTGTTAAGGTATCACAGAAATCTGCACGTACCTGTAAAATCAAACTTTTTTAGCAGTAAATCGTATAACTTTTAAGTGCGATTTGGCTGTAACGCATGGCCTTACGAATATTTATTTCTTTTTAATGTACGAATTAGACCAATAAAAGAAGGTTTAACAGTGATCTTGTCCATTGCGTGGAGATACGTGCAGTGTGATAGAAAGCCTCGGATTGAGGGTTATTTTTACAATACCCAACCAGTTTGTTACAATATGTAGCGAAGCGAACAAAGATGAAATGAAGAAAATTCGCGGGCCATCCCACTCTGTGAATGCGGAATATCCAGCGCAGCTGAGCATACGACACAGAGGCCCCATTGCCGACGCCTGTTTGGTACTGACACGCGCATTTATTTTAGTTTGTGTCACGGGGATCACCTTTGGGACTCTCTTGTTGCGTGCGTTATCGCTCGGAGGAGGCCATGCTTATTAAAGACGATAGTCTTTCTTGGGATAATGCGAAAAAAAATTGGGGGACCCTTAAGCTTCGCCTTTAAGATTTGAACGCGATAGCAAAATCCGGCCCCTAGTGTGCACTTCAACCACTCAGTGCATACTTATTAATGTGTGTTGTTACACACACACACACACACACGCACGCGCGCGCGCGACGTATCTATAGTAATGGTAGAGGTTTTCGATATATTTAACAGCACTTTTATATCAACTTCATGAAAATTTTGTGCAGTGATATAGTCACGTGGTCCTGTATTATGAACTGCTCGTAGGCGTGACACTTTCATTCGTAAATGGTCACATTCTGTCGTCCTTCGTGCGTTAACTACCTGGCAGCTGTTCGATTTGTTCTTCTGGAGACCTCTTCCGGCCAACCGCAACAAGCATCGCCTTATGGTCGGTGAAATGGCAACTGCAGTACTTCACTTCTTTAATGTTGTCGTGAGAATGAAATGCTAAAAAAGTGGATGCAGAGCATCCGACGAGACCGCATATAGGCTCTGCTGTAGTCGCATGGCCTCCGAGATGGCGGGCCCGCTCGCCATCTCGGAGGCCATAGTAGTCGAGACATTGCTTGATATGTGTTCGGCTAGATGGACATAGTTGTCCATTTTTGGAGCTGTTATTTTTCGCTCACGGGCGATTTTTCGCTCACGCCGACACCGACGGCGGTATTTCTGCGGAACGAGCTCTCTAACGCTATCGCGTTAAAGCTTTCCGCCAATCGAGTGTGCGACGGTGGAGGAGTTGGACGCGCCCTTCCCAGAGTCGGAGATCAGGGCGGTGCTATACAATTTAAATAGCAGATCGCCTCCGGGTCCGGATAAGGTTTCTCACAGGCTATAACAAAACCTGGACGACAAGGCAATGGAACTACTAAGAAGGCCAACAGAGTGTGGGAGGTAGGGCAGGTGCCTGACAACTGGAAGGCGGCTACGGTGATACTCATCCGAAAACCTGGAGAACCGCTAGATTTCGATAACGATGAGACCGATATGGCTAACCTTGTGCATAGGCAAGGTAGCGGAACATGAGAATTTAAACAGGGTTTCCGGGTTCACAGAGAATAGGGATTTCTTTCCACGTCACATGGTAGGCCTTCGGCACGGCCTATCGACGCAGGATGTTATGCTGATGCTGAAAGAGGAAATCTTTGATGGAGGCACTCGGGACGTGAGACGTATTCTCGCCCTGGATCTAAGGCGTCTGACAAAGTGTGACATCGATACATACTGCAGGCCGTGGCGGGAATGGGCCTGGGAGTCAAATTCCAGGCCTTTTGTGAGGTCCTTTCTCATGAGTATGTTCGAAATTCTTGTTTTATTAACGTTTCGGCCGGATAGAACGGCTACAATTTAGGTAGATCAAATTCGGTCGAGTGTGTAGGAACTGGGCGCTCGCGGCACCTCTCAGAGTTCGGTCATCTCCCCCCTGCTCTTCAATAATGTCACGTGATCGTGACGCACGCAGCACTCAAGGCGAAGCACCCAGAACTCAAGCGATGTCAGGCGAACTGTTTATTGGGAGAACTTGTGCCCAGCAAAACAAAGCCAATGACAATGCACAGCAATAGCGGTGTGAAGAGTCGTCGGTCGACGCAAGACTGACTAGCGGCGCAATGCGTCGGCTTTTATATACACGTCATCACGCGTTCTCGCATTATCTCTGGAATTCCAGAAGTAACTCAAATGTACACGTCAGGCATGCCAAGTTTCAAGAATTATCGACAAGGTTCCCGAAGTGACAGGCAAGAATAAAGGCGGCCTGCGTTGCGCGTAAAAGAAAGTAATAATGGCGCTCCCGCAAACAATCACAGCAAGCGCGCGATTCACGGGAAGGTGATAACGGCGTTATCTTTTAAACAAACAAAACAACCGCACGTGTCACTATCCCCCTCTGAAAAGCATCGTCCCAATACAAAAAACAAACAAACAAACAAAACATGCAAGTAAGAGAACATGCGATAAATTAACAATACGTCACCGTTAATCAGCGCGCGTAATAAGGTTTCAGTCGCACCACGTGTACAACTTCGGGTAGTGCACGGCGCCGCTGGGATGACGTTAAGCCATCGGGCACGACCTCATAGTCCAGTTCACCACAACGTCGGGCTATACCTTGTATGGTCCAAAGTAGCGGCGCAAGAGCTTCTCACACAGTCCGGGTCGTCTTATTGGCGTCCAGACCCAGATGAGGTCGCCGGGTTGGTATTCGGTGCGGCGTTGTCGAAGGTTGTATTGGCGCCTATCGACCGTCTGCTGGTTCTTTATACGCAGGAGAGCGAGCTGTCTAGCTTCGGCGCGCTCCAAGTAGATGACAGCGTCGACGTCTTCTTCGTCGGTGCCGACCGGTAGCATGGCGTCAGGCGTCGTTGTTGGGCTCCGTCCGTAGACAAGCTTGTATGGCGTAAGTTCTTGCGCGGCCGTGTTGTACGCGACGGTCACATACGGAAGTACGGCGTCCCACGTCTTCTGTTCGACGTCGACGTACATGACCAGCATGTCGGTGATGGTTTTATTTAGACGCTCGGTGAGGCCATTCGTCTGCGGGTGGTAGGCGGTGGTTCGGTGATGGCTTGTGTACCTCAAGATCGCCTGAGTTAAGTCAGCCGTAAAAACCTGTCGGTGATGAGGGCCTCGGGGGCTCCGTTACGCAGGACGATATTCTCAATGAAGAACTTGGCAACCTGGGCGGCACTGCCCTTGGGCAGGGCCCTTGTTTCGGCGTAGTGGGTGAGGTAGTCAGTCGCTACGACGATCCATTTAGTGCCGGAAGTCGACGTCGGGAAGGTCCCAGTAAGTCCATGCCGATTAGCTGGAACGGTCATCGAGGTGGTTAAATGTGTTGCAGAAGCCCGGCTGGCCTAGTTGGCGGCGTCTTGCGTGGCTGTCGGAATCTCTACATGCCCTTATGTAATGGACAACGTCGGCAGTGAGGCGAGGCCAATAGTACTTTTCTTGTATCCTCGAGAGTGTGCGGGAAAAACATAGGTGTCCGGCTGTCGGGTCGTCGAGTGAAGCTTCTAGAACCTCCGGACGCAACGCTGAAGGCACCACGAAGAGGTGGTCGGCTGGGAGCGGCGAGAAGTTCTTCCTCAGGAGAACGTTGTTCCGCAGGAAAAACGAAGCCAGTCCTCGGAGGAATACCTTTGGCACGGCGACGGTCTTGCCTTACAGGTAGTCCATGAGACTCTTGCACTCTGGGTCAGCTCGTTGGCGTTCCGCGAAGTCGTCGGTACTTATGGGTCCCAAGAAAGAGTCATCGTCCTATTCACCCTGGGGCGGCGGATACACGGGGGCGCGAGACAAGCAGTCGGCGTCGGAGTGCTTTCGTCCACTCTTGTAGACAACGGTGACGTCAAATTCTTGCAGTCTAAGACTGCATCGTGCGAGGCGTCCTGATGGATCTTTTAAGTTAGCCAGCCAACACAAGCCGTGGTGGTCACTCACGACTTTGAAAGGCCTGCCGTACAGGTAGGGGCGGAACATTGATGTAGCCTAGATGATGGCAAGGCACTCCTTTTCCGTGGTAGAAGAATTCGCTTCCGCCTTCGAAGGTGACCGGCAAGCGTAACTGATGACCGTTTCAAGTCAGCCGGTCCTCTGCACGAGCACGGCGCCGAGCCCTGTGCATGCTTTCGTCCGTGTGTATTTCGGTGTCGGCTTCTTCGTTGTAGTGCGCGAGTATTGGCGGCGTTTGCAGGAGTCGCTGTAGCTCTTGAAATGCCTCGACTAGCGGTGTTTCCCATTTGAAGTCGACGTCGGCCTTCGCGAGGTACGTCAGTGCTCGGCGATCCGCGAAAAGTTCTTGACGAAGCACCTGTAATAAGCGCAGAGGCCAAGAAATCGGCGTACTGCCTTCTTGTCGCTGGGTGGAAGAAAGTCGGCGATCGCAGCTGTTTTCTGTGAATCAGGGTGTACTCCTGACTTGCTAATAACGTGGCCTAAGAGCAACAGCTCCTCGTATGCGAATCTGAACTTTTCTGGTTTCAGGGTAAGCCCGGAAACTTTGATTACCTGAAGCACAGCCTCAAGGCGCCGGAGGCGTTCGTCGAAGCTGGAAGCAAATACGATTACGTCGTCCAAGTAGACGAGGCAAGCCTGCCACTTCAAGCTTGCCAGTACTGTGTCCATAACCCGTTGGAATGTCGCAGGCGCCGAGCAATGACCAATGGACACGGCCTTAAACTCGAACAGGCCGTCTGGTGTTATGAAGGCAGTCTTCTTTCGGTCGCTCTCGTCTACTTCAATTTGCCAGTAGCCGGTTTTGAGGTCCATCGATGAAAAATACTTTGCCTTGGAGTGTCGATCCAAGGCATCGTCTATCCGCGGGAGAGGATACACGTCTTTCTTCGTGATCTTGTTCAGGCGACGATAATCGACGCAAAAACGTAAGGTTCCATCCTTCTTCTTCACTAACACCACGGGCGATTCCCATGGACCCGTAGACAGCTGAATGACGTCGTCATGCGGCATTTCGTCGACTTGTTGCTTGATGGCCTCGCGTTCCCGTGCCGAAACTCGGTAGGTGCTCTGACGGAGAGGACGCTCATACTCGTCCGTTTTGATGCGATGTTTCGCGAGAGGGGTTTGATGAAGCCTCGATGATGACGAGAAGCAGCCCTTGTATTGCTGGAGTAAGGCCTTGAGCTCCTTTTCTTGTTGCCTTGAACGGCCTTGATTGACGTCGAAGGCGGGCGCGGACACGGCGGTCGTCGTCTCGGGTCCCCGAGAATCGGTGAGGGCGAAGGCATTGCATACTTCCAAAAATTCACTTAGGCGCACTACCATCGTATCCCTATTCTGGTGCCTGTATTCGTTGCTGAAGTTCGTCACCATTACCTTCTCTTCGTAGTTATGCAGCTTAGCTATGCCTCTTGCGACGCACATCTGACGGGTTAGGAGCAAGTGCTGATCCCCTGCTACGACGCCTTGTAAGTTGGTAGGCACTTTGGTGCCGACGGAAATGACGCTGGACAGTGGCGGGATGGTTACCTGCTCTTCTGTCACATTCAAAGCATGATAAGCGACATTGCAGTCTGACGGCGTTGCATTATCCGTGGACAGCGTGACTGACCTGGATCTCAGGTCGATGACTGCGCCGTGACGGTCCAGGAAATCCATGCCTAAAATGATGCCTCGCGAGCATTGCTGCAGGACCACGAAACTCACCGAATACGTCTGGCTGTCAATCGTGACTTCTCCGTGCAGGTTCCAGTCGGTGTTATAAGGTGGCCCCCTGCTGTTCGGATATCTGGTCCTTCCCAGGCAGTCGTTACCTTCTTCAGCTTGGAGGCGAAGAGTCTATTGATGACAGAGTAGTCGGCGCCGGTGTAACTAGGGCGGTGACGCTGTGGCCGTCTATAATCACGTCGTCGCTGGTTCGTCGTGTGGTGTTCCGGATAGGTCGGCGCATCGGAATCACGGCTGCGTCGGCTTGCTCCGGTGCTTCTATGTCGCGTCGGCAAATATTTCGGCAGTGAGGCTTTGTCGTGAAGACTCTGGTCAGGCAGCGTTCTGAGACTATGTCGGTAGGGTTCGTGCGTCGTGGTCGTCGTCGTCGGCGGCTGCAGCGCCGGCGGCGGCGATGGCGGCGGCGGAGGATCTTCGGCATTGCGTCGTGCAGCAACCGCACCTCTATCGGTTGCTGCCTATAATTTCTCGGAGGGGCCGGTGTACTGGCGGCGATCCCGGGAGACGTAGCGGCCAGGCGAAGGTTGAACGGGATGGTCGTCGTCGTTGCCACTGCGCTCCGGCAATGTAGTCGGCGATGTCGCGAGGTCGCTCACCTGGGCGCGGATGCGGCGCGTTCACGTCGAAGCCATGCAGTCCCATCTCACGGTACTGGCAGTAGCGGTAGGTGTGCCCGGCTTCGCCACAGTGGTAGAATAGTGGGCGGTGGTTAGGGGTGCGCTAAACATCAGTTTTCCACGGCGTGCGCTGGATTGCCGGCGATTGGGATGGCGTCGGAGGTGGCGGCGGTGGTTGGCGACGAAATTGCGGAGGTTTTGGGTCATGGCGTGGGCAAGGAGCGGCGGCAGCTCGGCGTGAAGCAGCAGCGGAGGTCCTCGCCTCCGGTTGGGGTGTAGGTGGTTCGGGAACACTCAGCGAGCGCTGTACTTCCTCGCGAACGATGTCTTCGAGGGAGGCGACTTGGGGCTGAGACCACGGGAACGTACGGCGCAGTTCCTCGCGAACAATAGCCCTTATCGTTTCGCGTAGGTCGTCGGGGCCGAGTCCATGAACTTCTGCGATGTCTGGGAACATGCGGCAATTGTATTGCCGGGTGCGCATCTCGAGGGCCTTCTCAATGGTAGTATAGCCTCGCAGAGGAACTCTTGGGCCGTCTTCGGGGTGTTTCTTATTAGTCCGGCGAAGAGCTCCTGCTTCACTCCTCGCAAGAGGAGGCGAACCTTCTTCTCCTTGGACATGTCGGCGACAGCGTGGAGGAAAATTCGCGTCATCTCCGTAAAGACGGTTACGTTTTCATTCGGGAGCTGCACACGAGTCTCCAGCAGTGATGCGGCTCTTTCCTTACGCACGACGCTTGCAAAGGTGTGCAGTAAAGCAGCGGGGAAGTTGTCCCAGGTTGGAAGCGTTGACTCTCGAGGTTGTCGAACCAAGTCTTTGCGGCGCCTTTCAAGTAGAAATACACATGGCGCAGCTTATTATCGTGGTGCCACTTGTTAAGGGCTGCGACGCGGTCGTATGTCCAGCCAGCTTTCCGGGTGCTCGTATGACGATCCGCGGAAGGTAGGCGGCTCTTTGGGCTGGTGCACGATCACGGTTGCCGGAGACCTTGCTTCCGTCATCGCAGATGCTGGTTTCGTTGCAGCGCTTGTCTTCTTGTCCTTGTCTGGAAGCGGCAGATATTCTGGCGGGAGTCCTTGTTGTCTGCGGATACCTCGAAGGACCGGGTGTGAGTCGTCCTCTTGGCGGCTTGGGCTTGGCTCACGGCTGGACGGGGGCGTACGGTACATGGACCGAAAAAATCCTCCACCAGATATCACGGGGTCGTGACGCACGCAGCACTCAAGGCGAAGCACACAGAACTCAAGAGATGTCAGGCGAACTGTTTAATGGGCAAACTTGCGCCCAGAAAAACAAAGCCAATGACAATGCACAGCAATAGCGGTGTGAACAGTCGTCGGTCGACGGAAAGACTGACCAGCGGCGCAATGAGTCGGCTTTTATACACACGTCATAGCGCGTTCTCGCATTATCTCTGGAATTCCAGAAGTAACTCAAATGTACGCGTCAGGCATGCCAAGTTTCAAGTACGATCTACACGGTTCCCGAAGTGACATGCAAGATAAACGCGGCCTGCGTTGCGCGTAACAGAAAGTGATAACGGCGCTCCCGCCAACAATGACAGCAAGAGCGCTATTCACGGGAGGGTGATAACGGCGTTCTCTTTTAAACAAATGATAACAACCGCACGTGAAAGGCCTTTCAGACAGGTTGGGCGGCCTGCGGGGCATGGGTCACGCACTCTACGCAGATGATATCACAATTTGGTGCCCGAGGGGCTCCCTATCGGCGCTGCAGCAAGCTCTACAGGCGGCCAATATGAGACGTAGGTTTACCTCGCAGGCTCTGGTCTCAAGCTGTCTCAGAGTAAGTCTGAGCTTTTACTTTACCGACCCTGTAATGGCAGAACAATTAATGTAATGGCAGAACAATTACCCGCGTTACAGCTTACGGCCAAGACTGAGAACATCCTAAGGTTAATCGAGGGTTTCCAACCGAAAGACGGGCCTACGTGAGGGCAAGCACTTTCGGATGTACCGCGCGCTTCTACTCAGTCATATTCTACAATCAGTCATATTCAGTTATATTCTACTCAACACCATAGCGTACATGGATATGCCTTGCTATTCACCATGCGTCATCATCATAATCATCATAATCATCATCATGTTACGCCCACTGCCGGGCTAATGCCTGTCCAAAAGATCTCCAATTATTCCGGTCCTGTGCTAACTGCGTCCTATTTACCCCCGCAAACTCCTTGACCTCATCTGCCTACCTAAATTTCTGCCGCTCCCTGGTATGCTTGCCTTCTCTAGGGATCGACTCTTTTGCCCTTAATGACCACCGGTTGGGATGCCTTCACATTACATGTCCTGCCCATGTCCATTTCTTCTTCTTAATTTCTGTTAATACGTCCTTAACACCGCGTTTGTTCCGTAACCCATTCCGCTCTCTTCTTGTCCCTTAAAGTTACACCATCACCATGTATATAGAAGCTTTTTTTCGGTACAGCGTCAACTGCAGGAGCGACTCTTTGGTAGAACACGTGCCTGCCACGTGGACGGCCTGGGTTCGATTGCTGCAGTTCAACCCAGCTATAACGTTGTGATGTTAACAAAAAAGACTTGAAGGAATCGTAAAACACGCTGCAACTAAAGCATTCTGATGCGCAAAATGTCAACTAGGCGCGAAGAATTGTTTCAGTTTAATGAGAGAGGACACCGAGGCTTCGTTTCCGTATCCCTCTGGCGCATAACCGATATGCCGAGTTTTTTGTTTCGGAAAGACTTCTTACCTCGAGCTACAACATCTAAGACATTTTACTTCGAGCTAGAACACCTTCGCTCATAAAGCGCTTCAGCCAGTGCTACTGTGCGTGGTGCTTCGCGTATCGTTATCTCAGCGGACGGGTCCATGGGATAGAGTACGCATGAACTGAAATATTTCTAAAATTTGGCGCCGTATTCACAGCACTTTTCCGTCGCAAGTGCTCTTTGCCATTGGATGGTGGACTTTCCTTAATGGTATGCCCAGGGTCGGAATTGGCTGAAGTATTCTCTGAAGAACTCTGCTCGCGTGAGTTCTGCTGAATAAGGGTACATGTTTATGCAGAAGTTGGTACTGTGAGCACAGCAGCTTGCTCACTCAAAATGGAACGAGCCGGAGGTCTTCTCGTTGCGTTTTCAAAGGGGTAAGGCTGCCTGCTTCCACCGAATCACGTGGTCGTATCACCTTGTGAAGCTGTGCCTACGTGACGCAAAATGTTTCTCACGCGAAAAGCGGAATCTCCCCAGTGGAGCAACTAACAATATTGTTCGTGGATGCTGAGGGGATACCGCCGCCCAGTCTTTGTCGCACTCTGACCGCGGGATGCCGGACCGAACGAACTCGATAATTATGACGTGACCGACAGTTCTGTCGAACCAAGTGGCCGCTCCATGCAACCCCGGACGTCTTCCCACGGAGCCCCTGATGTTTCTGCGCAGCGACGTTGAACCCTCTTCTGTGTCGGGTCTCGATGGCCCCGTGAGTGCAGCGGTCCTTTGGGGCCGTTACATCCCTTCGTTCGGTAGATGCTTTGCTGTCTTCTTTAAACTCTGCATTAACATTCTTATCACACCTCCACCATAGCTGCTATAAGTTACAACCAAAACGGCCGATATTTACGCCCTCACTCCATGAGATACACTGCTCCATCTTTTACTGAGAACTTGCTCGGCGCCTGCACTTCCTTCGTAGTCGCGAGTTCAGAAGTAGAACCGCGAACTAGATTTCGACTCGCACAAGATTGAATCGAATAGCGATATGCAGGCGGCGCGCGGTGAACTGTGACATCGCGAACGAAGGTGCGGCTCTTCCTGAATCATATAGTGCGCAAAGGTACAACGAGATTCAATAGACTGACACTTCCC
This sequence comes from Hyalomma asiaticum, assembly GCA_013339685.2. NCBI lineage: Eukaryota > Metazoa > Arthropoda > Arachnida > Ixodida > Ixodidae > Hyalomma > Hyalomma asiaticum. Next base: position 23,304,104 of record CM023481.1, read on the forward strand.
CGAACACAATGCACGCATATGACGTATTCGAAGCTCAAATTCAGAACCGCAGAGACACATGTCTGACCTCGTAAATGAATATAATGTCTATATCATGATTCTTTTTGTCACTTTCTTTTCCTGGCTTTTACGTGAACTATGCACCCGCTATCGGAATAATATTGCAGTTGAGTATTATAGTCAGAGCTGTGTTCATGTTCGCGTTTCTATGTCTCGCGTCGTGCCTTTCAGTGTTTCCACGTGCACTTCTGTTGATGTTCAGGAAATAAAACATAAGTCGGAAATTCAACGCTCTAGCTGTTCGTATGATCCATGCACGACGGTCTTAAAGTTGATCTTCCGTCGCCACCCCGTTTTGTCTCCCGTCTCCTCCAACTCCAAGTAGAAGAAAAAAGTAAACTGCATAAGGGAATGGAAACTTGAGTCAGTTTGTAGCGCTGCACCCACTTTAAGAAGAAGAAAAAGAAAACTGCAACAGAGCTCCACTACACGCTTCTTGCAATAAGCATCCTTTTTTTTATTTTGGCTCTTGCACTCCATCAGCACTGTCTTTGCCCTTTCTTTGTGTCAGGTCTCCTTCAACGCATTTCTTTTTTTTTTTTCAAAGCAGATGTGCTCATGCATATAGTTTGGGCTTTCGGGCTTTGAACGCATTTGAACTTTGTACACTGAGAAAACACTTTACAGAAAGAGAAAGCTTGCAGGCTTGACGACATTTACCGTCGTGCGACACAATTACGCCCCTCATTTCAAAGAGCAAACTGTTCAAACCACAAGTGACAGATTACACGATAGTATTCCGATTCGTCGACTAGGACTTGGCGCCTTGTTTTTGTTTGTTGAACAGTGTTTCTGCAAGTTCAGTCCCTCGGCGGTATCCCGCAATGCTTGTCTTTTACAGTACTTCCTTATGTTTCTTTTTGTGTCCCCCCTTTTTTCACAACATTGCTTTGTCAATGAACTTTATTATGGGCAACTCATGTAAAGCTCATGAGGCTCTTTTCTCAGAATGCTGTTATATAAAGGTGCAAGGAAGAGGCAGATGCGAAAAGGCTCATTAGTAAAGAGCTAAGAGGGGGGGGGGGGCGCTTTCATGTTCACAGTAAGTGAAAGTGACAGAGAAGTCGCTGAATTGACAGGGGGTGGCGTACATAGACAAATGATCTAATGTCATCCAAAAAAACTGCTATCCCGTGCTGGCATATACTCGATATCCCAAATACTGTCAAGAGAGAGAGAGACAAAGAGAGAGAGAGAGAGAGAGAGAACCAACGCTGGAAGCACAAAATTAATAAAGTGTCACATAATTTGACCACTTAACAAACGTTATTTCCTCAAAACGCCAATCACGCCATGCTACAGCAGTAGTACTGGTCCATTATTGACAAGCGTTATTTCTGGCCATATAACTTGATAACAATTCTAGACTGATCAACAAGCGAACCTCGAAAACGTAAGCTTAAGCATGCTTAAGATTTTTATGCGAATGATGCGAATGCTGATGCTACCATAATATTGTCGCGTGGCCGTGAAGTAGTAGAACTGAAATCCTTGACAGTCTGTTTAAAGGGCAAAGGTTGTGCCGAGCAAAGGAACGCAAATAATTACACGGCAGGACTATAGCGGCGAGAACGGTCGTCGGTTGACGATAAAAACTGATCAAGCAATGAAATACGTCGCCTTTTATACTCGCGTCGCTCTAAATTCTAGAGATATCCCTGATGGTCGCGGATAATCCGGAAGAAACATGCGTGTCGGGCATGCAGAGTGTATGGAATGGTCCGAGTCATCCTAAAAGAAACATACAAGATAAGCGCAGTCTCCGACCGCGCGTCGCACAGAATATGGAAGAGGCAGCATCCCCTTCCCCCCCCCCCCCCGTCCCCCTGAGAACAAGACCAAAACAAAAAGGCAGTTAAGTATGCGTATGCATGCATGAAATGACTTCTCTGTGCCCCTTCCCTCCTATGGCATGGATGACTTTTTCATCTATAGTGCTACGCTGCCCTATGTGGTGCTCGTGTCTTGCGAAAGCACGCCGAATAGTTCATGTTGTCGTTTTCACAGCGTCGTTGTTAGAACATGGCTAGGTTTCTCATGTCGTCATCCGCTGCTAACAGTAGAGCTGTCATGCAGAAGGGAAGCGTGGACACGGTCTTGACCTTGACACACTGCCCACACTACTACTAAAGTGCCTAGATCGCGTTTCTAAGGAAAAATCTAGGGACCTTAACTACTACATGATAGTGACTATGCGAAGGACAATACGGAAAGAAAGGAAAGGAAAGGGTTGAAGGAAGACAAGAAAGAAAAAAGAAAAGTCGCGGTTTGTGCAGAAGGGAAAAGCAGGCACGCGCTTTTCCTCGACCAACTACCCATAGTATTGACCTCATGACAGTCATAGCAATAGTGACAGTGCTACATGATAGTCGGTGTCAGAACTGGCTAACCTCCCTGTCTTTCCTTCCCCCCCCTCCACCCCCCACCGCCTTCCTACATGATAGGGATAGTTAAGAAAGAGAAAGAAAATAAGAAAATAAGTAAAATCAGAAAAGAGAGAGAGTGGCGTAGGAAAGAAGGAGTAAATATATATACAGAGATAAAGAAGGAAACAGAGAACGTTGTGGAATGCGTGAAGGTGATGGATGCCTGAAAGAAATGCATGATTTGCATGCGAAATGATGGTTTAATGATTTCTTCGCGTCTAGGTGGCTTATATGGTGCAGAGATTTATTAGGTGCGGTTTTGCTGAAAATTTGCTTTTCCTTTGCTTAACTTTGCAATCCTTGCCCCGCCACGGTGGTCTAGTGGTTATGGCACTCGGCTGCAGATCCGAAGGTCGCGGGATCGAATCCCGGCCGCGGCGGCTGCATTTCGATGGAGGCGAAATGTTGAGGCCCGTGTGCTGTGCGATGTCAGTGCACGTTAAAGAACCCCAGGTGGTCGAAATTTCCGGAGACCTCCACTACGGCGTCTCTCATAATCAGAGCTGGTTTTGGGACGTTAAACCCCACAAACCAACTTTGCAATCCTTTGCTAAGCCCTCACAGCTACGCTGGTTATTCGTTTTTGCGACAGCAGAGCCTCGCCCATTCATTTCTTTTTGTGTTATTCTTAGGAACAAACATTCTTGCTTGCGCCGTGCACTTCGCATCTAGAAATGGCTATATATAGTCCTTAGTTCCCTTCCTGCCATTTGGCTCTCTTCCCACTTGCGCCTCGTTTACGATAAAAGAACGGCTTCACTATTCCGTGAGTTATGGCGTGGAACTAACTGGCTTAATTTCCTAACAACGAATGTGTACAAGGTCGCCATAAAATGTAGCTGGTATCAGAAACTCGTCATCATTAGTGCCCCGCCACGGTGGTCTAGTGGTTATGGCACTCGGCTGCTGATCCGAGGGTCGCGGGATCGAATCCCGGCCGCGTCGGCTGCATTTCGATGGAGGCGAAATGTTGAGGCCCGTGTGCTGTGCGATGTCAGTGCACGTTAAAGAACCCCAGGTGGTCAAAATTTCCGGAGCCCTCCACTAGGGCGTCTCTCATAATCAGAGCTGGTTTTGGGACGTTAAACCCCACAAATCAATCAATCAGTCATCATTAGTTCTGGTACCCAAGAGTACGCGTGCACTACTTCTATGCAATGCCGAATGTGCAGCGTTGTTGTTGTTGATGATGATGATGATTATGGTGATGATGATGTCCGTTAATTTGATGGTTCGTATCCACTCTGCATGCGGGATTGACCATGAATCGTTATTGGTTGCTTATTAGCTATCTAGGGCTACCTGTGCGGCGTTCGCACGCGTGCTTCTTTCTTCTCTTGCTGTAATGCCCTCAGCCGACTACTACACTGGCGAAACTGAGGCTAGCGGGCGCACCACCTGGTGCGCGCACTTCAATTTCTTCTCTTCGCCTCATGCCCCTATCTGGGTACTACATAAATGCGGCTGCATTTCATAGCGTATCAAACAAACGTCCGACCCTTGTATAATAAAAACGGCGCTGCACGTGCCACGTGCTCCCGTGGCATCACCAAGTCAAGTTGGAGTCAAAACGTCGTCGTCGACACAAAGTGTGGGCCGATCATGAAGGCAGTGCGCCGTGTGAGGTGCAGAAAACTTGAGGCGCCGCTTGAAGTTGTCGGTTCGATCCCTGCAGCCGCGGCGTTTTATAGCATATCATAGCCTTGTATAGTATAGCAAGGAGATGGGAAAAGGAAAACGTGAGGAGGAGGGGCAGAGTAAGGCATAGCTAAGCCTTGTATAGTATAGTATAGCAAAAGGGTGGGAAATGCAGCTGAGGATGAGGAGGAGGAAAAGGAGGGGAGTGGTTGAAGCAAAGCTTAGGCACGTACGGTATAGTTTACAAAAGGGCAGGAAAGGAAAGTGAGGGTGAGAAGGAGGGAAAGCGTGACAAAGTTTTGTGCAGTATAAGATATCAAGGGGTGGGAAAGGGAAGTTAAGTTGAGGAAGAGGGAAATGATGAGCGGAACGCCGCCAGCTTCGCTGCTGCCACAGTCTTCGCATAACGAGTGCGGAGCTGCCCCAATTTATTTAGTCGATAGTCTTAATTAACGATTCGCTCGAAACGGAAGAACAGACGGCAACTCGAATTAAAGATTTGCATGCACCGAAACAGGTAATTGCGCCTGAAAAAGAAGGGAAGAAAAACTGTGTTCTGCTGTAATTTTTCAAAATCGAGTTGGAAGACGGTTGCTGTGCATTCCTCGAGCGGGCATATTTGTCGCTCTGCAAGAGGTAGCCACTGCTGATGGAAATGGTGCACTGAAGTGCGTGCCAGTTTGCAAAGTGATGCACGATTGTCATTGTTTACTCTCCAGAGAGAAGATAATCGATGAACAGTTAGAACGGCGGAATGGATGCCAGGAGAGGGGAAGCAGTGGACGACGACAGAGCAAAACGAGTGACGAAACTGGGAAATTCGCAGGCATCAGATGGAATCAACTCGCGCAGGACAGGAAAGGATGGAGAGCATTGAGACAGGCCTTCGTCCTGCACTGGACATAAGATAGGCTGCTGCTGCTGCTGCTGATGATGATGATGAAGGAAGGTGCGCGAGTCTGAGCAACGCTTAATTTTACAGTTGTGAAAAACAAAGTAAAGAAGAAGAAAGAAAACACATCTGGCTCTTATTACCATCAGGAGGATGAACCTATGGAAGTATTTCTTGACTGAAGAGTCCTGAAGTTCTTCCGTTTCTTCGGGAGGGGAATAGAACTGTGCAAGCACCATGCCACGATGTTGTTATAGGTCATTCCACGTAATTCACCCCGTGACTTTCGCAGATGGTCAATCTTCTTCCGAAAGTCATTCGCGGCGACGTCTAGCCGTCTGTTCTTAACCATGCGCGCAATTACGGAAAGCTTCTCCTCTGCTCTTCGGCATTTCTTCGTTAGAGGCCAGCACGGAAGCGATCTCCGAGCGTGGTGCAGCAGCCTGCTTCCTACTACCCTGGCCGTTTTGCTGATCTTGAGGACTGTTTGTCAACCTGCGCAGATGGCTGGAGAATAGTGTCTACTGGTGGTGCTCGAAGCTTGTCAGGCGTGGCCGTGGCCGTGACCGCGAAAGAGGCGGCTGCGGCTTGACCTTACCGAGTGTCGCTTTTGTGTCGGTATGCTTCATCTCCTTCATGGAAGAGGACTTTTACTTTCTTCTGCTGCACTCCGCGGCGAATGTGGTGGGTTTGTATGCAGTAGGTTTCCGACATTTGCATGCCGCTATTGCTCTTCGTCAGGGCTTTTCCTGAGTGTTTCCTGCATCTCCTGCAGCGGCACGATGTCCGAATCGTAACTTTCGTTCATTGACTCGGTTGGACTTGACTCGGTGATTCTAGAAATGCGACAAGCCTTTGTCTATAGGGCTCTGCGTCAGATCATTTTTTCCCTTCACGTGCAGCTCGTGATTGAGGCGGAGGTGGTATCTAGATCAGGTGTCCTTCATGTGTCCATGGGCAACGTCATCCGGAATATTGTGTCTACGTATGCGCAAGCCTGATCTGCCTATGTAGAGATACACCGGCATCACGGAATAAAGCGTTCTTTAGTTTCCTCTTGCTTGGCAGTTCGCATGGTGTCAGAAGATGGAGGGATGGGGGGGAGGGCGGTGGTTCTTTGGATACCAGCGCAAATCGGCAACGCGTGAGGGCACGGGACCGACCACACATGACCATTGCAAGAATGGCGTCAACACTGCTGCAGCCACAGAGGCCACTTGACACGGCTGGGGATCCGTTTCACAACTGTACCACACGGAAACGTGGGTTTTCCCTTGTTGCTACTGCGACGGGACTAAGCCATTCTTTGATGACAATAGGCGAAGAGGCGAGACGAACATACTGTATACTTTCAAGTTCGATGGCGAAGACGACAAGAAAGACCTCAGAGACCATATTTCGCGTGACTGAAGCTTACGCCCTCTTGTTACGGACGCTTACGAACGTAAAAGGCTTCGAGTCACACAGGTGCTAATGCCCGTGCTAACACCTACAACACGCACCAGCTGTTGTACTTGCAGTAGAATGTGCTCCCTCCAAAAGCTAATATATTAAGAAAAGAGGAATAGGCAAAGCTAACCTTCTCCAAATATAATTTTCCTTGGTTCCAAGTATAAAAAGGTTGAGAGAAAGTTAAAAACCACGCAGCAATTAGTGATGGAACGAAAAATGACGGTTATAAATGATTGAGATTTACATGCCAAAGCCACAATATGATTATGAGGCAGGTTCCGTAAGAGACGACTCCGTAGTAATTTTGACAACCTGGAGCTGTTTAAGAGTGCACCTAGATTGATGTATACGGTGCTTTTTTTATTCATTTCGCCGCCATAGAAATGCGGCCGCCGTGGCCATGATTAGATCCCACGACCTTGAGCTTCGCAAGAAGCCCTCGCCCTAGCCGGTAAGCTTCCACGGTGAGTGGTGACGAACAAGATTCTCTGCTCTTCCTGTTATTAAGTGACAGGAAGAGCAGAGAGTGTATCAGATAACAAACTGGGCTAACCAATATCGTAATCGGCATTAGGAGGGAAAAAAATAGACATAGGAAGGCCTTATAATGAGAACGCCAGATAACCAAAGACCAATTAGATTGACGGTGTGGATACCAAGAGAAGGGAAACGCAGTCGTGGACAAAAAGCAAGGCGGGATGACGAGATTAAGAAGTTTGCAAAACCGGGCAGGATGGAGGTCGCTGGGAGCGGCCTTTGTCCTGCCGCAGTGGACAGACTATATATAGGCTTACGACGACTACGGCGCAGTAGTGGTGGTGATGAATTTTGAAGTGAAAGGGAATGTTGTCATCATCATCATCATCATCATCATCATCATCATCATCATCATCAGCCTATTTAGGTCCACTGCAGGACGAAGGCCTCTCCCATCGATTTCCACTCCACCCTATCCTGAGCGAGTTGGTTCCACTTTACGCCCGCAAACTTTTTAATTTCATCGCTCCACCTAACCTTTTGCCTGCCTCTGTTGCGTTTTCCCTCTCTTGGTATCCATTCCGTCGCTCTTACTGTCCATCTGTTATCTGTTCTCCTCATGACATGTCCTGCCCAGGTCCACTTCTTTCTTTTAATTGATATAATAATATCGGCTACTCCTGACTGTTCTCTGATCCATTCCGCTCGTTTTTTATCTCTTAGCGTTACCCTATCATTTTTCTTTCCATTGCACGTTGCGCGCTCCTTAGTTTCATCTCTAGTCTTTTAGTTATCCTCCACGTTTCTGCACCGTACGTTAGTACTGGGAGAATGCAGTGATTGAATACTTTTCGCTTTAGTGAGAGCGGTAAGTTTCCAGTCATGATTTCGTAATTCCTTCCGAATGCGCTCCAGCCCATCCTTATTCTACGGAGAATTTCTTTTTCGTGGTTAGGAGTTCCTGTTATTAACTGTCCCAAGTATACATATTCGTTTACACATTGTAAGGGTTCATTGTCGATTGTAAATTCCTGTTCCTTAGCTAGGCTATTGAGCATAACTTTGGTCTTTTGCCTATTCATTTTTAACCCAATTTTAATACTTTCCCTGTTTAGGTCATTAATCATGTTTTGTAGTTCGTCTCCATCATTGCTAAAGAGTACAATGTCGTCTGCGAATCTTAAATTGCTGAGATATTCTCCATCTATTCGAATGCCCTTTTCTTCCCAGTCTAGACGTTTAAAGATTTCCTCTAAACATGCAGTGAATAGCATCGGGGATATCGTATCTCCCTGTCTCACACCTCTCTCGATCGGGATTTCTCTGCTTTTCTCATGTAGGAGTAGTGTGGCTGTGCAATCTTTGTATATGTTGCTTATGATTTTCACGTATACGCCAGGTACCCCTTGTCGTCGTAAAGCTTCTAGAACTGCTTGTATTTCTGTGGGGTCAAATGCTTTCTCGTAGTCTATAAAGGCCACATAAAGAGGATTGTTATATTCGGCGTACTTCTCAATTACTAGGTTGATAGCGTGGCTGTGGTCCATTGTCGAGTAACCTTGCCTAAAACCAGCTTGTTCTCTCGGTTGGATAAAGTCGAGGGTTTCTCTTATCCTTGTAGAAATTACTTTTGTAAATAGTTTGTATATTACTGGGAGTAGGCTAATTGGTCTGTAATTCTTTAACTCCTTTATGTCACCTTTCTTGTGGATAAGGGTTATGTTAGCATTTTTCCAGCTGCGCGGTACACTACATGTCCTGATACATTTCGTGAAGAGCGATGCAAGTTCTTCAAGTACAATATCTCCTCCGTCTTTGATCAAGTCGGCTGTTATACCATCTTCACCAGCTGCTTTACCGCGGGACATGCTGTTGACAGCTTTTTTGACTTCGTCAGCGGTTATGCATGGAATTTCGGTGTCCTCCTCTGGTTCTATTTCTATTAACGTTGTATGGTCTGTCTGGGAGCTGTACAGTTCCGAGTAGAAATCTTCTGCTACCTTTACTATTTCGTTGAAATTATTGATAACGTTACCTTGTTTATCTTTTAGCGCATGCATTTTATTTTGTCCTAAGTGCAGTTTCTTTTTGACCGATTTAATGCTGGTGCCTTTTTCTACTGCTTTCTCTATTTCTCTCGTGTTAAAGTTTCTTATATCTCTTTGCGTGGCTTTACGGATCAACTTTGATAGTTCTGCGAATTCAATCTTATCTTCGGGCGAAGTTACTTTCATTTGTTGACGTTTTTTTATTAAGTCCTTGGTAGATTGGGACAACTTATTTGTTGTTTGCGTTGCTGTTGTGCCCCCGAGTTCTATCGCTGTTTCAAGGATTGTTTTCGTTAGAGTTTTGTTTATTTCTTCTACATCGTCACCTTTTTCGCCTAAGGCCTCGAACTTGTTGCTTAGGGCGACTTTAAATTCTTCGTTCTTCGATCTGATTACCTCTAGATTACATTTTTTTTCTTGTAAATAATTTAGTTCTTGTTTTCTTTAGGTTGAGTACAATCTTCGCTCTTACTAACCTATGATCGCTGCATTTTATCTTCCCCACTACTTCTGTGTCTTGAATTATACCTGGTTGTTCGCACATTATAAAGTCGATTTCATTCTTTGTTTCCCCGTTAGGGCTTTTCCACGTCCACTTCCTATTCTTGTGTTTCTTGAAAAACGTGTTCATTATTCGGAGTCGGTTTCTTTCGGCAAATTGTACGAGCATATCCCCACGGTTATTTCTACAGCCGACTCCGTAGTTTCCAATCGCCTGCTCTCCACTTTGTTTTGTCCCTACTTTGGCGTTGAAATCTCCCATGACTACTGTGTATTGTGTGCGTACTTTCGTTATGGCTAATTCGATATCCTCGTAGAACTGCTCCACTTGTTCGTCGTCGTAGCTCATTGTTGGCGCATATCCCTGGATTATCTTAAGTTTATACCGCTTATTTAGCTTTACTACGACGCATGCTACCCTTTCGTTAATGCTGTAGAATTCATCTACATTACCCGTTATATCTTTGTGAATTAGGAACCCGACGCCATATTCTCTCTTTTCGGGTAAACCTCTATAGCATAGGATATGTCCATTGTTTAAGACTATGTAAGCTTCACCTGCTCTCCTAACTTCGCTAAGGCCAATGACGTCCCAACTAACTCCTTCTAGTTCCTCGAGTAGTTCCGCTAATCTAGCTTCGCTGGAGAGGGATCTTGCATTGAACGTTCCAATGTTTAGTTTCCAGTGGCGGCCTGTCCGGGTCCAGTGATTGTTACTGCCCTCTGCTGCTTCACAGAGCTGACCGCCGCCACGGACAGATGTTCTGCAGCTGCTGGACACTGAGGGCGAAGGTTTAATTGTAGACATCGTGTGGGAGGTGGTGGCCAAGTACTTCACCAGGGAGGCCAATTCCTGTTCTGGTGTAGGAGAGAGTCGTAAACGGCAGTTGAACGACTGAAAGCATTTCAGGTACCCAACCGTCGCCAGGCCCCCCGCCGACGTGATTTCGAGTAGTATAATAACAAACCCGCAAAAAAAAAAAGAAGAAGGGGGGATGGGGGCGTCGAACCTATGACCCGTGGCGGCCCCGGTTTCGGCGCCTCCTCATCGTTAAACGTACATTCTTTCAAGGCCTTTCATGGGCGATAATTTCTATCCGAATTAATATTGCGTACAGTATTTGGTCTCAAAATGTCCGCGATCTAGTTTTGCTGATCGCGACACCCAGAACGTCATGGTTCTTAAAACTGCTCTGACAGGTAGACTGACGCGCGTGGAAAATCGTGTTTTAGCGAATCGTTTTAACTTGTCGGTTGTAGCTAAGCAGAACTGTTTTCGCGTGCAGAGTTCTGCGCGCTTGGCGAGCGTAGTCAAAGTTGGGGTAAAAGAAATTTTTGAAAGCCTTCCATGTTCTCCCGTATACAGAAATAGTTTTTACGACGTACGTGAATATGAAAAAAAAGCAAAAGAAAAACAATAACAAACAAATTGCTGGTTGTAACCGATCGCGGTTGCATGATGTGCAATGAGTAATGAGATCTACCATTTATTATGCCGGAATGGATGTGTGGAGACGAAATGGAAAGTAGACAGGCATAAGGGAGGTAACAGGCACACAGATACATACATACATATCTATAAACTAGCAAACACGCAAGCATGCACCCCATCAGACACACGCAAACTATTGTGGTGATGAAGGCAGAGTGTCGCGTTCATTTTTATAGGAAGTGGGTTCAAACTGTTAATGCGTCATCCAATTTACATCGACCAGCTAAAGATTTGTGTGAAGGTTAGTAGTGTACGGCTTGAGTCTTACGGCAAGGAGGAATCAAGGCGTAATGTATAATCCTCATTGCGCTTGTGATGTTCTTTTGTCATCTATCTATCTATCTATCTATCTATCTATCTATCTATCTATCTATCTATCTATCTATCTATCTATCTATCTATCTATCTATCTATCTATCTATCTATCTATCTAATTTTCTTCGTTTCTTATGAGTTGCTACTATCGGAGTCCGTCGGTTGTTATATCCAGCGCCGCATCGGTTTTTTGTGCGGAATATTGTGAGAACATGCAGCTGCGTTAGTAACTGACCGATCCTACTATCTGTTATGAGGAAAGGTTTGTTTAACTGCTCACCGAAATTATCGTCGGCGCGTTGTGCCCGGCGCGGTTGTAGTCCTGTCAGAGCTCACACGTGCATTATTGCTCGAATTCGACTATTAGGGCTTAAACACCGCATTTTCCCTGCTCTAAGCGACGTCCTTTGATATCCTAGTACTCAAAGGGAGGGGGTCACTTAGATTTGAATGTTCTAAAATGACTGCACACCACCGTCCCTTTTCGCGGCAATATTTATGCGACTTTTCGTATAAAACGAAAAAAAAGGCTGCAGATCCGGCGCATTGTGAGAATTGCTGTCATGCAAAGCAGTCAGCGACGAAATTGCCTACGGCGAACTGCTGAACATTAAGCCAAGTCTTACGTATAGGATAAAGTCTTTGTGCAAGAGCATAAGTGGGTGTATGCTTAACGTGGGCTAACTAGGAACGTCGACAGCACCATGACGGCCGAATTGTAGCTCATGGTACGACGTAACGTTGGCACTCATATCAGTGCACTGCCTGGACCCTTCTTTTCTGGAGGTAAAAATGAAAGCTACGGTACCCTACGGAGCGCCATAAGCGCCGTTTGTTGAATTGTATTCCTACGGGATCGAGCAAAGCAGGACAAAAGCAAGAGAAGCGACAGTAAGATATATGTATTGTTTATTATATTGCTATATAATGCTTAAAACACATTAAAAGTTCAATTCACGTTACACAAGCACCATTACTACAACTGTCTGTGTAATAAGTTGTATCCTAGTGGTAACGAGCTTGCTTGGCACCTCGGAGGCCTGGTTTCGATGCCCCTTATACGGCTTGGTAGGTCGTGTGTGCCTTTGTGTTTACGTTTATATTTCAATTGCAAGCTACGACGAGCGCTGTGCCTTTCTTATTTTTAAGTGTGTTCTAATGATATAGTTACGGGATGAAGTGACTGCCAGTGGGGCATGGGCTCCAGGACAGAGTTAGCTGAAGAGGAAAAGGCTGAAGATGTAGAATGGCGGAGTCGGAAGCCATGGCTCTTGATAAAGCGGTGTTTCTTACGTGTTTTAGTGGCGTGTGAGTTGTGTTCTAATAATATGTTAGATGTCTAGTTTAGTTGGTCCTTGATTGACATAGGCTGTATAAAATTAAAACGTCTGTGGCACATACCGCAGGCCGAGCACTACGGGTATGAGCCACACATGACTGCAGTATCGTTAAAGGGACCCTGAAAAGGTTTTTAAGATTTTGTGCAAACATGGTGATCCGGTAGAGCGAGTCATTAGGATCATTAGAGGACAGATTTCAGCGCTCTGCGTAAAATTTGTAATTTACAATAAGCCTTTGAACACGCGCATCGCAAAAGATCGCAGCGGATCGCCAAAATGCGTTTTCAAACGCCCCCGCCTATCGAACGATGCATGGGAAGCCGCTGATTGGCCCCTAACCAGTGACGTGCACGTAATTTTCCCAACGTAACTGCGAACAACGTGCTCCTATAACGTGCTCCTTCGTTTCTGCCAACGGTATCGTCGCGGAATCTGGCGGCATACACACGTGTTGCCGGCGCTCTATTACAGAGGCTAGCACTGCCGAGGCCGGCGACCTCAGTAAAGATATCGGGGCCCTATGTCGCTGCGGTGGGCTCGGCAGGGCGGCTGACGTGGGAGGTGCAGCCGTGGCTAGCATGCACTCCGCAGCTGATCGAGTTGAGGAGGAAGAGCAGTTGTAATATAATAAGCCCATAGCTGCCTTAGTGCATGGTGCTTCGGTTTATTTATGGCGTGAATGATTTCACAATTGTGTTGCATAATCAGTGACGCAATGTCAAAAAAACGTTTCAGGGACCCTTTAATCGTGACCGTACATGAGGAGTGTATCATGTTAGTGTACCGTGTTCGTCATACATTTGTACCCTACCATGCAAATACTCAGGTATATTATGCAGGCGAACGAGACGAACAGAAGAGAGCAGAGATGTAGGCGGCTAGATAGATAGATAGATAGATAGATAGATAGATAGATAGATAGATAGATAGATAGATAGATAGATAGATAGATAGATAGATAGATAGATACGGTCGAAGTTGCTCAACTTCACCAAGAAAGGCTGTCCATTTAATGGGCACACACAGTGAACACACCACTTTTGTGTCAGGTGGTCGGTCACTCACTCTTAATGGCACTCAAACTCGAGTCCGCCGCACTACTTGAGCCGCCGCTCTCAGTATTCCATAGCAGATGCTGAGAGACATGCGCATGGTCGCAGGACACAAGACACAGCATAAGAGACTGGCGGCAAGCTATCAAGCTTGGCATTGGCTTGGGATGCCCCGTAATACTGCATTCATTGGGGGCTGAAAAATTGTTGGCGTGCTCACCACCCCATACGGTAGACGTTGGAACTCTCAAAAAGACCCAAACTCATGTTGTCAACAGTGGTGCGGATTCCGGACTGAGAGGCACTTCTTGGTATGCGGGTGATACATCTACAGGGCAAAACATTTGGTCATTTGCTCGAGTAGAAGTCTTCTGGTATCGGGTCGGTTTTTAACATGGGGTTTATGGTTATTTTGTAGCCCCCTTAAATTCTGCAAGTACCATCGGTTTTCTGTATAGTCGTGCGCGATTCGGGTCACCCATTCACTGCGAGAGACTTGCCTCAATGTACGCTTCTCTACCATGCTCATGAGCTGTTTTTCTGCGGGCTCTCGTATTGCGAAAGGGACAGGTCTTGCGCGGAAAAACGCTGCAGCTTTTGTGTAGCCCGTCTGGAGAAGTTTTGCTCCAAAACCTCGCCCGCTTCACTCGAGAAGACGGAGTGGAATTTCTTTTTGACTGCCTGCATCCGGTCTTTACAACTTGTACGTCTATTCGATTCAACCAAGGTTCCCTGCACCTTCTGCACCTTTTCGCAGTGCACTGCACCACCGTACTCGATTCCCAACGGCACAGCGGCGCCCCCTGCGCCCCCGTCCCTGATTGTGGCGGGGTGCCGCTAAGGTGCCGCTGCGGTGGCGTGCACTTTCGGACCTTCCAGTGGTTGGGAGCAGAATTTTGGTGCAGACGGCATGTGCAGACGACGGCATCAGTCTAATGACGATGGTTCTAGATGGAGTTACTGTATAGGAAGCTTATACAGTAACTCTAGATGTAGACATCATACAATATTATGAAAGTGCATCAAGTGATTCTGTGAAAGGGATGTTCGATGGCTCTTCTGCACACGTGCACAATGACGGCTTGTTTTCGCCTTTATTATTCTTTGTATACATGGTAAGATGCAGGCTGTATGTATACGCGCAGACTTATCCAGTCCTTCGTGTCGGCAAATGCGCGGATACGTAATATAAAGAGCACACCTGGTTTTCACGCACACGCGTCTCTTTCGTCGCATCATAGCCACCATACAGTCGTAGTGAACCCAAACAGGGTATTTAAAAAATAATTTCCGTGCTAGGCCGACAGTAGACTACAGGCCTTAACCTCAGCATTCGATTCACACATTCTCACAGCGTGGGTCGGAGCTCGATCTGCACCCCGAAAACAGGTACCAACAGGTAACTGTTCCACCGTGTGTCGACACCACCTGCGTCTTTTTGTATGTGGTACCATGCACCTTTTTTGAATCGAAGAGACTTTGTACTTCCAATATCTCGGCAGTCTAGCTTGAGGCGTTCAAGAAAATTGCGACCCAACAACACGGGAAGTCGTCTGCCTTTGTTTTTGACTACCACAACTGGAGGTCACTGGGTGGGTATTGTCTGACTGTATCAACGAGACCACCGTGGCGGGGCACTGCCAGGCTGAGCCTGCACCACTTCGTTCCTCGGGTACGCGGGCCGCCGGCACTCCTCGTCGCCATATGAAGTAACTGAGACACTAAGTGTAACAACAAAGAATCAGCCTTTACTCCCCGCTGAGATGTAACCGGCGGCAACAGACAGCAGCCTAAGCGGCGACGCACTGGGTAGCACTATCACCCTTCCTGAGGCTGGCGTGATGACGTTACCACAAAACGAACTTACCATTTCACTGAAGTCGGTGGGCAGATCTGTAATGGCTGCTCAAGTGATCTCGCACGGGATGTGTTATGAACCATTAATAATTGCTTACTACGAGATTTGATTACGCTTGCAAATGATGTTTCGTAATTTTTATCATCACCGTGTACAGTTACTACGACCATAGCTGGAGATCAAAAGCATCCCAACCCCCAGCGCTGATAACCCGCAGCAGTTAGAGTGCACGTGCAGTATATGCGCACAAACACATCCCATTCAGGAGATTAGAGAGACACTTCTGGTCTACATGTGACGCAGAAAAAGTGGGAGCTAATTAGATCGATTGACTGCAGTAATCGAGTTTACCTATTTGCACAGTCTCACCGACTGTCACTGAGCCGCTAACACTGAAAATACAGCACAAAAATGCGAACACGCCGAAGCCGCAAACCACGACGGCAGCCGATTGTCGAAGTCCGCCCAATCCATACGATGGTGGATCTCCGACTGAATGGGGACGTGATAAACGACCCGTCACGTCTCTACCCGTTAAACCAAATTGCCTGAACAGGCGGAAAGTCTAGTTCTATAAATAAGTCAGCATTAGATAGTACTTATGATATCAACATAATAAATAGATTAAATGAATGCGTAAGGATTGCAGAATATCAATAAAATGTTTCAGCATACTTTCGTAGCTTGACATCTTTTTATAGCATCGCGTGCGCAAAGCGCGTCTCAACATTAAAATACGGGGCATCACTATACATGTATATAGGGCTACGACCAGATATGTGCTCAATGAATGGTTCGCGCGCTTTGTTTCTCACGGGCGTTTGAGATACGTGCAATACTATGCAGCCTCATAGATCTGTATAGCTGCTCTAGTTGTGGGTAGAAATGGCGAGCACCACTCTCTTATATAAGCTTCAATTATCTTTTAAACGCCCTGATGACACTTTGGCATGGGTTGTGGGGGCAGCTCGGTAGGCACTTGCTTCAAAACTGGCCACACCGTGAGTAATGGTGGTGATTTTGGAATACGCTCTGACGTTCTTCCTCGCCGCGGTGCTGATCACTTCGATATTCTGCATCATATTCGGGCGTACCACGTCTTCTGCGATGCCATCTTCACTGAGCGCTGCAGGCATTGCGAGTGACTGGGCAAACTTGGTTTGGCTCACATATCTCATGTTGAGGCCATTTCTAGGTCTCACGATGACTCGATGGTGGTCTCTTTGGAGGTGAGGAAGTCTCGAGGCAGTGATGATGCGTCTCTTCACCCCAGCTCGGAAGTGATGAGAAGACTCGGCGCCGCCGGGCAATAAGACGCTTGCGTGCGTCTCGTTCGTGGGGGTAAGGTTCGCACGAAGTTTGCGTTTAGCGATGACGGCAAACCATCCAGGGTCTTGGAGATCACCTGGAGTAATATCCTCCCCGTCGACAGTGACTTGCGTAGACACCTTGCACGTAGAATGCTGGGAAAGCTCTTGCGGGAAGGGCCGGCCGCGTCCCTGCCGATGGGCAGGCAACGCCTAACGCGTTCGGCAGAAAAGTAGGGAGGGGGTCAAAACGTCGACCCTACGCGAAAGAATAGCTGTAGACGAAAGCTTCGCGCCTTTATGCGTCGATTTGCACGAAAAGTCGCTCAAAAATGGGCAGAAAACTGACAGAAAACATTTCCCCTGGCGGCCTCTCGGCGACACAAAGGATTTGAAAAATTACAGTCCGATTAGGTTACTGTCAGTCGTCCGCAAGGTACTTACCAAGCTAATCGCTAACAGAAGTCATTCCACCTTAGATTTCAATCAACCTAACGAACAAGCAGGGATTCGTAAAGGCTATTCAACGCACTGATGTGACCATGTTGAAAGATTTTTCATATCCTTCATAACATCAAGGGTAGTGACCCAGTGTGGTGTTCAGGCTGGGCTCTATAAGTTTCCCTAATTTGCCCAACGCTCTCTATGAAGGTCTCCAGCGAGGATTTCACATTAACATCTGCATGACGCACCTGCATTCGCGTTTTCCACAAAGCATGGAGACCCAGGACCATGGTCACGTCATATCACTTTTCTACTGGGAAAAACCTTATGCCAAAAGCATCTAGTGGTAACTCTCTTTATAGTGCGCTCAAGCACATCCCAGTAAAATACTGCATTCCATCAGTCTACAAAAGCATGTTACATGCGAAGCAGCTTATGGCGGGGGCTTTGTCAGCCCCTCCCTCCGCCGTGTGGTGTCCACACCCGCACTGCGCATCTTCCTCTCCCTCCTCTCCTTGTCTCATCTCCTCTCGCCATTCCTCCTCTCCTCTCCAAACGGCGCGCGTTGGCTATAGAACGCTTTACCAGCTCGCTAGGAATGAGAACGCGCCCTCGCCCGCGAGAGAAAGCGTTGACGCAGGCAGCGTCT
Source organism: Hyalomma asiaticum (assembly GCA_013339685.2). Lineage (NCBI taxonomy): Eukaryota > Metazoa > Arthropoda > Arachnida > Ixodida > Ixodidae > Hyalomma > Hyalomma asiaticum. The sequence goes on from CM023481.1 coordinate 23,322,055, forward strand.
GCTAGCGTCAAACCGATGCAAACGCGACACCTAGTCAAACCGATGGAAACGCGGTGTCCACCCCCCGTGCTGCTTCGCATCGCCGCATGGTTCCCTTTAGCGGGAGATGGAGTAATTTTTTTATATATCCTCTGGTTTATTACATAAAGTGCAGTTAGTTGTTCAAGGTACAAATACGCCTGTTTCCTGAAGCCATGTTTTTACAGGTAGACTATTCGTATGCAGCTTGAGAAAGAAAGATTTGGCAGCTGGTCTTATTGGCATCTCCTTGACCCTTTTCAAAGTATTCTGCCTTGGGTATCCACGATATGGCAATCACTATAAAGGAGTCGGGAGGAACATCTCAATTAGATCATTATAAGGTCTCTTTCAGGTAACGTCCGCTCAAGTACTCTAAAGAAAATCTCACTTTCAACATTCTGTATAAAAGTAAGACCTCCCGCAAGAATCCGGTTGCGGTACCCTCCAAATTACGACATGAGGAAACTATGAAATCTGGACTTCATCTCCGTATCCTAGTATGTATAAATATTCGCAAAAAGTGATCCTCCACATTCCCAAGGAACACAATCGGACGTAAAAATAAATGAACGAGTCCGACACCTCCGCGTTTAACAGGAACGAACAGGTTGGTTCGACTGATTTTCGGCTAGCTATATGCGTTCGGCTAGCTTTATACATTCGTCAGAGTTGCTAGAACTTGTTCTGCATTAAATATGTTTTTTTGGGTGACGCAGTTGATGGATTTTATAGCCGTACTTTTCGATGTTGATATTGTAACTACCTGTGGTACGTCTGTTGTATTGTGCTGTGTACTGCCTTAAGGGGCAAGTTAAGTGCACTTGACTGCTTTGACGAAACATTTTGTGGTTGGTCGCATAGTATTTTGGCCGTTTGATGAACCATGCCTTAATGTGTGCTGTGTATGTGTTGTCTGGACGCTCTTTTGTTCGTTTTAAGTATGACTCTGTCTGCTACGCCTTGTTTGCATCGGAAAAAAGAAAGTAGGGGCCATCATACATTATTCGAACCGCTTTTACATACACATTTAAAAGATGGCAGATACACGTAAGACTACTTACGCGTTGGAATGTCAATGCGCCAGCAGCCAACCACGTGACGACGACGTGCCACGTACACTCAGGCGAGGCTTACGTTTAGCCTGTCGCACCTAAGAGCCACCGTGGACGAATGCTAGTGGGCTTGCTTGGGGACCCGAGTTAGATTCCTACCCAGTCTTAAAGATCTTTTCTCAAAAGCGTTACATTCAGGGCATTCTATAATCGTATACTGGTGCCTACACAATGTACTGCAAGTTCCGCGACAAACCGAACACCCTCGACCATATGGCCTAGGATTGTAACAAGATTCCACAGACAATGCTCATGCTTACCCTAACAGTACACCAGTTGTAGACATAGCTGGCAAACCCAAGTACAAAATACTAGCCACAGGTGGTGAACAGGACTGCGCTATCAAGAATGATGTGCCACCCACCTCCGGGAGTAAAATACCTTGTCCACTAAAATCAAGTGGAAATACACTCACCTGAATGTGCTGCCAATCCAGACGGATATTACTGGAGGAAGGCCAAAAGAATAATGTACAAACAGAGCACACATACATACATACATACATACATACATACATACATACATACATACATACATACATACATACATACATACATACATACATACAAGGCAATTAGTTTAATATTGAACATAAGAGTACAGCTACCAAGAGTCCCTATAATTGATACTGCAAGATAATACCTCTAATTTGTCTGATAATACCTATGAGTTGAATAATTTGCGTTTGCTTGCATCGATCTGGGAAATTCTTTTTGCGTTTACCTCAGAACAATACAAAGAACCCGTATCGATGCAAAGCTAAGCGAGTAAAATACGGTTTCAGGGCCCCTTTAAGTTACTAAAACCCTTCAACCTTTTTTTCATCTTCCCCTTTCGGCCGGACATACGCATATGATACCTGCTGAACTTCATTCGCTCCATTCCGATACGCGTCGGCTTTGTGACCGGTCTGCCCACATTTAAAACACTTCGCACTGGGCGAGAAAAAGTCGTTCGGCAATCGTTAGCACGATGTACCAGCCGATTGCAAAAGTAGCACCTCGGAACAGGATTCGGAGGGTTTCTTCTTTCTTCAAGTGCCGATTGCTTTGCTTTATCCGGTTCCTCTTTCCTGATCTTGACAATATCGGTGCCTCCTTGCGCTTCCAAAAATTTTCTGCTAATTCCAACATGTCACTGAGAGACTCGGCTTTTCTTTCTTTCAGATAAAGAGACAGGCTCGGGTGGCAACTGACGAGAAATCGCTCCTTAATGAGAAGCTCTCTGAGCGCACCGTACTCCTGTTCAATTCCTGAAAGTTCAGTCCACCGATCAAAATAGTGGCCGAGTCGCGCAGCATACTGCGTAGCAGTCTCTCCATCGGCGGGCTTTCGCGTCCTGAACTTGTCTCGGAAGCCTTCTACAGTAAATCTGAATCTTTTCAGCAAAGCGGCTTTAACTCTTGCATAATTGGAGGCATCTGCAGGCGTCAACCTGCCGTACAGACTGAGCGCTTCGCCGGTTAAACAAGTGCTCAACGCCGTTGCCCATTGCTCCTCCGGCCAATTCTGACTTCTAGCAACGGCCTAAAGTATATGCAAGTAGGCGTCTAAATCATCCTTTCTCCCATAGAACGCCACAAGTAACTTGCTCGGATTCAGTCGGAACGAGCACTCTTCCCTTTCCATGCTGTCGTCTGGAACGGGCGCATCAACACGCTGTTGCCATCGGAGACGTTCGAGCTCCAACTCATCAGAACACTTGAACGGACCTTTGCGCGTTTCGAAAGAACTTGAATTATAGTGATGGAATCGAGCACCCTTTTGCGGTTTGAACAAGATTTGTATATTTAAATTGAACTTAAAAATTGAGGCAACTGAAACACGGCGTAGCCTGGTGGAGACGCCTCGGTACTGCTATTTGGAGTCTTTGAACCCCCGGTGTTCATATACGACCGTAACTCGGCCTTAAAGTAGCAGTCACACATAAAAAGGCATCTCCGCCCTACTATTTACTTTCGACGCAATAAAAGGAGTCGACGCCGAGAAGCGGCGCTGCCTTCGCGGCAACCGAAAAACTGTTTTTAACCTCGGCGCATGCGCTCAGTGGCTCGCAGGCGTAGGGCGCATGCGCTCTGTGGAGGCATAGCCTGGCGCGAACACACGCGAAGGCTGTCGGCCACTGTTTCCTACATGAGTTGCACGTATGACTCCATAGGCAAAAGAATTCTCATAAAAAATGTTTCACGGCGTTTTCCCCCGGCCGTCGTCATTGCGTGAGTGGACACTCTCACCTGTTAGCTTTCCGTTGAAAGAAAGAAAACAGGCACCTTAAATATTGGTTATCTGCCCCTTTAATGTACCTATTTTCTTTGTTTCAACGGAAAGCTTACTAGTCAGAGCGCCCAATCATGCAATGGCAACGGGAAAAATGCAGCGAAACATTTTTTATGAGAACTTTCTTTTTTGCCTATGGAGTCTTATACGTAACACACGTCGCAAACAGTGGCCGATAGCCGTCGGGTGTGTTTGCGCCAGGCTACGCCGGCGCGTAAATTTCCGGAGCCTTCCATTAAGGCGTCCCTCATAATCATATCTTTCTTTTGGGAAGTAAAACCCCAGATACCAATGAAAGATACAAACCCTATTCAAATCGCGAAATGGTCCTGGATTGCATCATTTTTACTCAAGTTCTTTTTGAAAATGCACAAAGGGCCGTTCACACGTTCGGCCCGAAGCTGTCAAATTTCTTACGCGTAGCCATGCCTTCTAACTTGAAGTAGAAGTAGAAAAGAAACGAAGGGCGCGTGCAGACACGAACCCTATATATCCTGTCGAAAGCAGGGGGATAGGTGGTGCTTCGTTTTTATTTCCTTCGCCATAAAACAAAGTGCACTTGCAGGAAGAGCTTCTGTTCTCTTTTTGGTTCCGCTACGCTTGAAAGTCGACGTGGAAAAAATATTTTTTCCGATATCGATGGACACAGGGCGGAACTATTTTGACGTGACACGCTGCCCATGTAAACTAAACAGCCTTGGTGAATACGCCTTCCGCACACCACAGTCATTTGTATAGTCGCACTCGCCCAATAGTGAAATTAGCACACCTTATGCGCACAACTACGGCGCGATAATCATCATTATCATGCGAAAACAAGTTAGACAACTGCGGATCAGCCACGGACAGGACAATACCAGCTCTTCGAATAGCAATCTGTACGCCGGTAGTTTTGTCTCTTGGTGCCTCCATTTGCTTGTACTCTGCAGCATGAATGTTTGCTTAGCAGTGCAAGGCTACAGCAGTGAAACTGATCATTGACCCAGTTAAACAGGTCTGTAATGTCTACCTATGTATTCATGTGCCCGGATGAACGCTTAATGCAAAATTTTAGTAATTTCTATTTCATTTTCTTATATCTTTAATCACTCTGCATTACAACGTGCTCTTAAGTATCTTTTTAAACTCGATTTTCCTCTCTGTTAATTGCCGTATTCCGAAGCTTTAGACTGTTTTCGAGATCTGCCCAATTCGTGGCTAATCCCACAGAGTGGGTGTGAGCCACGGCTGTCCAGGTGAGCGCGAGCAAGAACAAGCCTCTGGGACGGAAGATGGCGGCCGCAGAACAGGACCCGGAGGGGCCCCGATGTGTCGTGAATATCGTTCCCGTGCTGTCGCGCCAGTCCTCGTATATGGCGTCCACGAACGTGATGGTAAGCAGGCCGCAAGAAAACCCTGTCCGCAAACATATGTTTAAGATGGTTGATCTGCGCATGACAACCGTTGTTTATGGCACCTTTGTTGATCCTGCTGGAGTTCACGAGGTATACGCCAGCGATGTTCTCATTCAAACTCGCGCTACACTCGTGTTCGCGGCTGCTGCAGTACTCCCGGTTGTTGGCGTGAAAGGCGTGGGTTCGATCGCCGCGGTGGCATTTCGCTGGAGGCGACATGCTAGAAGCCCATGTGCTAAGCCAGTGCACACCAAAGAACCCCGGTTGGTCGAAATTTCCGGTGCACTCGACTGCTGCGCGAGGCTTAGCCGTGCTCCTTCCAAGCACCCCCTCCTCTTGGACAAGTGTTGCTGAGCCGAAGTTATTAATAAATGATGGCGTTTTACGTGCCAAAACCGCGATATGATTATGAGGCACGGCCTTTAGTGGAAAGATCCGGAGTAATTTTGACTGCCTGGGCTTTCTTTAACTTGCACCTTAGTGGTACACGAGTGATTTATGCTTTTCGTGCCGATTTAAACGTGGCCGCCGTGGCCGGTATTAGATCTCTCGACCTCAGGCTTCGCTGGCCACTCGCCGCTGAGACACTACTGTTGCCAGTGCCGAAGTTCAAGGTATCCTTCCCATGTGCATATAAGCAAACAATACAGGAAAATATGATCGCGCTTCTCAGCATGTTAGTTGAAACCTGATCGAGTGTCCCTTCTTAGTTCGCTGTCTCTATAGCTTTTGCGCCACGCCTTTCGAATATTGAATGCTAATCAGTCCGCTTCTATATACCTTGTTATAGGGTGTCCCTGGCGTTCACGGCACTGCGCGATTGAAATGCACTGTGTGCATTAAAAACCGGATTATACTTCGCGACCTTTAGGCCAGACCACACCACTTGAACACGTGGCGTAATAACGCGAGTCCCCTTCACCAAGTACGTGTTTTGTCTTGCAGCCCGGTCACACCTTAACCATGCTGGAGGCCGTGAAAAAGCGCCGGCGGTTGCTGCAAATCGTCATCGTGTCGTTGCTACTCCTGGGCATCGTGGCGATTGGAGGCATCGCTGTCTACTTCCTCATCCTCCTCAGGCAAGAAGTCGGCGTCTGAAGAGGACCAGCTTCGAAGGCCCACTGCGCGCCGCTTCATTGGCGTCGTGACGCAGGCGTGATCTCTTCTCCGACAGTGCACCCATCCTCGGGCGGACACACGGGCCACATGTTCCTGTAGCGCGCCAAATGTACGCCCCAATAAACACGGCGTACAAGAATCCAAATGGAGACCACTATGTCGCTGTACTTGCACAGGCGCATGTGGCTCAATGGTGATGTCGTCCTATTGGTGAACGCCTGGTCTCCGCCCCGTTTCTTGACCGCGGAGACTTCATTGCTCTGTACGCTTGATTCAGTGCACGTTGAACGATCCCCGACCTGGCGGCAACGGTAATGGCATATAAGTAACACAAGGAATCAAGCTTGCCCTTCTCATGCTGTTAAAGATTTATGCATCGATTTCCAAGGCGCGGCTGAAAAGATCCATTGCCCGCCGCGGTAGTTTAGGGGCTATAGATTGTTCGCTTGCGAAGCTAGAGGTAGTAGGTTCGAATCGCGGCCACGGCGGCTGCGTTTCGATGGGGGTCAAATGAAAAAAGAAAAAAAAAAGCTGCATACTTACATGTAAGTGAACGTTAGACGGAAACTCAGGTGGTCAAAATACCCATGTGCGAGCTCGTAATGATATCATGGTTTTGCTCGTAAAACCCTCGAAAGTATTATCAGCAGTAAAGCTTGTTATGCTGAGCGAAAAAAAAACTGTCGTGCCACTTTTAACAGCGAAGCTGTTTAAACTGCGATTAAGCTAGCCGTAATTTGTTAGGCATCATGCAATACCACACAACACTGCGTTATGTGATTTCGGCGGAAACCTGTCACGTGACATTGCGTTACGTGATTTTGGCGGGAATACGCCGTGTGGCGTTGCGTTACGTGGTTTGGAGAAGATGTCACGCGACGTTTCATTACGTGATTTTGGGGAACATGTCACGTGACATTTCTTGAAACTTATAGGCCCCTATCCTTTGCGATATCTTTCTGGCGAAAGTGGACGACACGCTTGAGCAGGTTGTAAACAAGGGGGGGGTAAGAATCTTTAGACATATTGACAATCTTTTAGTGATTTTAAAAAAGCTGTCCGCCCTCACCTACCCCTCTAGAGGAAGTGCAGGTCTGTCTCGTTTTAGCAAACATGGACTTGGGTTACGTTTCAACCATGAACTTCCAGACTTCTATTTTACAGTTCTTGGAGCACAAAATCAAGTTCTGCGGTGGACGCGTCTGCCAGGGCTAAAAGGGCTGACCGTTTGGCTCAGTACATTTCAAGACAATTAAGAGAGACCCCGCCACGGTGGTCTAGTGGTTATGGCACTCGGCTGCTGATCCGAAGGTCGCGGGATCGAATCCCGGCCACGGCTGCTGCATTTCCATGGAGGCGAAATGTTGAGGCCCGTGGGCCGTGCGATGTCAGTGCACGTTAAAGAACACCAGGTGGCCGAAATTTCCGGAGACCTTCACTACGGCGTCTCTCGTAATCAGAGCTGGTTTTGGGACGTTAAATCCCACAAATAAATCAATTAAGAGAGGAATTGCATTGACGTGCATGGAATCGGCTCTCCGAAAATTGTACCCATATCATGTTAAGTCCAGTTTTGATAGTCAGGCAAGCAGTCTTTTGGCTGCATATTTACCCTACTCGGTCGTGATCGGCGTTTCTGAAACACTCCTCCGAAAATTCAAGCCTGGAACGGGAAGCACTACGGCCGAGGTTCACCGGAAGGCCTGAGGTTGTGCCCTACATCCACAAGCTCTCCCACAATCTCAAGAAGGTGGTAAATAGGTGCAGGTGTGCCAACTCGTTTCTCTGGCGTAAATAAGCTGAGAAAGTTGTGTCCACGTATTTGCAACGGCAACAAACGGGGATGCCATAAGAACCACCAACCGCCGTTGAGTGTTCCACTGGAATGGTGCACTGCATTTTTATGTCATGTGGGATGTTTAACGTCGGCGAAACTGGTCGCAGCGCCAATGACAGATTGGGGAAACACGTTCTAAACTTGAACAAACTACACGACAAGTACGCTCATTTAGTTGCGCATGTCATCAAGTGTACAGGGTGTGTGCCCCGGTTAAAGAGCCGTGATAGATTTCGCGTCTAAGTTTACAAGCCAACCACACCCCAAAACTTGGTAGGGAAGTGCATTAGCACCCCTTCTCTCGCTTTTTTTTTCTTTTTGGAGCCGAATTTGATCTTGTAGATGCGGCTATCGGGGGTATCATTGCAAAGAAAAACTGACTGCGTTTTCTTTTTTAGGGGCGAAGCTCCTCAAGGTTTGGGTCTGCCCGTCCGTTGTTCCTAGTAGCGCGTTACCTTCAAAGAAATGAATGATGCTACGTGTGGGAGGCGCGCCCTCGGTGCGCGAGCTCTCTCACTCTTGCATCTGCTGTCTTGCGAGAGAGAGAGAGAGAGAGAGACAGAGAGAACGAAAGGCGCGCGTTGACTATGGAAACGCTCTTTCTTCGATGAACGCGCTACCAGCTCGCAAAGTAGGAGAACGCGCTCTCACCCGCGAGAGACAAGCTTGACGCAGGCAGCGTCTTCTAGCGAGTTTCTTGATTGAAAAATACCGACTGCTCGCTCTAGAGAACCGTTCACCGGCCACCCATATATATATATATATTATATATATATATATATATATATATATAGGCACTGGATCTTGACTTGCACTGAAGTGCCAGTGGGAGATTTCACTTGTGCGTAGTTGAACCATAAGGATTCGTAGCGTGCGCGTTAACTAAATTAATCCGGAACTCGGCACGATCTACGATGAACCTCCGGAGCTTCGCTCACTCATTATCATTCACTCCGTGGATATGCTGTGAATTTTTTTATTTATTTTTTTTGGCGCTTATCTGGCTGTTTTGCGCTTGCGTCCTAGACACGTTTCCACCCTCATTATCACGTTCCCATCAATTTCCCACGCTTCAGTCTGCCACTTTTAAAGCACGTCATTCTTCCAAATAAAGCCATCCGTTAGTCAGCGGTAATACGCTGTAAATAAACGTTGTAGCTATTTCCCTTCCAACGCTCTTCGTACTGTTCTCTGCTGTCTTGAGCACTCCTGGCCAGAAGAGCACACGAGTCCCTGGCAGCACCGACGCAGTTGCATGCTTGACCCCTCGCGAGATGACAAGCCGCAGTTACTGCTGGTGCTACTTATGATGAACTGTGCCACAACCCTGTGAAAGATTTGGGTGGGCCGCTTATCTACCCCTTACACGAATCACGTGACGGGCCACACCTGCAGTTTTACTATGCAACTGTGAAGGAACGTCAATAGCTGCACACGTCAATTGTAGATCACGCAGCTGATTATTCCTGTCTAAGACATTTACATTTGCGTATTCACATGTCAATGATTACATTAATAAGCAACTTCGGACTTTTCCAAGTAAAAACCATGCTATGATTATGGGCATACCATAGTGGGGGATTCCAGAATTGTTTTGACCTGCAGGGGTTCTCTAGCGTGCAAATAGGTCATGTGCAAGGGTGTTTTTGCATATTTCGCCCCCTGTCGGAAAAGAAAAGAAAGCGCGCACACACACACACACAGGCAGGCACAGAACTTTATTTTTGTCCTGAAAAACTGCAGTTGGACGTCCCCTCTTTAGGGGGATCCTGTAGCAGTTGCGGGCCGCTCCCACGCAGGGACAGGAAGACCGTGGCCCTCCGCCCTCTCGCAGGCACACACACACACACACACACACACACACACACACACACACACACACACACACACACACAGAATACGAAAACAGCGCAGGACACAGGACAAGGAAAAGCACAGACACGGCGCCCGTGTCTGTGCTCTGCCTTGTCCTGCGCTGTTTTCGTATTCTTGCAAGCCAACCACACCCCAAAACTTGGTAGGGAAGTGCATTAGCACCCCTTCTCTCGCTTTTTTTTTCTTTTTGGAGCCGAATTTGATCTTGTAGATGCGGCTATCGGGGGTATCATTGCAAAGAAAAACTGACTGCGTTTTCTTTTTTAGGGGCGAAGCTCCTCAAGGTTTGGTCTGCCCGTCCGTTGTTCCTAGTAGCGCGTTACCTTCAAAGAATGAATGATGCTACGTGTGGGAGGCGCGCCCTCGGTGCGCGAGCTCTCTCACTCTTGCATCTGCTGTCTTGCGAGAGAGAGAGAGAGAGAGAGACAGAGAGAACGAAAGGCGCGCGTTGACTATGGAAACGCTCTTTCTTCGATGAACGCGCTACCAGCTCGCAAAGTAGGAGAACGCGCTCTCACCCGCGAGAGACAAGCTTGACGCAGGCAGCGTCTTCTAGCGAGTTTCTTGATTGAAAAATACCGACTGCTCGCTCTAGAGAACCGTTCACCGGCCACCCATATATATATATATATTATATATATATATATATATATATATATATATATATATATAGGCACTGGATCTTGACTTGCACTGAAGTGCCAGTGGGAGATTTCACTTGTGCGTAGTTGAACCATAAGGATTCGTAGCGTGCGCGTTAACTAAATTAATCCGGAACTCGGCACGATCTACGATGAACCTCCGGAGCTTCGCTCACTCATTATCATTCACTCCGTGGATATGCTGTGAATTTTTTTATTTATTTTTTTTGGCGCTTATCTGGCTGTTTTGCGCTTGCGTCCTAGACACGTTTCCACCCTCATTATCACGTTCCCATCAATTTCCCACGCTTCAGTCTGCCACTTTTAAAGCACGTCATTCTTCAAATAAGCCATCCGTTAGTCAGCGGTAATACGCTGTAAATAACGTTGTAGCTATTTCCCTTCCAACGCTCTTCGTACTGTTCTCTGCTGTCTTGAGCACTCCTGGCCAGAAGAGCACACGAGTCCCTGACAGCACCGACGCAGCTGCATGCTTGACCCCTCGCGAGATGACAAGCCGCAGTTACTGCTGGTGCTACTTATGATGAACTGTGCCACAACCCTGTGAAAGATTTGGGTGGGCCGCTTATCTACCCCTTACACGAATCACGTGACGGGCCACACCTGCAGTTTTACTATGCAAACTGTGAAGGAACGTCAATAGCTGCACCCGTCAATTGTAGATCACGCAGCTGATTATTCCTGTCTAAGACATTTACATTTGCGTATTCACATTGTCAATGATACATTAATAAGCAACTTCGGACTTTCCAATAAAAAACAGTACGATTATGGGACAAGGGGGGACGAAGTTTGCCTGCAGGGTTTCTCTAGCGTGCAAATAACACAAGGTGTTTTGCATACGCAGAAAAAAAAAGAAGCGAAACACACCGGCGGCACACTTTTTTTGTCTGAAAAACATGGACGTCCCCACAAGGATAAAAGTCGGGCCACGCAGGACAGGAGAAGACCGGGCCCTCCGCCCCTCGCGCACAACAAACAACACCAAACACACACACACACACACCACACACACAAGAATACGAAAACAGCGCAGGACACAGGACAAGGAAAAGCACAGACACTGGGCGCCCGTGTCTGTGCTCTGCCTTGTCCTGCGCTGTTTTCGTATTCTTGCAATCATGAACCAACCAGCCCAAATGCGTGCCCTTCCACACACACACACACACACACAAGAATACGAAAACAGCGCAGGACACAGGACAAGGAAAAGCACAGACACGGGCGCCCGTGTCTGTGCTCTTCCTTGTCCTGCGCTGTTTTCGTATTCTTGCAATCATGAACCAACCAGCCCAAATGCGTGCCCTTCCACACACACACACACACACACAAGAATACGAAAACAGCGCAGGACACAGGACAAGGAAAAGCACAGACACGGGCGCCCGTGTCTGTGCTCTTCCTTGTCCTGCGCTGTTTTCGTATTCTTGCAATCATGAACCAACCAGCCCAAATGCGTGCCCTTCCACACACACACACACACACACAAGAATACGAAAACAGCGCAGGACACAGGACAAGGAAAAGCACAGACACGGGCGCCCGTGTCTGTGCTCTTCCTTGTCCTGCGCTGTTTTCGTATTCTTGCAATCATGAACCAACCAGCCCAAATGCGTGCCCTTCCACACACACACACACACACACACAAGAATACGAAAACAGCGCAGGACACAGGACAAGGAAAAGCACAGACACGGGCGCCCGTGTCTGTGCTCTTCCTTGTCCTGCGCTGTTTTCGTATTCTTGCAATCATGAACCAACCAGCCCAAATGCGTGCCCTTCCACACACACACACACACACACAAGAATACGAAAACAGCGCAGGACACAGGACAAGGAAAAGCACAGACACGGGCGCCCGTGTCTGTGCTCTTCCTTGTCCTGCGCTGTTTTCGTATTCTTGCAATCATGAACCAACCAGCCCAAATGCGTGCCCTTCCACACACACACACACACACAAGAATACGAAAACAGCGCAGGACACAGGACAAGGAAAAGCACAGACACGGGCGCCCGTGTCTGTGCTCTGCCTTGTCCTGCGCTGTTTTCGTATTCTTGCAATCATGAACCAACCAGCCCAAATGCGTGCCCTTCCACACACACACACACACACACACAAGAATACGAAAACAGCGCAGGACACAGGACAAGGAAAAGCACAGACACGGGCGCCCGTGTCTGTGCTCTTCCTTGTCCTGCGCTGTTTTCGTATTCTTGCAATCATGAACCAACCAGCCCAAATGCGTGCCCTTCCACACACACACACACACACAAGAATACGAAAACAGCGCAGGACACAGGACAAGGAAAAGCACAGACACGGGCGCCCGTGTCTGTGCTCTGCCTTGTCCTGCGCTGTTTTCGTATTCTTGCAATCATGAACCAACCAGCCCAAATGCGTGCCCTTCCACACACACACACACACACACAAGAATACGAAAACAGCGCAGGACACAGGACAAGGAAAAGCACAGACACGGGCGCCCGTGTCTGTGCTCTTCCTTGTCCTGCGCTGTTTTCGTATTCTTGCAATCATGAACCAACCAGCCCAAATGCGTGCCCTTCCACACACACACACACACACAAGAATACGAAAACAGCGCAGGACACAGGACAAGGAAAAGCACAGACACGGGCGCCCGTGTCTGTGCTCTTCCTTGTCCTGCGCTGTTTTCGTATTCTTGCAATCATGAACCAACCAGCCCAAATGCGTGCCCTTCCACACACACACACACACACAAGAATACGAAAACAGCGCAGGACACAGGACAAGGAAAAGCACAGACACGGGCGCCCGTGTCTGTGCTCTTCCTTGTCCTGCGCTGTTTTCGTATTCTTGCAATCATGAACCAACCAGCCCAAATGCGTGCCCTTCCACACACACACACACACACACACACACACACAGAGAGAGAGAGAGAGAGCAGAAAACAGAACTTTACGGGACGAATGATAACTCGGATTTCTGCTGTGTTATTGGATAACGCTTCTACTTTAGGGGTAGTTCTACGGGCCACATCAACCGCTTCATGTTAAATCTTTAATAGACCTGTCCCTCTTTGGCAACAATGTGATGTCACGTAGAGCATCGCCATCGTCATCGGGCAAGTTTCGCGGTGGTTGGCAAAAAGCTCCAGCGGCTGCAGCAGTTTGCTAGTGCTTTGCACGAGATGGGGCTGTCCCTTCGTGAGATTCCGCGCCAGCGGAATGTCGAAAAGCTGGAACTTCGTAGAACGCAGTATCCCGATCCCTACACCCTTTCGGAATGGAATAATGACCCTAAACGTTGACCAAACGTTTGGTTTTGAGATATCTATGTATACCTCGTGAGCATGCCTGTCCCTTATACGATGCAGAGGCCATGAAGTGTTGCTGATCGTTCAAAGCGTACGGCCTTACAATGGAAGGCAACGTGCAGGGAGCAGCGAGTGCTTGTCTGGAACTTGGGCATGTAACGCACGTTTTTCAAAGCAAACGGGACACCATCACAGAGAACCCCCGCCATGCCCTACGGGCCGTGGGCAGAAACAAAAAATTAGCGAAGTAGTGTGAGCACGTATTAGACTCCCCTTCATCTTCATCGATTGTGAGTTCTGGTATGGTGTCTGATCTGTCCCTTGGGCGTGGTCACTTTGCCACAACTCAGGCACTTAGTAAACATCATCAGAACTGCCACGACACAATACATACATACATACGTACATACATACATACATACATACATACATACATACATACATACATACATACATACATACATACATACATACATACCATTACAGCGACGCTGAAGATTCACAGCCTGCTTAAAACAAACGAACGCTCACAAAACTGTCACAGTGAGATCATGCACGTTATGACCGGGCCGCATCTAAGAAGGGCTCCGAATGGTCTTATGAAATGGCCCAATGCCCCGTCGTCCAAGGAATGAGATCCTAATCCAATTACCCGTCCAAGAAAGTCCTCTATATAATTCGCTGACGTTGCGTTCCAGAACTCGGAGAAAGCATAGAGGATCTCCTCTATGCTTTCCCACTGCAATGCGCACAGTGTTCGTTGCTTTGTGTGTGTATGATGGCGAAGCGTTCCGCCACAGAGCAGCCGACGAGGAACGCGGCGTATATACGACATCCGGGAGCGCGCGCTCGGGGCGCCTCATAAATTCCGCTATTCATCTTTGAAGCGTGCGTGCCGAGCATAGCGGCGCGTTTTCAAGCCCGAATTTGTGGCGCTCAAATGCCGGCAGCTTCTTGAAGCGGGTGACCGTCCATGTCGTCGCTTACCCGTTTGCGTGTCCCTTTCACAGGCAAGCGCTTTTCCTTGTTTTACTTTCGAAAATAATGCAATTCAGTGCTCGAAGTTTACCGAATAATACGACCATTTCTTGACCCCCCCCCCCCCCTCATATCTTCCCCATACCCCTATGGCGTCCTTCAGTGTTATGCAGTGGCATCCGCTAAAGATTCCAAGGTCGCAGGAAAAAAAAATGCGGTCAGAATTACTAAGTTGCATTTCTACGAGTAATGCAACGGTATAAAAAGAGATTAAAAGGAAGGGACTGAGCGAAAGAAAGCGCATGTTTCCGTCTATTTACTTCATCCGGTGATGTTTGCGCTATTTGTTTATTCATAGAGCCTGAAGATATGAGTTGCTGGACGCGACCTCAATTTGTTATGCTTAGCCTTCATAAACACGAATCGTATTCACTGACTACCCGGAAGCCGCTACACTTTATTTCAGCTTATGTGTCGGTAGATTCGCAACCTTGAAATTTCGTGAAAACGATGGGTCGAAAAAGAGCAACCGCTGTGTAATATGGAAGAAAAAAGTTTAGCTAAGCTTGCACTAGCGACACAAGGCTATAGGGAAGCAGTGAATCAGATGGCACCTGGCTGGCCTGAGTCGTCGTCGTCATCATCATCGTCACCTCTACTACTTCCTCTTCTTCATCTTCATCTTCTTCGTCCTTTTTTCTTCCGGTCACGTGACGTTGTGACGGCATGTTACGAGTTGTAGCGTGATGTCGAGGCCATACAAGGTTATGCTGGCAGATGTAGCGTCGCTTGGTTGCTGGGCGAGGTCATTTCAAGGTCATATTTCGTGGCACGACAAAAAAAAAACGAAAAGCCTAAACAGCTTCGTTGCGAAAAAAATATAACCAAACTAAAATGAAATGAGAGAAAGAAAGAAGCGAAAAAGAAAAGAAAGGAAAAGAAAACAGACAAATACTATGAGGCTTCGTACGCACACATGCTTATAGGAGCTTCTGGCGAAATCGTGATTCGTCCGTCCGGTCACTGTATATCCTTTCTCTGTATAAATTCGGCGGCTGCATTTCGATGAAGGCGAAATGGTTGAGGAAGGAACCTCAGGTGGTTGAACTTTGAGGAGCTCTCCACTACGGCATCTCTCATAATCACGCAGTTGTTTTGAGACATAAGAGCCTAGAAATGAAACCAAATATATGTATGAATGATCAAGGCCCGTATTCGCAAAATATATCTCATGACAAAAAAGTTCGTAAGATAATGTTTGAGCCTATCCTAAATCTGGACACATCATTAGCGAAGTCGTCTGACCAATCGAAAGCAGCACTTACGAAACACAAGCTTTGTGAATTCAGCCATGGACACTTATATATCCTATCCGCGCCTACTAAATTCATGGTCATAATTACTCGCCCGAAAATAATTAAATTCCGGGCGCATACGTGCGATCTGCATGTGACCCATCGTATTTCGCGAGCGTCTTGTTCAATCATATACGGCAACTTTGTGCGTTTGCTTTCCTAACGATCTGTGGGTTGTTTTAAATCGAACGCATATTCATTGGTGCGTCGCAGTTAGCACTGTTGGCTGATATTTTGTGCTGTTGCAGAATGGTAAGCCCAACTCAACATGCATGCCGATGAGTCACGGAGATTTGAGAAGCCTTGTGCGCGCAAGTAACACGATATGCAATGTACACTCATAATATGACAAGGCTTTACAGTGCGGCGATGTCCCTTGCGGTCGAATATCGAATTGAGAACAATATATCCCAGGTTCATTTTATGCTGACGTTGCCTTAGTTGCTGACGGGTAAAGGGAAACATGGGCTGGACGTTGAATTCCTTTAGGATTTTGACTTCATGCGACGAAGTGATGACTGATAGTATTCAGTGACGGTAATGATAAGGCGGTATCAATATGGTGTAAAGAAATACGCAGGGTTAAATAATACAAGTGTCCTCGGAGTGTGGCCAAACGAGGGTAATATTGGCCTCGAGGAGTTACGGAGTCGCCCTCTATCGGACGCGTCTCGATTGCGTGCTAGGCAGGATACCGCGGCGCGCTTCCCATAGGCTTTGGTGTCGGCGCTGCACTAAAACACATCGCGGAAGCCCTCCAGGACATTTCTGTAAGTACTTTCGAAACTAAATATGTTCCTTGGTATGAAAATAACAATTTTCGATGAACAGAAAGCACAAGATAGCTTACAGTCGCTGTGTTTCTGCAGAAAACGGAGCGCCCGCTTCAAGCAGTCACCGCGATGGAGACGCCTGAGCTGGCTTCTTGCGTGAAAGGTAGGTAGTCGCTGAGTGCAAACTATGTGAAATATCTTGTTAGAGTTGACTGTCTGTATAACCAAACGGAGCATAACAGTCTCACGGGTTCGCGGCGACCGACGGTGCGTCTGCATGTATGAGCGTCTGCATGACTCGTGGTTTCGCTTTCGCTACGAGCGTGTTTTGGCACCGTGCTGTGAACTTTAGGCCGCATAATATAAGGATTTGTGACTGCAAAAATAGGTATTGTTGTGCGGGCGCTATCAGTGCAGTTCACAAACACTTTCGTTACAACTACGACTTGTACGTGCGTCTATGGCAACTTGTGATATGTGCCGTCCCGACGATTCAGTTTTTTTTTTCGGTCTAAATTTGTGTACATTTCAATGTCATTTGGCAAGTTGCCTCGCACTGCATATTGATCGGCCTTCTCTACGAGCAATTGCTGCTGCTTCTATTTCTTAATTCAGTGCATTCGTTTCATTCGGTGCTCACAGAAAGCGTGAGAAAATGCGCTGCCTTTTTTAATGTGTTCCTTAATTATCGTTCCCTTTGCACTGCAGTGAACTTGCCGCTCTCTGCAATCAACAGATTCATTGAGCAAAGCTTCACCACATCGAGATTGTTGGTTGAAGGAGAGGCAGTGTACGAGGCCAAGCATGTCGTTGCATGCAACGTGAAGGATAAGAAAGAATGTACAGTAACGTTCGCCGGACTTGTGCTACAAACGTCGGCGGTGAACAAGGACCCGCACGAAATTGAAGTGACGGTGAAAGAGAGAGAAGTGATTGGAGCAACCTGCAGCTGCAAAGCAGGGTAACAACAACGCGTAAAGAGTAAAATGCAAAATTTTAATGCGCAGCACTATTTAGCGAGTACCGCAGCGATTTCGGCAGCAGTGCCGTGTCTAACGGAAAAATCGTGGCATCTTTCCCACGTAAATAAATATGGCTCCAAGAAAATACAAGGGGTTAGAGAGTAACACAAATAAATTTTGGGGTTATATGGGGTTGGGAAACTCGGAAGTTTTGGCAGAACCAGCATTAAAAAAAGAAAAAGAAAGAAAAAGTACTAAACATAGGAAGAGAACGGTACGAGCCAAAGAATAGTACCTATTAGGAGACAATTCACTGAATTTCTGTAGCTGTTTTCAAGCATGTATTACATTTAAACGTGCAATTTTTAGTAAATGCTATGCTTTTATTACTTTGAGCTCATATTTAAACCACCTTAAATTTATTGAACAATTTGACCACTTTTTGTTATGTTCACTAGGACAACCACAAAAAACTTCCCCTGCTTTCCTTGACTTCAGTATCTGCTGGCTTCATACGGTCGTGATTAACGAAAATTGGACCCGTGGGTTACCCTTCTCAATTAGAATTTAAGTATTCTGCAAACACGAGTAAAACGATCAGGAACCTAGTGCATGTCTGTGAGTTGAAAAAAGCCCCCGACTAAATATGATTGCAATATCCTATTGTGCTTGTCTATGTCGAAAACCAAATGTCATTTCAGTGGATGCATATGGCTGTTAGTACGGTATACTGCTTCATTCAGATATATATAATCTAACAGTTGGTTTTACATGTCTTCATTCAGGCTGCACAAATGCAAGCACATGGTTGCACTACTACTACACATTAATGCAAGAGAGACCTTTGACATCCTGTCATCTACTGATCTTCCTCAGCTGTGGGGAAAAGAGCTTAAGACAAGCATCAAAGAGAAATATGCACCAAGGAAGGTTGTGGACCTTTCCTGTTCAAAGAAGGTAAACAGTAATTCCTTTCAACTTTACTAATTTCAAAATTGAAAGTCATAGCAGCCATAAAATAAGGCAACGGAGTCAAAGTGAGATCTGTTTATTCCTGAAATGTTTAGGTGAACAACATCCACGTAGAGCTGCCTTCTGAGGACATCTTGAAGAGGCTGCTGCACGGTTTACCATACAGTTCTACAGCATTCCGTCACAGTGAAAGCAGTAAGCATACGTGTACTACTATTAGATATGACTGGCTACCATTATTTATGTAAAGATAATGCCAACCACAAGAAACCTACAACTCATTGCTGCAGAGAACATATTTGGTCGGCTTGCACATTATAAAACCGCTTGAGCTATTTGCACTAGCCGACGCTGTTAACACTCTGTGCAAGCCACACAGAGAGAAATTATTGCAACTACACAAGGTCGTAGCCAGGACTTTGTTTCAGGGGCTTCGATACCTCTGTATGTACGTATGTGTATGTTATTACCTGTGCGTGGATACGTACACATAAAAAATTACAGAAGGGGTTCGGACCCCCCAACTTACCTTTAAATGCACCAATGCTGCTGCATCTTGCTTACTGCAAACAACAGACCGAGATGCTTTGATACTTGCAGTGTCATGCCATTCAGTAGCACCGCTAAAATTACTGTTTCCAAATACCAGTGGACTTCAACACACTTCACTGAAGTGGCAAGCCTGACTACAGGCGCTTCCATATACATTACGTAATGTTATCTTCACATTTTGGTGCTGGTCGCCACAAGCATACCTTCCATAGGTAAGGGTTAGAATTTTCTACGTATGCACCACACACTGATGCTGCAGGAAGATATTAAAGCAACATTGTTTAACTATGTCTATCTCTGCTATCATGGCTTGTAAACTTTTTGCCAGCTGCACATTGAAGCAGATGCTTACAAGAAAACACAGACAAATGAAGTTCTGGTAATTAGACAACTGTATATATTACCAACGCAGTGCATGTCATGAATAAAATCATAATACAGAAACCACTTATAAAAAGTGTAAGCATAATGTGCAGTCACAGTCATAG
The DNA here is from genome assembly GCA_013339685.2 of Hyalomma asiaticum. Classification (NCBI taxonomy): domain Eukaryota; kingdom Metazoa; phylum Arthropoda; class Arachnida; order Ixodida; family Ixodidae; genus Hyalomma; species Hyalomma asiaticum. The sequence goes on from CM023481.1 coordinate 23,341,727, forward strand.
TGTATGGCATGTACATTATTGTACAAGCTTATTATGTGCAATGAGCAAAAACTATTCTGCATAAGTTGTGTCAGCGGTGTCTCGACTGGGGCTAGTTGGTATGGTGTGACTGTATGGTGTATTGCGGCACTGCACACACAAAGTGGCAAATACATTAACATGGTGTCTACTTGTTTCTTGTTTTTCATCATAAGTTTCATTTGTGAACCACCTTTGCAGCGCAATTGACCATACAATCATATGTCGCCACTTTCTCACGTTACAGCCATGATTTTTGGCACTTACGCAATGTATTTTCATTCCAGGAAACCACAAGCATACAGCAGAGGCAGCCAGCAGCCCCTCTACAAGTGGTAAAGAAGCCTGCAGTGCTGCAGATACAGCAAATACAAGCACAGTGTCAAATGAACACTGTTCAGATGTAGAAATGTCAGAGCAACATAAGGAAGTACCCAGTGAAGCAAGGCCACCAGCACTGACAGAAGCTGTCATCAAAGCAGTAGAAGCAGGGGCACTCTCAACAGAAGACATTTATTTACGATTGCAGCAGATGTATACACAATCAAACATTCAGACAATTACGCACCTGACAAGAGAACAGGCGGACTCACAATATTGGATGCTCTACAGAAAAGGACTCATAACAGCATCTATTGCTTATTCTGTGTACACGCGTGTGCATACACTAAAAACAAAAATGGGCCCCCATGACGTGCGCTCACTGCTTAAGTCAGTGTTGAGGGAACAAACAGTGCAAACTCCAGCTATGTCAAGAGGAATCATGCTTGAAAGAACAGCAAAGGACTTCTACTTAGCCACAACAACACACCAAAATGTCAAACTAGAAAGCATGGGCCTTGTAATTTTCAAAGAACACCCTTGTATTGGAGCAAGTCCAGATGGACTTGTAACCTGCAACTGCTGTGTTGCCAGAGTGCTAGAAGTGAAATGCCCAGTTAATTTGGAAAGGTTTCGGACAAAGGAGCTCACAAAACTAAGCAATGGCAATTTCACCCTTAAAAAAACAAGTAGATACTTCTGCCAAATACAAGTTCAAATGGGAGTTTTGGGAGTAGAGAAAGCGGATTTTTTTGTTTTCCAGGACAGCGAAAATGCCTTGCTGCTAACTTTTGATTTTGATGAAGGCTTTTTTAGCAATGTTGTCGAGCGAGCTCTATATTTTTTTAAGTCTTATGTCATCCCGTACATAACTCATTATAGGGCATAAGATGTAACAGTTACTTTTAACCTTGAACAGAAAATTGATCACAAAGGTGGAGACTGTAAGGATGACATTACATTCATTGTGATGGCACTATTGAGCTCCATCATGAGTAATCTGCAACAAAATGGTTGTATAGGTAGCATTTTTACATTGAAAAAGTGTTTTCATGCATGTTTGCGTTTACATTTAAACTACTGTTTGCAAATGTAAGAACATGGGCATCTACAGATTCTCTGTACAGTGCGAATAATGACCAAAAATAAATGACAGCTTGTTTATGTGGCTTCTCTGTTGTGCACTCTGCCATCTTAAAAAATAATTTCCTAATTTAAAAACTTGTCATCATTGAAGATTGGCCTAGAAAGGTTAACAATTCCAGCTATGATCTGCACAATGTCATCAATAAAAGGAAAAAGCTCTATTCCTATGTTTCCATCCAAAATCTTGAATAATTTCATTCGTTGGATTGCCCTTTCCACGTGAACTCGTGCTGCAGCAATGCTTTGATTCCTTTCGGCATCACCTTTTGAAAGCTGCTTTTTGTTCCTTAAGAAAGGTGGACGTACCATTGTAACGTGATGTTCAAGGCATAATTTGTCAATCAGAAAACCCTTATCTACCATAACACTGTCTATGGAAGGTAGGAACTTCTCCAGCACTTTAGATTCTTTAGTTATGAAGGAATCAGATGCCCTTCCTCCGTAGGCTTGGCTGACATAGCTGATGTGTCCTCCTGGAGTCTCACAGACAAGAATTTTAGCTGTATATGTGCCCTTATACCAACTATATGTCAGCAACTGAGATTCCATGTCCTTGGGCCTTTGTAGTGGAATCTCAGTACAGTCAAGTATTGCCCGAACAGTGGTGTAATCTTTAAAGTATACAGTCAAATTGTCAATGACAGCTTCTTTTGTAGGCCAATATACTGCCTTGCGCAGTATTGCTGCAAGGACAGTCATGCTTACTTTAAAGATGTCGGCTGCAGTGGTGCGGTGAACACCAAAGAGCACACCTAAAACTGAAAATGTGAGGTTGTGCTGCAACTTCATAAATGTGAGCAGCACAGCATCTTCATTTGAAATGCAAAACCCCTTAGCATGTGCAAGTAGTCTGTGTAGAGGTCGCACAAGTTGTAGAATAGCTGGAAACAGGGTAGACCAGAAAGCACATTGAGGGCTTTTTCATCCTGTATAGTTGAAATGCTTAGTGGCTGGTTTCGCACTGCATCAAGGGTGCTCACTTGGATGCCAATGTCGTGAGTAATTGTGAGGACCTCGGCAGGTATGGCTGAAGTAAAAGATGATTATTATTCTGGCTGTTCCCATCAATGAAAAATACAGATTAACCGTGTTCTTAACAAACCTTGGCTACAGCTCTCACTTGGATCTTCTCCATCCTCAATGTGGACAGCGAGGGAAGTGGTGCTGGCCTGAGGCTCATCAACAGCCAGTGTTGTCGGATCATCTTTCTGGAAAGCCTCAGCCAGAGGTCTGTCCTCTGTAAATGAGAAGCACTGATTAAAATTTGCCTGTGCTTACCTAAAGCACATAGCACATTACCTACAACAAATATTAAACATAGCAACTTGATCCATCACTAGTTCTAGACATAGGTGGATGAACATATATTACTACAGTGCAGCAACACATTTCAAGCCAAAGGCAGAGATGTTTGCGTTCTTTTGCTTCCAACTAGAATTCCATTAATAGTGGTTAGTTTGTGTGCCTCCTGTTTTTATGATACATGCTTCATGACTGCCTACAAAGAAAGGTGGCATTTACTTTTGTGATCTTACTATTTTATGGCCTGTAGAAAAATTCTCACAAGTACTGATGCGGTATCTATAGCCACTTACAAGTTGACATATGCTCGTCTAGTCATGTTATACAATCGTTTGAAAAGTTGAAGCATATTTTTTATACAGGTGCACGAGCTGTTCCTCCAGGGTATTAGCTGACAGCCACATTTATTACAGCACAGACAACTACATATTGCATCACAACACAAACGCTTGGTGAAGACTTCAGGATCTTGGCACATTTATCACAACATTGTGAGTCATCTATGCATCACAACCAAGGCATGGCAGCATAACTTCCCTTACATGCTTGCACTTATTTCAATGTGCAGGTGCGACTCGCTTTTCTTGACATGATGACATCATAAGAAATGGTTGGGCATTGCACAGCTGGTTTTGCATATTGGGAAAAATATTTATTCTGTGTACATGCTCTAACCATAATTCCTTGCAGTTACTGTGTTTTGAATACTACATGTATGGAGTTCTTGCCAACACCCTAAAACTCAACAACCATTCTGCTCTGGACTCCAAGAAAAGGTAAATGAAATACCCGTGCGCATTCGGTACATTGCATGTATCATGAAGTACGACATAAAAATGCTTGTTTGGCACTGGCATATACCCATGAATTGCGAAAACCAAGAAAGGCCAGACGAACAGCAAACATGCCTTACAGGCTTGTTTGCTGTATTGGTACACATTCCAATTGAAAATTCAGCCTATGTATCAATGAAACCAGGCACAATTCATTTACGCAGAAGTAAATTGCCACTGCACGCAGGGAGCATCACTAGGAAAAACGAATAAGCCTTGCAGTTAATCATTTGCGAAAACCTCAGCTCACATGGAAATTCGCCGCTTTTAAGCGTGCAGTGTTTAGTGCAGGAGCACGCAAGCATGGCTGAAAGAATGTTATTGCCAACATCAGCCAAGCACGTCAGCCGCAGTGTTTGACTCGCCATGTGAGCTGAGTACATCCACCAGCAAACGTCGTATGGCTTATTAAAGCGAAAGCCTTAATAAGCCATACGACGGGCAGGGGATGATGAATACATCGACTGACGAGAAAAAGAAGGTGGCTTTCGCCTTCTACTCGTCTTAGGCGATTGCATAAGGGGCCCTGTGAGTTTTTAATCCAATGTATCTAAACAATGACTTACGTATCTGCAGCCGATTTCGTGGACGTGGAGCCCGGGGCTGACGATCGAGAGGTCGCACGGGAAGGTTCTGCGATGGTATCGCACCTGGTAATAGGTAGCGCCTTTTCCACCCTGTGGGATATGAGCACTATTAGTCGGCGGGAAGCGCGCGCGAGCGATCATCTCACTGCGCGCTGTCTGCTACTCACCGAACAGCGCAGCACCGACGCAGTAGCGAGTCTTCGTCGCGGAAGTGCTTGTTGCACACACGACTCGTAGCCGATGGCTGCTTGCCGGTTCTAAGCTTCACAATCCACGCTTCGCGCAATTTCTTGTCCCGCGGGTACCGGTGCAGGCTGACACCGATCTCTGTTGCGTAGGTCCGGCACTGCGGCACCGAGCAGTAGAGCACCATGTTCGTAGCCTTCGTGGGCACCCACTCCTATTACAATGGCTTCGACTGCGCTCGATATGCGAAAAACATCCGCAGCTGAACAGACCGCAGCGCAGGTGTGACTTGAAACTTTCGTTTTCAAAGCACGCGGCAGCGCTCCACAAGCAGCCGACGCGGCCGCTGAGACCACGTGATCCTGCCAAGGACGTCACGCCGATGGTGGCGCCGGCATTTCCAGTGGTGGGCCTCGAGGCCAATAGATACATTGAGACACTGAAAGAAGCCATGACAGCAAGGGGAAAGGGGATGCTGCAGTAATAAAGCGAGGAGAGTTGTGAGGTTCCGATTGATTGATGCGATTGATGCGAGGTACTTCGAGGTCTGCGGAAGGGTGTGATGGTCCCTGGACTCGTATTTCGAAAGTCAGTGGTGTGCATTGCCAGAGGTGCGCTCAGCATGGAACGTGTCGGACGTCTCGCTCACATTACGCGCTCACGGGAAGGTGATGATATGTAAGGGTGATATGGGCTGGGCAGGCTTTAAGGTGAGGAAAGCTCAGGGCAAACTTATGCTTGAAGCCAGACAAAGGAATATGAAGTACGGCAAATGTGCACATATATATAGAGTGGCAGAGATGGCTCAATACAGAGGAGGACACCTTTATTGTGCGATACAGTAAGAAAACATTTTTTCTTCACCCGAGGCGGGAAAACCTTTCGCTAAGACTGCCTACCCTGTCAACCAGAATTCTCTTATCTTCCAAGCCCTGTGCCGTTAACATTCCATCCTACACTCATTTGCCTGGTGCGGCAGAGTATGCGTGATGTTGGTTATTTTTCTAGCGGGGTATAGGCACATCGACACCATGCGTTGGAAGGTGTCCGGTACTTCAGAGTGAATTCGGTACATGGCAGTTCAATGAAGATATGCACTTTGGCAGTGTGTGAAGGGTTGACGCTTGTTCTTTGCTTAGTTATGGATATGGTAAAGGACATCGTCGGCTCTCATTCGCCAGTGTGTGCTATAGGAATCTGGCGGAGCTTCAAGAATAGAAATGCATATAACTGCAGCGCCTAGTTCGGCTCATTATTTCGATACACATAATATCTCTGAAGAAAGTGCAACCCGATATTTTTCAATTTGATCCATCTCCGTCACTTAAAAGTAAGTGCTGGGGTCTTACGCGCTGAAATCACGATATGATTAAGAACACCACCACAGTGGATGGCTCCTAATATTTAGACCAGCTCCTGTTCTTCAAGTCGATCCTGAAGTACACGGAAATCTAGCACTTTGTCTCTATCGAAACACGAAAACCGATCGCCTCGGTCAGGATAGAAAATGTATATTTTGAGTCTAACTACTGTACCAGCGCGGCGGTCGACCTTCGCTACTCAAGGGCTGTTGAAAGCTTCTATCTTCGCGCGATGAGGTGTGATGGTGGCATGCATCTTGGGGAGATTTTGTGCATCGCCCGTTCCGTGAACGGTCATCGCCTGTAGGATGGTTGTAACTGTTGTCGTTAACGAAATAATGCCGTGCTTGTAATAAAGTGCCCTTGCTGCAGATAAGCTGCTTCCATTCAGTGCTACAGTGGTATACGAAGACCACTCAGGTAGTGCGACACTGACGGGGATATGTGACGTCGGCATTGTTGTGTATGTGAACGGGTGCAACTTAAAATCACGGCAACCGCTGCTACATTGCGATGGAGGCAAAATGTTGAGGCCCGTGCACTGTGCAATGTCAGTGCGCACTAAAGAACACCAGCTGGTTGGAATTTCCGGCGCTCTCCACTACGGCGTCTCTCATAATCAGATAGTGGTTTTTCGACGGTAAACCCCCGAAATCAGGCTCTTTAGTCGTCCACAAGATTGCGCTTCGCTTTTCGCACGCCTGCAACGCCGATTATCGTCGGGTGGACCAGCCATATCTTCCGTATCGGCGGCGGAGAATCCATTCGGCCGGGACCGATTTCGAAGCAATCAGCACAAGCCACTTTTTCAATACGTAGAGCTGTGCAGGTTGAAGGGCCAGCCTGAGCAGATCGAAGTGCCTGAACAGACGGAAAGTGTAGCTCTATAAAGATGTCCACATTAGAAAATACTTACCGCACATCCTCAACATAATATCCACCCCAAATTAAATAGATTAAATGAATGCATGAGGATTCAAGAATATTAATAAAACGATTCAGCGCATTTTCGTAACATGACATCTTTTTCTAGCGTCGCGTAGAGAAAGCGTGTTTCAAGGTTAAAATACAGGGCATCGTTATACATTTGTGCAGGACTACGATCAGATATTTGCTCATAGAATGGTTCGCGCGTGTTGCTTCTTAAGGGCGTTCGAGATACGCGGAATACTCTGTAGCCGCACTAGTTGCGTGTGCAAATGGCGAGCACCACTCTCTTATATAAGCTTCAATTTTCTTTTGATAACATCAATGACGCCCACGGATTCATCAGTTTTCACTTCCTACATCTAAGAGAATGAGTGCTGCTGTGCGACGATGACACACACACACACACACACACACACACACACACACACACACACACACACACACACACACACACCTCCAGTTTTGTGCCGTATTCTGGATTCATCACTCCTGCTTCTACATGTGTGAAGGCTTCCTTCTGTTGATACTCGCACGTACTACGTGCGTTTGAGCGTGCGCCCAAGCATTTTTCGGGAACGAGAATTGTTCAGCACGAATTTCCCGCCACCACCCATTCACGCCTGCCCAGCTTTTGGCTGCGGCTGTGTGACGCCATCTACCGTGCTTTTACAGACTTATCAACGATGTGAGCGCCATCTTAGCCCTCTTTATTTAAGTTGTTCTTGCGCAGTTTGCGAAACCTAGTAAATGTGGCGCTAGTGGCTGTTTCGCTATTGGATCGCTGTCAACGCTGGTCACCGCCAACGGTTGAAGTCGAGTTACTGAGATTCAGCATGACAGAACTAAGCGGCTGGCTGGAAAAAAGACAGCAGTTATTAAGGCAGTGTTTATGAATACGTTTCTTGTTTATGTGCCGGAAGAGAAATGCTGGTGTTCGAAAAGTACGCTTGAGTCAAAGTGATGAGAATAATCGAAAAACCTCAGTTGCGGACTATAGAAGAGTAAGAAAAGAAAAGCACGAATAAAAAAAATTCATATTGCTGCTTGGCAACACTTATTTAAGCAACAGTAAAATAGGGTCTGTGCTTGGTGTACAGGCTACTGCAGTACAGAGACACTTGGAATATAATTTTGTTTTTACGGGGACCAGAGCAAAGAGAGTTTCGTGAGAATTCATTTGTGTGTTCAGTAAGAAACCAGCGCCCAGTAGTAGTAGTAGTAGTAGTAGTAGTAGTAGTAGTAGTAGTAGTAGTAGCAGTAGTAAATGTAGTAGTAGTAGTAGTAGTAACCTTCTTCCACTTTTATGAGTTAAGGAATCCATTGTTGGCAGTTGGCCTCGCTTAATCATACGCTGGCAAAAATAGTACACCCGAGTACAGAAATCCAGTAGTAGCAGTCACAGCGGGTCGCGCCGGACCGTTCAACCAAGCGTGACCGGTCTGGCGTTTTCGAGTTGCACAGTGGCGGACAACCGCACTGAAGCGCAAGCAGTACTTTCACTAAAGGATCTGCGGACGTCATTCAGTATACTTCGGGGTTTCATTTCGCCACGCTGTCCCTATTGGCGATCTCATCGACCCCGCGCTTTTGTGAGTACCGCGCCTCTCGGTGGACTTCCGGCGCATGCTTTATTTGTGACCTTCTCTTGGAAGAAGTTTCCCCTACGCAGGGCGTCCGCTTAGCTGTAACGTATGAGAAACTCGTATCTTCCCTTTAATGAGGTCGGCCGAAGAATAAGGTGATAGACACCAGTTTACCTGTCAGGTACCTCGAAAATCGGATAGTCGAGCATTCTCCACGATGTAGTCACTTTATGAGCACCTGTTTTTCGAACTAAATGTTTCCTAAACCTATTTTACGTGCTTCACACCAGCACACAAAACATCAGAAGTAGCAAATTTACCTTTGCTAAAACTATCATAAAAATTTCAGAACTCGGAATTTTTGGCTTGAGTGATGAAAGAAGATTACTCACTGCTTCATTTGTAGCATATTAGTAGAGAAATCTCATATGGCTTGGTTACACGTGAGAGTTGGTAGTGATGTGAAGTAAAATTGCTAGCGCGTAAAAAGCATTGTTCTCTACATACCATGCGCTTTAAAACTTTGCGCAGCTTTGCGACCCGATAACGAGATTTTTCCTCTTATCACAATTAATGTTTTTTATAGTGTATGGAAAACGAGTGCGCTCAGACCTGAAACACAGTTGCTGTTCTGCTGTGTGGAAGAATTTCTATGAGATTATGTGAATATTTAAGTCAAAATGAAGAAAAAATATTTTGTGACCTATTTTGCGACTGCCCCAGTCTGATATACTTAGCTGGTACATCCACTGCAGTGGCATCTTCGCCTTCTTCCGCAAAATGTGAAACAAGACCAATTGCGAGCCACTCGTCTTTATTATATAAGAAATAATATATAAAAATATTAATTTTATTATTATAACGCAACACATTGTTGGGATAACCATGTATATGTCTTCAAATGGGCTGAATTTTCTCATACAGTGTAAAACAATACAACATAATTTTACAGCACCACATTTGTTTTTGGAAGCATTGCTTCATATTCTTGAAAGCTTTCATAAAAATAGGCGATGAGGATTCTTTTAAACGCCTTTGAAATCTTCCAACGTTCGCTATTTCCGAGACCCGAGAAAAACATCTTCAGCTTCATTGTTTCGACTGAACTGACGAAAAGAGATCCCCCATTTCGGGATCAGCCAGAGGCCGGTGCTAAAGATAAAGCTTTTGGCTGTTTGTCAGAAAGAGAGCACAGCAGGAGACGTAAATTTAACATATCGTGAGCCAATAGTACTGTAAAATCTACGAAAAAGAATTGGCTGGGTAGAATGTTAGGTTCAGAATTCGAAAGTGCCGTTTTGTGCCTTCTGTGAAATGAGATCTTTTTTTTTTTCCCCTTGAAATCCTAGGTAAGTTCTGAAATAAGGCGGTGGGTTCTTTTTTTCAGGAGGCATTTTCCAATTTCATAAAGCCTTTGCTGAAAAAGAAGTCGGAATCCTTCTAACACCCCTGTCACACGGGCAAGTGAAAGCCCTTTGAGCAAGTAGACTTCTTCCGAAAAAGATTCGCCTGTAGACACACGACAGGGACCGATCTTCTTTCCAGATGTGGTATTTTCTGGAAGCGGAGTTGGTCGATCTCTTTAGGGCTGGAAAAGAGTAGTCTCGAAACCAGTACGGACCAAGAGTTATCTATTGATGAAAAAAATGAACGAATCCTTATTTTTTTTCTCACAGAAGCTCATAAGAGCGTATTTCATATCTCGCAGAAAAGTGTATTGAGACCTTTAACACTTATTTCTTTCTGTACTCTCGAGAGCGGGTAGAACGGGTGGGGAATTGGGAATTTTAGAGTGTCCGGTGAACCGTTATACGCAAAGGCGTAGGCAGGGGTTCTCAAGCAACTTTGTCCCAAGCAGTGTTGTACACGTTCCTCCAAAACAGGAACGAAAACTCGTTCCTCGTTCCTTCCCAATTTTGTAACGAGTTCCCGTTACAAGTTCCTTTACTCAGAAAGGAACGCGTTCCAGTTACATTTCGAAAATTGGAACGTGTCGGTACATTAACGTTACATTTGATTTCTAAAATTGAAAATTAATCCTGAGGCAAATTAAAGTAAACATACTCAATCTTGCGTCGACCTATGCATATTTCCAGAATTTCAACGTCACCGGCGGCATATTATCTGGAGGCAAAGAAATATTCAAAGAAACGCTCCTAGGCTTATATTTTCAAGGAGCACCGAACGGACAACTCCACTGCAACTTTGGCGCTAGTCTATTACAAGTGCGACACATATGGCACTTTCCACTTCAGTCTTGAGATGCGTAGCCAGGATACTGCACCTCCAATTTGCAAATAGGTAGTTACTCACATGCACCAATGCATGTAACAGCGATGCATCTGACACTGAAAACTAGTAATAGACCTTTTGATTTAGGATAGGATATAAAGGTTTGTGCCTGACCCATGGCATTGCGTGCAAATACTCGAACGAGATACCCCGATGTCGTCAGCATTCCCAGTCCTAAACGATTCTGCTCAAAATTGGTAGCCCTTGTAGAATCTTAATAAACTAATCGGCAGTTCTGCATATATTGCTTTTACTTAGTTCTCATCGCTTTAAAGTATTTGTGATATATTGTACTTTTGTTGTTAATTATAGCTGCGTTGAATGTATGCCCGTGTGAGGAATTTTAATATTTATATCTCGTGCGTTTACCGCCGAATTAAATAACGCGGGACTGTTTTCTTTTCTTCGTGGCATTAGGAATTAGCAATACTTGCCCGTTGAGTTCGGTGGCACACCGAAATTAAGGCAAGGGCGAAATGCTGTTGTGGTGCGGGAAATAAATACTAAAATAAATAGGCTTACATGCATAATTTGACGGGACGCCAACCGAAAATTACCCCCACCACGCAAGCACAATTGACAGGACATTGGTATACAGCAAACGAGGCTGTACATGCAATAAAGTGGACGAGGTGCTGTGCGTTAAAATGTTTGGTTATTCCTGTGTAGCTAACCGTTTGGTCGCGTAGTAATGATAGCAATGAAACCATAGTTTTTATTAGAAACAAACTGGGCATCACCGACCATAATTAACCAGGTCCGAGTTAGAGCGATGTTATCTTCGCTCAATATTACAAACACGCACGCACGCACGCACGCAAGCATGTTCAGCACAAGTTCGCGTTAGCGCGCGCATATATCCTTTCGAAAAGCCTTTCGTTTCTGCTTTTTGCCGAGGGCATATATGGCTGCTAACGCTAAATTAAGGCGCGGCCCGTTCAGTTCAACTAAAATACCTTGAAGAGATTAACGCACAGAGTGTCTTACAAGTATGGTCAACCATGGCCGTAACCACGTTCTCAGAAGGAATGCGGGAAGAGCCGATATATAGTAAAGCACGCGCTGACAGTGTTTTACCTCAGAGGGGGTCCTGGCGGCGGGATTATAAGGGAAGGGACGAAAGTAACTTCGCTGTTGCATGCAGTTCATCCCTCGTTGACGTACATCCATACAGGGCTGGCTGACATCCGGAGCTATGTCCGCTTACTATGTCCAGCGGCCATAGTAAGCGGCCATCGCGAAGGAGTAGCGAGATACCCTGACGTCGTGCGGCAGCGGTGAAGGGGAAGCGTCGCCCTCGTCGAATCATCGAAACCGCAGTAGAATGGCGCTTTCGTGCGTGATTTTCTATGAGGGAGCGATAGTGGCGGCAGGAAAACGGGGACTTCAGGGAGGGCTTGTTGTAGCCCAGCCTATCCGCACTGCATGATGTGCTGCGTATTTGCGATCATCGTGGAGTGTAACGTGTATAGAAGGAACGCCGTTCCCTTTGCCGTTCCTTCGGAAATGTAACGCGTTCCCGTTACAGTTCCACCAATCTAAATGGAACGATGGCGTTCCTTCGTTCCTCCCAAAAGGAACTCGTTCCAGGAACGTCGTTCCTTGGAACGACGTTCCCTACAACACTGGTCCCAAGGAACCCTACACAAGCTGCAAGGAGTCCTCAGGAATCCAGCTCCCTCCGCGGACGCCGGTGTCCAGTGATCCATGCCACGTTTATGTGGCGGCGAGTCCGCAGAATTGATAGTATTAAAAAATTACTTCAGTGTAATGGACGTGCACTCGATGCACGCAGCGAACGTCACTTTTTCTGCACCAAGAAATCGATGTGCGGCTCTGTCACACTGGAGGCCAGCCTCAAGTTAGCTGGCCAGCTTCTCGTATACGCTGTGAATACCTTTCTTTACAGTCGGGCACGTGATGAAGGGCGTTTAGATCATGTACCTTTTGTCAACCGTCTTAACCAGGGCATGGAACCGAGGAAAATACATCGGTGGGTGGCGGAACACCGAAGAGGAGCCCACGAAACTCCTGGGTTCCGCGGAACCCACTTTGAGTACCCATGGCGTAGAGGATACCGGATAGCGTAGAACGTTGTTTGTCAATCACGTGGCGCCAGCTATGGGTAACAAGCAGAACAAGCAAAACCGCGCGATCTATGTTCTCCGAGATTCCGGCAGCCACTTGCTAAGCCTGCAGCCTCGACAATTTGCGTGTCGCGCTCACAAACGGCGTCGAATTGCCACGGATGCTTTTCTGCCGAAACTTCATGATACAAAGCTAAAGCAAATACAGCAGTTAGTATTCATAGGCTACAGAGCGCGCGACGACCACTCGCAAGATTCGAAGCGGACGGCATACGCTCCGGGTGGTGGGCCATGTTTGCGCATGCGCTGTTTACACCCGGTATTCCGCTCTGCTACAGTGACTTAGAATAGCGAGTTTTAGTATATCGGAAGGTAACAAACGTAAAGATTTACTGTTCACATTAACGTTACCATGTAACGCACTGCGCATGCGCAGAACGCTAACGTACCTGGAGTTCATACGTGTCCACTTTACTTTTTTAACACTGGCTGTTTTAAGATTGGCTGTTTTAATCTACAGCCAAAAGTCAAACCGAGAGGAGTAATGCGGTGCATTACTGTACTTATAATGCTTGAAAAGTTGAAATGACAGTGTAGTGTCTGGCGAAGTATTCCTGCAGGTCACAAATCGGCTTGAATAAGCCAGCCTTTGCAACTGCGCATGCACAGCGTGGGCAGTCGTGAAATGTTATGGAAGCTCTGGCGCACTGATGAAGTGGGAAATCCGCCTTCTCAAAGGGGAATCGTCGGCGAAATGTCTGGTCAGGAGTAGTCTCGATATTACCTCTGTATCGATATTAAGGAGGCCTCCTCTCGAGGACACGAACTGCCTGCGTTGCTGCTCTGGTTTCCAAAGCACAGCGCTTCTATGTCATCCCAACTTAGAAATGACAGGCAGTACGGGTCAGAAAGGAGGCTCGATTGCGGCATTTAAATAAAGTGACATTTTTCGGTTCTGCTGACACAACGCTAACAACGCAGATACACGACAGTGGCTGAGTGACTTTGGGTAGGCTCAACTTCGTGGCGCACTCAGGCTTCAATAATGGTTGTTGCTCTAAGATGTAGACAGTGTTGTCGCTCTAAGATGTAGACAATAATGGTTGTTGCTCTAAGATGTAGACAGTCTTTGCGTTAGCGTTCCGTTCTGTTTCCCTATACTCAAAGGCTAGTTTGCACCGCGAAGCGCACCCAGTTTTACCGTAACGCTAACGCTAAAATTTTACGTATATTGCTTTCTGATATACTAAAACTCTCTGATAACCTTTTTTAGTGCGCTCACATGGCGGCCGCGGTTGAGGCTACTTATGTCGCTGACAGATGGCGCGACCACCGTCAACACCACCGTGTAGCCCGCGCGCTAAGGCTGGCCGCATCTTAAGTTCAGTGGTTTTATGCCGAAATCGCGGATTTACTGCGTCTACATGGCTGAAAAGAGATGGTAATGTTTGTGAGTGGGCTATAGAAAGGTGACAGGTGCTTTTCAGGCTGCGCAGCTCTCGCTGCCGACCACACTTAATTGATCGCATTCCCTCGCCGCTACTTCGCCTTGCGGGCCACGACAGAGCGGTACGGTTAGAAAAATATCTTGCGTGCTTTTGCATGGGCTCTCGCGCGCACTCGATGTCTGCAGAATGCACAGCGCAGACAGCAAGTTTTCACATCAAGGTCGAGCAGGTGGTGAAATACCGTTCCTAAAAAATCTACCCGCGCATGACATGGCAGGCCCCGGGTTGATGTAGTACGCTTGATTTTAACTGCAGCGACATGAGATACACGTCCCTGGGACACTGCATTATAGCGATTAGCACGACCGCCAAATGCTAATTATGCTTTGCATACTTACCATTTATGACTGTTGATACTAACTTATTATATAGAATTAGCAAAATTTCTACCGCCAGTATTAAACTCTTTACTGCAAATAAGGTGCGGACAATTATCATTTATTTATTTATTTATTTATTTATTTATTTATTTATTTATTTATTTATTTAAGGCTCAGAAGCTACAAGTATTGTGGGGGAGAGCACAATAGAACGTTTTAAAGTATAGGAGACTCGTAACACACTATATGCGGAAGCAACAAAAAATTTGGTTATATATACAGTAATACACTATTGCAGTGCTGTATATTTAGCCCATTTGGTTTGATTTGTTGTTTTTATATGCTCTGCTATAGCTGGTATAGCATACACAAGCAGCAAATCAAATGGGCAACAAGAACCACGCAAAAAGTGCGCTTTTGAACGCGATGGCTGATTAAAGAAGATTTCACACGGCAAAATACAAGCAATTTAATAATAGAGCGAACAGGACATAATTACAGGAAATTAACAAAACACTACTTGTTATTGCATTTTTAATTGAAGTAACAGAGCGAAATAAACAACGGCAAAAGCAAAATGCAGAACTAGGCCATAGGTACAGTTGCATTAAAAGATGTGTTGCTGAAAAAGAAAGACGGAAATTTTCCTTCTTACTCTTAGAGCTAGGAATGTGGTTCCAAAAGTGAACGGCTGCTGGGAGAGCGGGACTGCCAAAGTAATCTTTCTTAGTAGCACATAAAATTTAACAAAGTTGCACAGCTTCCTGGGCTCTAATAACGAGGAATTTCAAGGTACCGACATGATTAACTGCGCTATGTTATGGACGGATATTTATCAAATAAGGATAGCATATAGCTAGGGCTATATATGACAACGGAGCAAAAGCTGCAGTGAGAGCTGTAGTTCAATTTATGTTATGTCTTTGTGATGTTCAAATCTCATATCGTAAAATATAATTGACGGCCCTTTTATACACCGCGACATATTGAGTATCATTTCTTACTCACTTTGCGGAACTTCATCCTTTCTTGTTTTGTTCGTATGTCAGAATTGATGCCTTTAACAAAGAAATGCAGACATGTCACACAAAAACTTACGACCTTATCTGTAAGATCAACCGCGCGCAAACTGCAACTATACAGGCAGCAGCGCACTTTTCCCTTGCATATCCAAGATGATTTCAGTGCACAATTTCCTCTTACTAAAGCCCTCGGTAAACATGCTCTCAAGCTTGCTCACAAAAGGACACAGGGTTGCTTGTGGGTGCAAGAGAACCCTGTGCAAAGGGTATCCCTGGCGAGCTGAAAGCTTTCGTATATGGGTGGCTCCCCTCAATTCCATCACGCACTTCCGTGCAATGTTGCCGGCAGCATAGAATATTAGTCGCGAGTCGCTCATTTCTATGTGCTGGTCATGGTCAGAGGGGTGTGTCTTGTCACTTAGCGGTAAATACCATGCTTCGATGGCATTGTCGACGTGATCCCACATGATGTTGTCGCCGGAGGTGCATTTGTTGCTGCCTCAGATTCTAACAATGCCATCAATGCACATGGAACAGCATTTCCGTACTACACACTTTTTACCAAACTATAAAACGAAAGACAGTTAATAGTGACAAGAAATTGAGTTACAGTGATACAGTGAATATTTACTTATTTACTTTGTATATACAGATAAATCATTTCATTTTCACTGCTTTTGTTTGGAAGGCAAGCGGTACGCTTTCGGTGGCGCAAGTCTGCGGCGCAGGCCTTTACACTAAAAAGATTTTCAACTTCGTAAAAGACCGCTTACGTAAAAGAGTTTTGCATGCTCGTGTGACCGGGGTATTAGTCTGTCCTTACCTGAACACACCCGTGCGTCGTTAAGCGCTTATATTCGAATAAGCAATACCAAACCATTACAGAAGATGCTTTGTCTAGGTCTCTTGCAGGTATGCCTGGCGATGAAGGCTGGGTTAATGTTAACCAGAGGCGGCTCTATCCAGGGGTAGTGTTGTGACTGTCCCCCGAATCATCGCCGTGTTGATACGGTGTCTATAGTACAACTTACACACATGTCTAATTTAATGCGCCCATTCGGGTATATGTTTTTGCTAATGTAAGTAGCGGAGTCAAACGTGTCCTGAGAAGAACTCTCATGCACACCATGTCATGTTTCCCTTGCTTTGTACCATCTGCACAGTTTCCCACAAAACATATATGTCTGTGCTGGAACTGCAAGCGTGGAGGTTCCGCAACCATTAGAATGATGGGCAGTACCGGTGCCCCAGAAAATCAGCTGTAGGCGTGAGGTGTGGTCGAACCACATATCTTTGTACTAGCGGCAGCAGAGCGCACTAGATATGTGCAAACTCAATTTGCCGAAGCCATATGTAGTATGGTTTTGACTTGCCTCATTCGCGGCTTCAACGGTGAACGCCAGGGAAGGCTTCAGAACTTGCCATGACTGCTTATCTGTGGCAAGCAGCTCTTGTCAGAAGCGTTTACTTGCTTTTTTATCTCTTTTCGTGCACGGAAGTTCAAGCTAACCGCATCGCGACACGGCAACTACGGTGCTCCTGTCAACAATTTGAATACAAGCAATAGTACAGGTGCTTGCAGCAAGCCAATTGAGGTTTCCCTAGCGTCGACACCTGGGACAAACGCTTCTTCGTCTGAGCCGTTAATGGGGCAGTGTTTGAAATCATATCTAAAGACACCACACATTTTCGTTGCGCATGCTACGTAGCTCGTGATACGCTGCTAGTGCCGGGACATGCACATTGGTCAGCGCTCTTGCATTTTGTTTATTTCTGGGGCACTTTTACAAGGTCCTGGTCAAGCTTCGTTTTTAAGCCTTTAAACGGCTACCTGATTTAGCAACTGTTTCGTCGTCAACAAAATATTACGCTGAATATTCAATGATTTTCAGTGTTTGTACG
Source organism: Hyalomma asiaticum (assembly GCA_013339685.2). Classification (NCBI taxonomy): domain Eukaryota; kingdom Metazoa; phylum Arthropoda; class Arachnida; order Ixodida; family Ixodidae; genus Hyalomma; species Hyalomma asiaticum. The sequence goes on from CM023481.1 coordinate 23,359,125, forward strand.
CGCAGATTCTTTTCGCCTTATTCGTTCAGCGAAGAAAGACTGCTTAAGATTTTAAGGAGCTCTTCCCACCGTCTAGCCCAAAGCTAGGTAGGCCTCAAACGCTTACTCTAAGGCAACTGCAAACACAGACTTACCCAAACCCGCGCCGTCTACATGTCATGCCTCCAAAAATTTACTCTGATGGTATATGCAAAAACTGAAAACTCACCACGGATGCGCTTAGACACATGCTCTTGCAGGGCACCACTATGTATAACGATGCTAACGCCGATGCTACCTCGGCAAGGCGGGACGCTGCCCTGCGCAGCTCCAGCCCAGCTGACCAGAGCCTCCAGCAAGCCCACCATGGAGCTGCCAGGCTAGGCTTTTCAGTCACAACTTGGGACACCTAAATGCCTTCACGCGCGTCTTGCAGGACACTGTTGAAAGTTTATTCAATCCATACACTCAAGGGCAGTGCGTCGCGCCCCGCCACGGTGGTCTAGTGGTTATGGCACTCGGCTGCAGATCCGAAGGTCGCGGGATCGAATCCCGGCCGCGGCGGCTGCATTTCGATGGAGGCGAAATGTTGAGGCCCGTGTGCTGTGCGATTTCAGTGCACGTTAAAGAACCCCAGGTGGTCGAAATTTCCGGAGACCTCCACTACGGCGTCTCTCATAATCAGAGCTGGTTTTGGGACGTTAAACCCCACAAATCAATCAATCAATCAGTGCGTCGCAGTAAAAAAAGCCACCAACTCGCCAACTCATGCGCTACTCTCCATTTCCATGTAACTGAACTATCGCGGCCCCAGTTCTCTCTAATATAAATTTTAGTATCAAACTTTACTCTTTCCACTATACTGAGAGCAAGGCAGTGCAAGAGACTGCTTCAATTTCTCATGAACACTTTATTAAAACATCAGCTGACATCATGAACACATCATGTTTTTTCTCAGTGACACACTTCGTGTATGATCTGTGCGTAGCACAATGAACTACCACACGTGAAAAATCCTTCCAAAAGAAAAAAAAAGAAAGACAGGACCACGAGTACATTTTGGCAGTTGCGTGGCATGCAGAGAAACATTTACAAGTAAGCTGGTAGAGTGAGCTCCAGGTAATATGAGACTAGATAGTCAAACATGCGGGGCAGAGACTATACGTTCATTCGAACGACACAATGCTGCTAAGATTTGTGAACAGTGGGATTTAATTAGGTGTGTTTCGCGTGCTTTTCTTTTCTAGAAAAGGCTGCTGCCAGTGGGCATGCTAAGAAATATGCACCCGCAAAGCGCGTGCGGTAACTCACACAAAAACAAAGACTACATTGACATCGCATGTGTGCGGCTGTAATTGTGATAGAAAATCAACCGGCTCGAAGTTAGGCATTATGCTCGAAATTATGCGTAGTGGCACAGAGGACGAAATCGGGGGCCTTCTTAAACCGAAGAATAAGTGGTTTGCTCGGGCGGTTGTCAGCCTGGCTACCAGCTACCATTAACGAGTGTTTTCGTAGTGACGCGTCTATTGTCATCCACGGTACGCCAGCTGTCGCAGAGGCAGGTTATTGCGTATTGTCCGCAGTCTACAAGAACGCCTCGAAAGAAAAGTAGAAATGCTTGGCGGTTTATCAAACACGCTTACGTCTTAGGCTGAAGAGTGTTCCTCACAAAGGTGGACGTTCTCATTAGAGCAGAAATGGCAAACAGAAACAAGATTTTTGACCCAGGCAGAGCCTTAAATGTGCAAGAATGCTCCACATGTTAGACTCGCGGAAAACATTGTTCAGTCTGTCCAGAAGCAGATAGAAGGAAATAGATAAGGGGAACTTTAGCCTGTCTAAATAATCGATGCCTACAGTCTTTCCTTTCATCTCTCTCAAATTAGTCATTCAGAAGACGCGAACTGTGAAACCATCGCTTCAGGATTAGTCGCACGGTACGCTTCCTGATTTAAAAAAAAAAGAACTTTGATATAGTCATCCCGTTAAAACAGTTGACACACAATAGGCCTTGTTCCCAGTGTGGCATGTATACATGCAACTAATTGTTTTCACTATAGTGTCACAGGGAAAGCAACATACATACAGAAAAATAGCAATGTTCAAGACATGGACGACGAATACTTCCCCGCCGCCTTGTCTTTACAGAGAAACACTTGGGTAAAAAGGTCAGATACTATTTCGGAAGGTATGAGCTACGTTCGCAGCAGCACAAGTGGAACAATGGCAACGGTAGAGTGCACACATATCTGTATACAACAGCGGTGTGTGTGTTGGAACGAGGGCGCAAGTACATTTGGCGAACAAGCGACGCTTAAAGGAACCGCATGACACTAGCGTTTTCCAGTGATACGCCTGCCAAAAGTATGTTGTGTCATTTCTCAATGCTAACCCAACTCTGTGGTTCAGTAATCGTTTATTTGGCTTCAGTGGGATCACGTCGTATTGCGCGATATCTACCTATGGCAGCCCTGTGGAAAACGAGCAAGAAAGGAGATAAAATCAGCGAAATGTTTCGGCATGACGGTCATTTTATTATTGCCATGTCGTTAGAGTATGATTTCGAGAGGTTTTTTATCCGTCGTACATATCTGACACCAATTTTCGAAAATTGGGCAAAAAAAAAAAAAGGAAACGCTTCGACAGCTTTAAAGGTTCGACAGGTTGTTCCTCTTAATAAATCGAAGAAAGGAAAAGTGTTATTCCTAAATTATCTGTCATTTCTTCTTAATTCCAATGGCTCTTCTGGAAAGTGAGCCGTTAAATACTACAAACAAAGTGACACTGCAATAGCGGGATTTCGGCAGTCTTTTTTTTTTTACGCCAAACTTGATCGCCTCAGACCTAAAACTACAGATTGCTCTTGAAATGACAAGCACTTCCCATACAAAGTTTATTTCGCCTCGCTTGGTGGGTTCTTTCAATATATATTCAAACGCATTCAAAGAATACGCCTGGAATGGGAGATTCTGCAATACGTGCAGCCGCAGGCTCTCCGCAAAAAAGAGGAAAGGCTAAAGCTGTGACTCACAGTCCGAAGCACTCGACCTGTTTTGTAGCAGGTGAACAAGATTTTCAGACAACAGATTAACTCTCAATAAAATCTGCATCCGGGTTAGGTAACAATTCATATAACTTTTTTAGAGTTCAGATGAATATAACGAACTTGACAGACGAGCGTATCAGAGTTACACGACACACTCCTTTTTGCATAAAAGAACAGTAATGCGAGCCAAATCTTAACAAGAGAACAACAACAGCACATTCAACAGCGAAATATACATGTAACAGAAACGCAGTGATCGTGAACAGTGAGTTCTTCGTATTTTCATAAAGTGACAGCGCGCAATATCAAGCTTCAAAGAGATTTTCATTGTTTTACAATATTCAGCGTAGTGTCGCACTGCTGGACTCCATCTTGGATACCTAGAAAAAAAAAAGAAAGTTGAATATTTCAACAACGAACATCGGCTCCATCGGATGGGGTCATAGACAACTCTCAGAGAGAATGGCGGCGTTGGAGGCACGAGGGAGGTCATCACAGCGGCTGAACGTACGAAATGGCCCGGTTTTGTAAAAGTACAAGATGCGTGATGCCTTATGTGAAGTCAACAAAGATCAGCAGGTGAACGAGAGACTGCATATCGTTATGCCCCAGTTTCTATAGGTAAGAAACCCTACACTGTTCGTGGAAAAGTGACTCGCGGGAAAGCGAAAGCGAGGTAGAAAAATTCTACGCTACAGTTGGCGCAGAACAGTTCGCACTGCTACCGCGACTCAGGGTGAAGGCGAACTGCTCCCTAGGCACGTCCGGATCCGTTCCGTGTTGACACCGTCGTAGGCAATGGTGAAAAGGCTCTTCTTTTCGATGAATGCATTCTTCTTGAGACGCAGGTTCTTAGCGCCGGGTCCGATGCCCGAGTCAGAATCATCTTGTTCCGACTCGTCCAGCTTTCCCAAGCTTGTCTTCAGGTCGCGCTCAATCATCTCCATCTCCGAGTCGCTCGCCGCGCCGGCGTGAGTCGCTGAATCTTCGTGCACGATGCTGCCGTCCATCGTGACGACTCTTGTGGTGATCTTGACTGTCGAGAAGCCTTGGTGCCTTGGCGTCCCTTCAGCATCTGTCGTCTGTCCCGATGCACGAACGGGCCGCGGCAATTCCAGCCTGCTCTTTCCGGGTTCGTCGTGCGAGGCGTCAGCAGGTACCCGCACCATTGAAAGCTCTTCACCACTGGTTGTTGGCCGCTCGCGATTATCTGCTATTCCTGTGGTCGACACATGACCCGCTAAGCTACCATGATGAATTTGATCTTGCGCTGATGTGCGTTCGGTTGTGCTTTCAGCGTTTACTGATGACGGCTGATCTTGTTCGCGCTGCGCTGCGACACGCTGTTGACCGTCAGCGTGCACGTGAGATGGCACAAATGGCACTTGTTGGTGCTGATATAGTGGTTCCGTGCTCTGAATAGCGGTAGAATAAGTTGAGGCGGATGCAAGAGGTTGATGATGGGCAGGCGCCTGTGGGTGGTCATGTCTCGCGATATCAACGGGCTGAGATAACATCTGAGCGCCGCCAAGCTGTGTGCTGAAGAATACCGGTGACATACCAGTTATGGCAACTAGCTGGGGACCTTGGAGGCCGACCGGATGCAATGCAGCTTGGCCGAATGTGGTGTCTTGCTGAATTTGATGGGTTTGTGTCATGTGAGAATGGAGCGAGACATCCGCTTGCTCAGATGTTGCAGCGCCCGGGCTGGCCTCTCCAGGGTGAGTTACAGGCGCTTGAAAAGTAGCGGGCCCACTTGCATCCGGGACAACAGAAAGTTGTCCCATGTGGGTGTGTTGCTGTCGCACATTAGTTAGCGTTGGGACTTGTGTCGACGTGCTCGAACTGACGGCACCTTGAGCCACCAGAGTCGAGGTCTGTCCATTTACCACTGCTGTATGGCTAAGTAGGCTTGCCTCGTGCGCCGCCATGGTGGAAGCTTGACGAATTTCTCCAGCTTGAACTGCTGTCGCTCCCTCCTGTGGTCGGCCAACGTGCATTTGTTGCTGAACAACAGTACTCGCTCGGGCGTCAAAGGGAACCTGTGCCTTGCTTGGACTGACGGCTCGCTGCTTTAGAGCACTTTCGCCCTGGAACGACGATTCGGCTACGCCTGAAAACGAGGGGCCGTCCGCTTCACCGCCATGGACTTGAGGCAGATCATTAGCGAGGATGTTTTTTGACCGGAGTTCGCACTCTTCAAAGGACTCGCCAAAGTCACTCGTTTCTAGCTCTTGGCTGTCCCCGCCGGACCGGCGGTGCATAGCCCGCAGACGCGCGTTCCTCGCAGCCGGTACTGGTCTCCCAGCGGGCTCTTCATAGGGCACAGCGTCACGTTTTGTCGTGCCCCGCGGTTCTTGGGGAACAATCCAAACCTGATCGCGGGGTAGCACCGACGTCGACGAAGCTACATCTTCAACGCCGTCTGGTGAGTGTGACTGCAAAACAAAGGACGCGCCGTCCACCTTGTGGTACCGGGAGAACCTGACACGGCGAGCGTTTTCGCGGCGGTTCGCGGCGGCGCGGTGTCGGATGTTTCCGCTGTCGTCGGCCTCTTCTTCGCGGAGACGGCGACGACGACGTGACGACGAGTCTTCCTGGTAGTCGCCCGCGACGCTAGCGACGTCTGGCGGAGGGCTGCGGATGTAGAGGATCTCGGTCCTGCGCGGACCCGCGACGCCGCCCACGGAGCCTCCGCTGTACTCGACGCTCCGTGTGGTGCCGAAGGTGTCACTGACTGGTGACGACGGAGCGCGTCTGTAGAGGTCGGCGTCCGAGTCACTGACATCATCGCGACGACGTCTCCTGGCGGGGGCCGCATCTCGTCGCACCACGAGGTAGTCGCCCAAACGGCGGCCCCCTCCTTCACCAGCGTGCACGACGGCATCGGCGTCGAGGCTGGAGCCGTGAAGCAGCAGGCGGTCGCGACTCGCGGGGCGCGCCCGCGGCGGGTTCTCCAAGGTGCCGCCTTGGCGAGTAGCCTCGTCCAGGCCAGCGGTAGTACCGACGGCGACAGACTGGGAAGCATTGCCGTCACCAGGTCGGGGGCTGCCGGCATCGGCCTGCCAGCCTCGACGGCCGCTGGGCACGCTGCGAATGAGAGGACGGATATCATCCTCAAGCATACCGAATGAAATGTTCTCGAATGTTTCTCTAATGCGTCTGCCGAAACCGAATCGCCTTCGCTTTGTTTTTTCCGACGCAGGTTGCTTTTACCGTCCTCATAACGTACTTATTGGAAGGTTGTTTAGGCAATCTACGCGCCATTAATGTTTTGTGCTTTGCAATTGCAGAAGCTGTGCAGTGAGCTGCCAGGGGGAAGAGGCGGGACTCCGCTGGCTGTTATTATAAAGATAATAACAGTCAGCGGCGCGCGTTCCTGCAGGGAAATTGTCCACGAACGCGGAATATTTGGACACCCACCGTCTAGAGTTCTTGTAAGGATCTGCTCAGCAGAGCTTACCAAATTCAGGCTTCATGCTTCTATTAATTCATCGTTGATGAATGCCATTTCCACACCATTGCTCAGTTAACTCTGTTCAGGCACGAATTATTGGGAAAACAATTTTCTCTTTGTGAAAGCAAATAGAACACTTAAAGAGGTTGTAAATGGAGCGATTAAATATATGAAAACGGGATGATGAGTTGGTGGAAAGCTCTCAAGCCGTAATCACCTGCGTATTTTAGGTCATTTGTAGGAAGAAGGCCCCTCCCAATGACTGGCAAATCGTGCTGTCCTCAAGAAATGCGGTCAATAAGAATGGGAAGAATTATCGCACCGGACCGTGAAGGAATTCGCCACTGTAAGTTGATTCCACTTTACGCCCGCGGATCTCATGCGGATCCGCTGGCATGCCTGCGGACCTCATCGCCCCACCTAACCTTTTGCCAGCCTCTGCTTCGCTTTCCCTCCCTTGGTATCCATTCTGCTGTTGTCACTGTCCATCGGCTGTTTGTTCCCCACTATAGGTGTCCTGCCTAGCTACAATTATTTTTGAATGACATGAGGTATCAGCTACCCCTGTTTTTTTTTCTGATCCATTCCCCTCGTTTTCTTTCTCTTAACTTCAAGCCTATCACTTTTCGTTCCATTGCAGGTTGTGGCGTCCTCAATTGCCGCTCGAGTCCCTCCTCCTCCCTCTTTTGTTTGTTTAAACTATCTAACATGTTTCCTAACCGTATGCCAGTATCGGGAGAACGCAGTGGTTGTGCACATTAAGGACAGCGGCGTGTTTACGGACATGATTTGACAATGTCTGTTGTGAGCATGCGCACCAGCTTGACCTTACCCTTCGAAGAACTTCCTTTGCGTGAGCAGGCTCGTCTGTTTGCGCTGAGCTAGATATACGTACTCGGGCTCACTTTCTCAAGGATTGTTGCTAAAACTCCTGCCCTTTAGCTAAGCTGTTGAGCATGACTTTGGTTTTTGTGTGTTCATTTTTATTTCTATTTTGATACTCGCTCGCTTTAGGCAAGCAATCATATTTTTTAAATTAGGAATACTGCCATCTCTTTGCGAGGTATCGCAGAAGCTACGACAAGATCCCAGCAAGACAAACGTAACATGGCATAGATTAGCATGCATACTAACAAAGAAGTGGATAAATGATCAAACTGATTAGATACATGTTACACGTACGCATATGACAAAACAACAGTGCATACAAAAAACACGTGCAATACAGTAAAATAAAACAACAAGAAGAATATAACTGCGGAAAAAGTACTGAAGGTCGCTTAGAAGATGTGAAACAAAATTACGTTGAATTTCACCAGAAAATTCTACGGCAGATAACTGCTGGACAGGGCCATCAAGGCCATTCGGAAAGTTCGAATATGAATGGGAGAAATGAAAGCTTAAAACAGCTTAAACGTGACTGGAACGGGAGAAGATAAGGGGGTGAAAGCGTTGAGTAGCACGAAAAGGGCACTTCACAAATGAACCATTTGATGTAGTTAATCGCCACGTTTGCTGAAGAGCATGATATCGTATGAAAATTTTAAAATTACTGAGATATTCCCCTTAAATTTTAGTTCCCTTGTCTTTCCAATCTAGCTGCGTAAACATTTCTTCCAAGGATGCAGTGAATGCCACTGGTGTGATCGTACATGCTTGCCTGAATCCTATATTGTTCGGAATATTTTTTGTTTTCCTCGTGGAGGACAAAGGTAGCTGCGCAATCTTTGTAGATGTTATAGTGTGCACTTAAGTCCCATGAATTCCTTGCCGTTATAAGGCCTCTCAAACTGCTGGCATTTCTATTGACTCAGATGATTTTTCGCGTGAAAAGAATAAATAGAAACCTGGATGCTTCTTTCACAGGAAAAAAAAAGAAACATAAAATCACCTTGGCCGATACCAGAGCTGAAATCCGATGCAAATGGAATACCGCGGCCTCAACTCGATGCTGACTCGCTTTTTATAGTTGCTGAGAAAGTGACATGGGAGGAACGACAGACCTGCTAAGAAACCTTAAGCCAAATGAGCGCACGAAGAAAATTTTGACCTTGCATGACTAGGGCACTTGTGCGCAATGCAAGGCAATGTTCCTCAATGCAAATTCTCGGCATTTCGATGTTGGAAGTCAAAGAGCGTAGCCACATTTGCTGGATCTGCATACCTTTACAGATTTATGCAGAGACAAATGGACGGTAGAGGTGATGCGACTGTGCCGTCCCCTAGTTATGCAGTGTAATGGGCGCGCTCCTAATGATCTGTGATAATACCTGCAGAGAAGCGCCAAAAGAACGGCCCGTGTCCACCCTATCTAACTTCTAAGAAGTTAGATATAGGATGGACTTGCAGGCTAGCTGGTTGAGCATCTTTGCAGAAGAGACAGCACAATTACAGGGACGACGAAGCATGGCGTGGTGTGTGTTTCTTCGTCGTGCTTGTGTTTGCGCTGTTTCTTCTTAAACGAGGTTTAGATTTTTTTTATTTTAAAGAACAAGTACCGCTGTGTAAGCGAGCCTTCATTTGCTTTACGTCCTGCGGAGGTGTCCTATATAGATTTAATACTCTGAATAGCATGACTTGTTTTACAGATAGTGCCTGACATGTGGGGGCTGCGATCGCGCATGTTCAATGCTCTATCACGGCCGCTACGTAGCAGTGGCTGTATAAATAAGCACTTGTACACGAGCAACAAATCGGTTGCACGTGAACTGAGTGTGTGGTGTCGTTGCTAGTTTGCGCGGGCTTGGCATTGTGGTTTTCACGCTCCTAAATATCTGTGCAATACCTGGGACAGTGCAGAGGGTAACGGGCGTAGAGGGGTGCATCGGGGATAGCGTGCTGAGGGTGCGGGGTGCCCTAGGTGGCGCACCTTCCATTGACAGCCGTTGCCTTGTCCGTGGTCGAGCGCCGCTCGCGGTGCGACTGGTCCGTGGTGGCCGCTCCCGCAGATCTCGCCGGGGACACTTTGCTACTCGAACGGGGCCGCTGGTTCCTGCGAAGTTGGTCAGAAAGAGTGAGTCCCCCTTTTTGTAAGCGCACTGCCCTCTGCCCCATCGCTTTGCGTCCTTCGCAGGGCGTCGATTGGGAGGAGGACGATTGAGACTAGCAATACGAGGGGCGTTCATAACGCGTATACGCAGTAGACATCAAGATGAGTGTGCGTCTGTGTAGTATTAGCGTGATAGACAGCTTCTGTTCTATTATTTTGTATAATAAACCATGCAACCTTGCTAGGGCAACAACGCAAAAACGGTAACGTCCATATAGGGAAAGTGTAAGCATGTTCAGTGACCCGATTTCTGCATTAAAAGAGACAAGATGCCTAGACAATTCACGTTGAGCTGGTGGCGGTGTACAAGGGCAATGCCCCAGCGTATAAGCTTGCCGCTTTAGAAGGGACAAGATGCCAAGAAGATTCACGCCGAGCTGGTGGCGGCGTATGGTGGCCACGCGCCAGCATATGACGCTGTTGTGAAATCATGCAGACGATTTGAAAGCGGCCAAACAATCCTGGTCGACGCAGAACGAAGTGGCCGCACTTCGCTGGACGGTGAACCACAGGTTGCTGCGCGGACAGGTTAACGTGGACGAGTGTAGTCTCTGAGTTACTACAGCGGGTGAGTGAGTGAGTGAGTGTAAGCTCCGAGTGAGCACAATGAGTGATTGAGGGGGCTAATGATTGAGGGCACTTGTGAGCACTTGCAAGTACCGAGGAAACCTTGTGAAAGGCGACCAACCGCTCCATGACAGTGCCCCTCCTCACGCAGCACAGGTAACCGTGACAGATGCAGCCTCCTTAGGCTACGAAATTGTGTACCAAGTGAAGACATTATTACGTCATCCCACGGTTACGTGACTTTTGGTACCAGCCGCTACGGACGAGGCTGGGTTTTTCTTCCGATGGTAATGCTATCATATTAAGAAGTTTAGCGGTTGTATCAGACAGTAGCTATGTCGACCGCATGGCGTCGGCACTTTACGCAGCCTGTCGCGATTCACAGCATTCACACACACTGTGACAGAATGGCTCACAGCCGACTCGCAGCAATCGGATCCCGATGGTGCGAGCCAGCCAGCCGCGCTTAGGACATGAGCACCGACAATCACGCGCGAACTCGACTCCTTGTGCGTGCTCCGACCTCGCGGCCTCCATGGCAATCAGCACGCCCGTGTATAAATTGACTGATTTCTCATTGACTGATTTACGTCTCCAAAGCCACTACATGATTATGAGAGACGCCTTAGTGGAAAGCTCCGGATAATTCGACCACCTGGGGTTCTTCGACATGCCCTCGCGTCGCGCAGTACACGGTGTTACGTTTGGCGTGCGGAACGAGCCCGAAGATTAAAGTCGCCGACCCGTTTGGCCTGAGTTCCGCGTCAGCGCAGATAAGAAACGTCTGCGTTCAGCCGAGGCGCCGCGGTGGTGTCGGGAAGAACGCCCGTTCCAGAGCCTAAGGGGGTTTTCCTTTGTTCGAGACCCCACTTTTACGTTTGGCCATCAGGCCGAAGAGGCGACACCACCCCATCCGGCACATCTGGAAGTGGTTGAGTGCCCACCTTATCGGACCACACAGGCTTTTACCGGGTGGAATGTCTCCGCACGTACTACGTGCACGTGTGGTGACGGTGATGCTGGCCGCGTGATGTGTGTTCGGCTGCGGTATCGTCCCCCGGGATCTTCAGTGACCACAGCCATGGGCGGGTCAAGGACGTTTTGGTCACGTCCCATCCTCTCCCTCCTTCCTCGCCCAGGAACCAATGGGAGAAGAGCCCGGGAGACAAAAAGCGCGGGTCCAAGGAAGAAGAGCGCCTTGAGAACCCTAGAGAACACTCTGACGAGTGGAGCCTTGCGAAAGCAAGCTCTATGTAAATATGTGAATAAACGCAAGTCTTAATCGTTTCTGTCGGCCTCGATCCTCACTGGCATGTTGTCGTCCCCGAAGAGGGCGACTGGTGGCAGCGGAAGGCGATCGCAACAACTGGTGTCAGCGGTCCGGACCTTAATAACGGGCCTCAACGTTTCGCCACCAAGGCCTGTAATAACGCGTGCACGCGGAGTGTACACATTCTCCTTCTCCGCTGCTACAGGATGCTAGAGGATCATGAATTGTCACGTAATGCAGTAATGCACGATGGTTTCAGAATGGAGGGCTGCCTAGCGTGAACAAAGTGGCCACGTAATTAAAAAAAAATTGCGCGAAGTAGACATAGCACGATGGTGTGTTTTGAGAATGCGCTGCGTTTTGTCAAAGCCCACCTGAGAAAGTACTTCCAGCAGCAGCAGAGCATGATCAGGAGAAGCAGTAGTATGATGAGGATGAGCACGATGAGAAGGATCCAAAAGACGCGGTCGTTACCCGACCGCTTCAGGAGCAGCGTCTCTCGCTCCACGGACATCTGCTCGTAGTTCATTCCGTACAAGTTGCTGCAGACGTAGGAGTGGATCACAACGCACAGCGTGAGGCAATGCGCCAGCACCACATATCCACTATGTTCGTCGACTGCCTGTTTTGTGACGGCTCAGACTATGCGCGCTGTTAGGCTCAGCAGCAAGAACTGCTGGAGGCTGTCTTACAACACATTATGCGACTCGAACTCACCGAGGACATAAAACGGCAGAACTACACAATAACAACGTGGCACCTTCTTTGCATCGTCTGTATTGCTCTTCGCCTATTTTTCATAAAATGTCGCGCTACAAAATTGTGACCTAAAACGAGCTCTGAAATCGCTCACCTCATGATTTTGCCGAACGAGACTAGGTCAATGGGCTGTGACTCGTAAACGGCCCAGCCCCTTGCGACAGTCCTGCACAAGTGAAAGGAAAGAATGTCACAATACTAAGAATGTCATAATATAATATAAAGAATGTCATAATATAATAAAAAGAATGTCATAATGTCATAAATTTGACCTCCCACACACTCTGCGAGGTATTTTTCAGGAGGTACCTCCTATTTCCATTTAAAGATAGCACTGCAGAGCACGCGGCCATGTTTAATTGTATGAAAAATCATGTCTTAAAAGGCTAATTAGCCTGGATCGCTCGATTTCGAATGCGTTCACGCACCGAAATAAAGACGGAAATAAATCCAATGCAATTTGGATAACGTGTAAGGAGAACGCTCTAAAATAAGACAGCTACAAGTTTCCCATTTTGCGCTTAAACATGTTCCTACACCACAAAACTCACTCTATGAAAAGCCCTTGCACCGCCACATCTTTTTGATCCCATAAAAAATGTTCGCAAATGAAAAAAAATAAAGGGTAGCTTATAAAGCGGCAGTGTGATATAACGATTACGCGCCTACGCGCAACAAACATCGCTGTCAGATTACAGCGCTTTGAGTGGACATACTTACGCATTTTTGGATCCGTTGTGTGGCATCATTGAGTAAATGTTGACATTGGCACCAAGCAGATCAGAGAGACCCCTGAAGGAAAGGTAGAAGAAGCTTATTGAGTACTCAGACATAGCGCGCAAAATATTTCTTCGTGCGGAAAATTTCTTCCTCCGCTCATTTGCCTCGCATAATCCTCAACATCGAATCAACTCCCGTCCACATACCAAATAGCTCAACTCTGCTATGCACTCAAGAATGAAGAGAACTGGCAGGTTTATGCGCTGTGTGAAACATTAAAATCAACACCATCCAGGACCAGTGGACAGCCTGCATACCTTTCAATATTTTCCTTCCTGGGTCGGACTTGATCTTCGCTTCCTGGCAGGACGACAACTATCGATCTATTCAGGTACTCCTGAAAAACAAAAAGAATAACATTGCTTCCGCAATGATCTATGCCCATCTGCGTAATGACAAATATATAATCCATGATGCAATGCTCGAGCGCTTGTATTTCAACGGAATGTCGAAGCACTAGCCACGATTTCTTTCGGCCCTCCTGCTACAATTTAGCAGTCGACTATGTCAGAATAGTGGCTTGCACACACGCACACATGCGCTCAAGTTAAAAGGAAGCTATAAAAGCTGTTCCCCTACGATTGACTAAAATACAACGACGGTGTTATAAAACACGTGATAAAATTTTAACCAAAAAAACCTTAAGCAGCGCAACACTGGACATGGGGAGACAGAATACTGGCTAACAACCAAATGCTTTATTTGCAGCTGTGTCACATAAGGACACCAAGAACACTGCATAAAAGAAAAAAGCAAAAGAACGAGTCAGCCGCGGAGGTAGTCCGATTCTTTAGTCGGTAGTGAAAGGCGGGAGAACCGATGCTTGTCAATATGTTGAAGGCTCACACGCAGACTAGGGCACGATCGGAGATCGCTATATCCGAACGAGCTCGGTTTTGTTCGCTGTTCACTGAATGTTATCGGCGGGGGCCATGCTTACCACTAAGCAGCTGGGCGCAGCCACGTTTTTGCATGACCACGTTTTCTCTGCTGCTCATGCGCTTAATTAAGCTCACGAAAAAAAAATGTTAATTTCTATAAAACAGTCCTATTCATTCGAAGATGAAAAACGTTTCGTTTTGATGTGTATTGCCTACAAGAAGACAAAAATACATGCTCGTAAATTTTTGGGATGTTCACAGCTTGCCCATCGGCTACGCTCGCCATCCTGCTCTCTTGCATATATTACTGGTAACCCTGTCACAAAACAGCACCTGTTCAAACAACGGAGGGCCACCAATTCGGGAAGCCTGCGCCGCACTTTGTCGTGCCAAATACAGTGCGCACAAGAGCCGATCCCCCACTTCGTGACGCGTTGCAGAGAGCGAACGCGTTTTGTTCCGAACGAAGGTCTCTGGTCAAGCCTCAGGCTGCTGCTACGCTTCTTACAATGTATCACAAGATGACTATAATACGCCTTTAGGTAGAGCTGCATGCTCACGTAGGCTGTCATGAACGCCCGTTTGCTGATATAGCAAAGATCACTTATAACTTATGGGATTTTTATACATAACCTTCGTTCTAAACTGGACGAATGGAAGTGTACGCCTCTGATAACAGTGCAGTTGCGCATCTTTTTCACTCCGATTTGCTGTTTTGCAGGAACTACTAAGTTTATAATAGCATTATAGACGATCTTCAGTGCCACCCTAGCCGCGACTTTCATGTCGTCGTGGGACAGACGGTACACATATAGTGCATGAGAGCAGACCCGCATCGTGAAGGCTGTGTCTGGGAGGCTTGCTTTCTGCGATTCTTCTCTCAACTCTTTGGCTGTGACTACAGCGACATTGGACGTGATATTGTTCGGGTAGTCTGCAAATTTTAACGTGTACAACTTTGATGGAAAGCTCAGCTCCACCGAATGGTCGCGTGGACGTTTTTCAGCGGCTCGTAGACGTGCCTTAGCAATGCCTCATTTTACGAGCTTGGACAGTGCGAAAGGAAGCGGAACAAGTCCTTTGTGCCACTCTTGCCGCTCTTGTAATGCCACTCTTTGTGGCACTCTTGTAATGAACTTTCTTTCCCCTCCTGCTTGGGCCCGAATGTGGCCTGCAGTATGTATAAATAAATAAAAAAGTATGAGTGAATCCTACAGCTGCAACAGACGTGGTGAGAGTTCACGAAGAATATTCACTTCCTGAAATAACTTAAGAGGACATTCGTCAACTCCTCTGTTCGAAAAAGAAAACCCTTCCGCACTTCCACGACGTTATGTAATATTGACTTGAAGGTCGGTACTGTAGACGGCGCTGGCCTACATTCGTGTATGTCCACAGAGCTCTCAAGTATCATGCACTCTGTCTTTAGAAATATTTTAGCGCTGTAGCAAAATCGTTTCACCTATATATTGAGGAAAGTGGTATCCACTTGAAACTAGTATTTTCATTGTTAAACATCAAGTAAATAACTGCTTTTAATAAGTCAACTTTTTAGACATTGCTTTAATCGCATACATGTCAAAGATAATGTTGTAGGCCGCCACAAGCAAACCCGGAATAAAACGTGTGTTTCGCGCTGAAAGATGACACGTTGTTCGTTTTTTTTTCACGAAAAAAAACAGAAGCCGATGAAATACGCGAAATACGGAAATCAATGCGCGCTCGCAGACCGCTACTCAAGCGCTCCCAAGCAATGCTTGACTGATACATGGCTGCATAATACACGGTAGCACGGGCTTACGCTTATCTCACTGTTAGTGAAGTCGCGAAATCGATCGAGCCATCCTACATGGCAAAGTCTGTATGCCCTGCGGCGACAAACGCGTTCCGCCATGTGCCCGTCAAGTATAAATGGCGAGCTCTTGAGGAGCGAGTGAACTTGAGGAGCTTGAAAAGCGACTCTATTTCGTGTATTACGCACTTCGTGGTATTTTTATTTCCTAGATAAAGGCAACCACTAAAATTTCAGCCCGAAGCAAATGCTTGATTCCGGAGTTACCTGAGATAGCTCGGAATTTTGTAATGAGCAAGTTAGCTCTTGAAGCAATATTCGAAATGTCGACTAATAAAAAGCAATTAATTAATTGACACCGAGAGATGAAAAAAAAAAGAATGCTTGTAAGTACACACGACCACTGGCAGTATGCAGTCGAGACCATTTTTCCAGAGATCCTGGCTTTTCTAAAAACTTTGGTGCATGTTAGTTACACTCTGCATAATATATAGTAGTATTACTCAGCAACAGACTTGAGGAAAACAGAGCCTCGTCATGGTGGTCTTGTGGCTATGGTACTCGGCTGCTGATCCGACGGTCGCGGGATAGAATCCCGGCCGCGGCGGCTGCATTTCGATGGAGGCGAGATGTTGAGGCTCGTGTGCTGTGCAATGTCAGTGCACGTTAAGGAACCTCAGGTGGTCTAAATTTCCGGAGCCCTTCACTACGGCGCCTCTCATAATCATAGCTGGTCTTGAGACGTGAAACCCCACAAATCAATCACTGAGGATGACGGAAGTGTGCGACAGCCATGTAACACCCTCATGTTGAGCAGGAGTCAACGACAGTCGTCTAAAAGCAAAGCGTTCTCATTGGATGTACTGGATTGTGATCTACATGGCAGCGTCACCGACCCGTCTACGAGTATAAGTGCGGGAAAAGTCGTGCACGGCTCACCTGCGTGTGCACGCGCACTGGCACCGAAGCCGAGCGCACAGGGATGCCCTGGTCGTGAGCTCGCACTGTGAGCACCAGGGGTAGTCCCATGCGAGCAGCCGACAGGGGCGCCGTGAGACTCACGGCACCTGACACGGGGTCGATGCGGAACTTCTGCTCGTAGTTGCCGCTCACGATCTCGTACGTCACGTTGCTGTTGGGACCCGGTGCGTCGGCGTCCGTTGCCTGCGTGGGGGTGAGCCCCATGCGAGAGATGAAATGAATATCGCGATGACACGTGCAAATAAATACTCATTGTGGGCACTCGCGTGGTCTGTTCTTCATTTTCCCAAAGTAGGACCCGAAGAGCCAGCTGATGATCTAGTTTACTCTATACCAGGGCATGCACAGTAGTATTTTTATCGTCGTCGTCATAGTAACCATCATAATCACCACGAGTGGGCCCGAGACGTTTACCTTAAGTCGTTTACATGCGACAGTGAAGCAGACAATTTTTAGGTAATTCGGCAATTCTTACCCCCCCCCTTTCCCACACACACACACACACACACACACACACACACACACACACACACACACACACACACACACACACACACACACACACACACACACACACACACATCACCGTATGCGTACCTTCTTCCTTTGGTACGTACCCCGCTAAGTAATGTGTCAGGGGGTGCACCTCATTCTTCGTTTACGCACTCTGTCGCGCCACTAGACACATGGTAGCGCGAAAGAGGGCGATCAATTTGTGGCCGAAATACCGTGCCTTCATCGCTGCTTCATTTATTTGGAGCGAGAGAGACGCATGGACGAAAGCGCTGCAGTCCCGGCAGTAGCGTCCGAGCTGACCGAGAGCCAAGGCAGGCCGGACGCCTCCTTTCCATGTAATGGACAAGGAAGATGTTCGCAAGCCACTCTTCGGCAGTCATGACCAGCAATCGCTCACGACGCGCGGGAGGCGAAGCCGGGAGGCGAGTAAGAGGACATTCGTTTCCCACGCCCGGTACAGCTCACGCCCTCACTCTCACTTTTGTGCTCACTCGCTCGCCTTAAAAATTATGGTTATCCGTGTTTCAGAGTACTTTGACCCTTCGATGTGGCAAGGATGCGAAAAGTTAAACTTGTAAACCGTGGAGTGCGCGTATTATCAGACTGCGTGTGGAAAGTTAGCTTTGCCACAAGCTGGGTATGTACGGTGTGCAGTATCATTCGCAGGCTGATTGCAACTTGGACGTAAGGCAGTTCTGTTTCTAAGAGGTATGTTCCTGATTACTATATGACACGTGAGAATATTCATCCAACGTCATCCAACACTAGGAAACGGCGGAAGATTAGCGTAAGGACGGGTAACCTTACGAAAACGAAGATAACAGGACAAAAGAACATTCATTCATTCATTCTTGTTCGTTCAAAGTAACCGTATAGGCACAACTAGAAATTAGAGCGATTGGACAATATTTGTGGAAGGTACTCGCAATTCAGTACATGGGGGGTCGCCATTATCATTCAGATGTGCCAAAGAGGGGACGTTGGTGATGTGAAACAATCTACGTAAACATGCGTACCGCTATACATGCAGCACACTATACTTAAACATTCGTGCGGGCTGTCACTCTTAAGTTCCCTTTTCAATCCTTCCGCTGCGAATCTTAGTTGTGACCGTGCCAAATGATAATATTCTAAATTTCTCACTGATTCGTCCATAAAGTGTGTTAGCGCTTGGTACGCACACACAAGTGTCTGACTCCATACATACGTGAATAGCTTTGAAAAAAGAAAACTAGCTGAGGTGGCAACTGAATTTTGCCTTTCGTACTACCGTGCTCCGCCGTCACAGCGCAGTTGCTAGTTTCATGTTCGTGCATTGCATGCTAACAAAAACACTGCAGCCAGCTTAACATCGGTCACTGCACTTATTTGCGCTACATCTTAAAACTCAATTATTATTACAAGTCACAGGGTGTCTAGTAATTTACAGTACTCTCTGTTGCAGCAGAAACAGAGCAAATATCAAGCGAGGAGACGAAGGGGAAGACCACTGTAAACGCACGAAAATGTTAAACCGCAGCAGTAAAAAGCTATCGCCAACTTGCAGCACGTCAAATGAGTTCTGCGGAAACCCGCAAGGTGGAGTAACGTTTATGAAAGGGAAAATTAGCATCCACCCGTTTTTGTAGCACAAGGCTACAAGGAAATCCATACGGATTTCTCATAAATGAACGCTTCCTAGTTGCCGAAAAATTCGTCCTGGTCCGGGTTTCGAACCCAGGACCAACGCCTATCCGGGGCGCTCGCTCTGCCAACTGAGCTAACCAGGAGGCCAGCGATTGATAGCGCGAGGGAGAATCCATCGACAACTCGAAGCCCAAGGGCGTCAATCTATGTCAAATGAGTTCTGCGGAAACCCGCACGGTGGAGTAACGTTTATGAAAGGGAAAATTAGCATCCACCCGTTTTTGTAGCACAAGGCTACAAGGAAATCCATACGGATTTCTCATAAACGAACGCTTCCTAGTTGCCGAAAAATTCGTCCTGGACGAAAATGGACGAATTTTGCCGAAAAATTCGTCCACTTATGAGAAATCCGTATGAATTTCCTTGTAGCGTTGTGCTACAAAAACGGGTGGATGCTAATTTTCTTTTTCATTGCAGCACGTATGTAAATGGCTGAAATGTTTCCTCTCTGAGGAGGCGTCTATTAAGAACAGTTTCATCAAGATAAGTTAGGCTGCTGCCATGCAAGGGAACAGTTACATCTTGTCTCTTGATGATATGTGGGTATAATTACCAATGAGCTGAAATGGTAAGCTGGTACATGAAACGAGAATTTATGCACCCCTGTTTAAATTTCACAGTCTATTTTTGTTGTATGCTATTATGTGCAATTGCTTAACGTCTGCTTACAAGACAATCTAGTAGCCATGAATTAGTATCATTGACCGGCAGTTAGTATTTTTTTCTTCATCGTGAGCCTTGGAAAGACTGCTCGAGCATTCCTGGCCAAAACGAAAAGTGATTTGTGGAATGGACATAGCAATCCTGCAAAATTTCTATACAGCACAACGAGCCTTCATAAGCCTTGCATATGGAAGGGCTGTGAAGCAGGTAGCAGTTACAACAGAAGTTTTTGCCCGCTCAAAGTGAAAAGTGTATGTATGTAGTACGTCTGCGTGCCGGTGAACTTGAATAGTCGGTGCCATTGTTATCCTTTCTCTGAATTCATGGCTATTGAAGGGTTAATGCCGTAAGTAGAACAAAGATTACTGTCTTTGTGTCCCACTGCGCATGTCAAAGACGATAAATAAGAACATCAATAGATGCCTATGTGTACAAAAGGCCATTTGTACACGTAGCTGGATGAAGTATGCAGCCCGAAAGTTTTCTGTGATTATTGCAAGCTTACAATAGAAAAAACTGCACCATGTAAGTTGCACTCCACAGTACTGGTAGAGTAAGCAATTGGCCGTCTGTATGCTTAATAAAACGGCAAATTCAGCCTCACAATGTCGTGCAGTTTGGAGTATTAGAAGTAGCTATCGCTTAGGCCTCGTGTTTTTATGCCTGCAGTAAGGGCAGTCACCGATGCGTGGCAGATTAGGAAGAAACCAGTACCATTAGCATAAGAGAACGATACATAAAGGAAAGCCGTATCCAATGCATTAGAGCGTATTCGTAAAAAGGCCCCCTGGATGCTAGAACAAGTCCCTTTCGTGACTCTGTGTCATGAGAGGAGACCGTCTACGGGCATTAACCACGCGTCCTCTCAGTATGGAAGTTAGTTAGGCTACCCGGTTTATTGCACTTAGTTATGGGAGAACCCGTAAGCCATATGCACGGTAAATGAAAGAATACACGGGTGCGTGTTTTTGGTCATTTTTGTTTTGCAGGTCCCCGCACAGCGTGAGTGCCTTATACAATTTTTTTTTGCCGAGCAGTTTCCTCTTCCTTGCATACCTTATTATACAATGCAATGTGACATTACCAGTAATAGCGCGCACTGACGGCCGTGTACGTATGTGCATTTTACAGCGCACGCATACGCTATGCTGATATGAGCCTTGCACACTTCGTGTTCTGTTTATAGAAGGCGAACGTGAATGATCTCAGTAGTGGATGACTTCCGAAGAGCGTCTGAAACATTTGATGTGGTACAGCACGGATAACGACATATACAGCGTTTTTTTTTTGTACTGTACTCGTTCCGCACACGGAAAGCCTATTAGCGGAAACAATACGGCAAAACCAACAACTGTTGATGACTGCTGCGTGCATGCATAGTGGCTTGCATGGATTACGCTTAATCAATCATCTCAGAGAGCGTTATATGGCCTTCTCTATCGCTAATATGCCGTGTTGAGGCAAGACAAAAAGTGAGACACAGGTACACGTGGCATTAACTTTCAAAGGCCTTTTTACGCACGCGAACAATGCAACAATACGGTCACCGACACATGACCAGTGCACCCACAAAGATTACTGCTCTAATAAATCGAGGTTCTTTTTCTTGCAAAACGACTAACGATTGACGCACGAAGGTTACCAAGCGGTAACATAATTACCGCTTTAATCACAGCTTTAATAACCTGTGTATCACTTTTTCACGCGATAATCATGGGATTCTGCCAATTTGTATCCAGAGTATAGCGCGACCTTTTCTGCGAAGGATGATATCTTGCCCCTGCGCCACACCAGCTAACTCTATCTGAAGCCTGCAAACTTCTTCATTCGATCGTATCAGCCCCACCACGGTCGTCTAGTGCCTATGGTACTTGGATGTTGATCCGAGGGTCGCGGAACCGAATCCCGGCCGTGGTGGCTGCGTTTCGATGGAGGCGAAATGTTAAGACCCGTGTACTGTGCGATGTCAGTGCACGTTAAACCACAGGTGGTTAAAATTTCCGGAGCCCTTGACTACGGCGTCGCTCACAATCATAGGTGGTTTTGGAACGTAAAACCCCAGAAATCAATCATTATTCCCTCACGCACTTTATGCCATTCTTTAGTACGTTTGTCTTCTCTCCAGACGCATCCGGCACATTTAAAAGATCTCTGGTCCTATAGACTGCACAGATGCATATTTGTTGCATGTTAAAATCAACTATAATATCGATTTACACTTGTTATTGATATAATTTACTATTTCATAACCTGTTTTTATTTACTTAAATATACCTTTAGCACAAACATCTTCTCAACCTGTTCTATGTCCTCTGCGTGACTAAGACTTCTCCCAAAGGTCTCCAATCTACTTCACTCGAGCGAGCTGATTAGATTTTATTCTTGCGAACTTCTTGATTTCATCACTCTAAGAGTCTCGCTGTCCCCCTCAGCAGCTTTTACCGTAGACTATTCGATTGTTCGAAGTGACCCCCCGGTAGCTTACCCATGTGTATTTTGTATTCCCGCTTAGAGTTAATTATAACGTACCTTACAAGACCCGTATGTGGTGCATACACACCGCCGCCTTCCTGTCTGCTTGCGTTATGCCTAAAACTTTCTTTTTATTCCAACGCTCGCGGCAACGGTAGTGTAATAGGAGGTAATAATAGAACTACACTCTTAGCTCGGTAACCTTCAGTTTATTTTATAGGTACACAAAATTGTGAAAATATGCTCCTTTATAAAGGTTAAAGTGCTTTAACCTTTGGTGAAGGAGCATATTTTCACATTTTTGTGTACCTATAAAATAAAGTAAATGGTTACCGTGCTAAGAGTGTAGAGCGGAACACAGCTCTCCCGAGAAACTGTCAAAGATCCGATGGCCACGCGCTAGGGATACATACTGACACAAGATCTATGCTGTGTTTTGTTCTTTGCCCCTAAATCGTGCATGTGTCACGTTTCTTTTATAATAGATGCGGCGCATCGGGTGCCATTCCAAAAATAAATGTCGCTCATGGAAGAGTTATTTCCGATTGCAAGCCGTCACTCTCAACTAACTAGGCTTTCTGAAGCGTACTAGCGCTGTTATAATCTCACCTGAACGATGAGAGGCTCCGCAAAGTCCGCCAGGTCTGCAGTGAGCACGGCGTCGTAGCGTGGCTGTCTAAACGAAGGCGCGTTGTCGTTGGCGTCTCCCAGGCGTACTAGGAGCTGGGTCGAAGCCCTTCGACCTCCACCATCCTGCGCCTCGACAGTGAGGACGTATTCGGGCACTGACTCGCGGTCAAGACCCTCCGACGACACCAGGGTCACTTGGCCCGTGTCTGGATCCAATTTCAGGCTGCACGGGGACGCACGAGCGAAGCCCAAACAAATATTGGAAAGAAGTCTACGAGCAAGTGCGGCGTATTAATAAAACAGGGAATATCAACATGTACAGCACTACCTGCAGGCAACACCGAAAGCGGCGCACACCATCCCTTGTTGGGCGCTGACAAAATGCAACCAGTCGCATCGCAGGACACACGGCGGCTATGTGCCATGTGCCGCTGTTCTCCAATGGCTTCCTGTCGCTGCGTGCCGCTGTGCACGCGACGAGGGTACAGCGACAACGGCGGGAACAAGGTGACACTGTTTTTAATGAAATGCTTTGATTACTTGAGCGCAGCGATGAATACTGTCGCCCACAGACACACATGCAACTTGCCAAGCGGTAGGGTGTATCGAACACTTGCAATCGAGGAACCAAGGAAGCACGTTACCACTAGGCTACAGCGGTTTCCCACTAGGTAGCGGGTGTTTCAGAAAATGTGTCCACAAATTTTATAAAAACTGAAAAAAAGGTTGTGTGTGCACTTTTTGCTAAATTGCTTCGTTCATGGTGGCACGCACTATAAAAACAGTAGGATAAATATTTTCAACAGTAATTAACAAAGCTAGACTAATTAATGTTTAAACAAAAACAGCTAGATCCTGAAACCAAATTCACGAATGAAGTCGTCTACACAGGAAACCCATATGCGGTGCAATATTTTCAAAAAGGCACGCTGCGCGCGCGCGTGTTTTCGGCGGCGCGTGTGCTATATATACTCGTGGTGGCGTTTTCAAGATGTCGGGATGGGCGTAATGGACTGCGAAACTATCTATTGAAGGGAAACTTGCAGACAAGAAAAACACCGAGCTGTGCACTTAGCCATATTGCTATTTTTTTCGCATATCTTTATTTTGACCATTGTTGTACGGAAGTCCAATATCCCCTGCGTGCAGAGCGATAAAGGAGTCATCTTCTCATATATATATATATATATATATATATATATATATATATATATATATATATATATATATATATATATATATATATATATATATATATGGTCATGCGCATACAATACCATCCGGCAAAAGCGCTCTGGAGCACCTGCTCATTACCATTGCGTATTTTTCAAAAGGAATCGATGGCAAAGTACGTCATTGGTAGTCTTTGAGAATTCTGCGACAGTTCGTGAACGTTTCATGCGGCCACACGAATGATTGCCGTATGGTTGTTTATTCCTGCAAACGGTGACTGCGCTGACACAGCACTCTTTAGGAATATGACTTCAGTTGGTCAAGATCGCCAGAGGTCCTTCCATCACCAAACTATAAATTTAAACGTATAGGTTCCGTGCAGTCGAGTTTTCCATGTGCGACATCAGCGCCAGAATGCACAGCGTGGCGGACAGAAGGAAAACTGGGCATACTGTGGCCGGACAATACGCAAACGCCACGCCCGCGTCTCCAACACTGTAGCAGCAGGTCTACAACGCGCGTCCCACTTTCTTTTGTTTTGTTTCCTTTGAGACGCTCGCTCCAAACCTGCAGCAAACTGTCCCAGAGGGCGACGCGAGCGTGCGTGTGGTATTCTTCGTAGCACGCCCGAACAACAGCGAAGAAACGCGCGCGTCGCCGTCGCCTCGGCTGCCACCATGCGCGCGCGTCTCATAAGTGCACCCCAAGTGGCCAATGTCAGCGACACTGAGCCGTCAGAAAAGAGCTACGTAGCGCCCTCTGGTCAGTGGATAGAGCCCATCGCCAACCTAGCCACGAAATGCTTTCGCGTTAATAAGGGCCCTTGAGCACTCCTTTTTTAACCATAATGGACGGGAGAGGGGGTTTACACATTGCTCTCTACAAGAAATGCAACTTTTTAATAGATCTAAGGCAAATCGCGAATACCATAATCATGAAGTTTCAGTAGGACATTGTCATGATTAACACGATCAAACGCTTTTCTATGAACAATAAAAAGACCGAGACTATAAAGCTTGTTTTCAATGTCATCCATATTTTATTTTTAACATGCAATAAATACCTCGCTCAGTGGTTTCGTTCAATAGCTTCAATAGCTGAATCTCCCTTTGTAGTTCATCTAGCATCATTTTTCACTGTAATCTCTCCATGTATGACATATTTTTTGCGCCAATGTTCTTTCACGTGTTGCATCCCACCCGGCTAAAACCCCACTAGAAGTTGCTCTTTTACTAACTAACTAACTAAATAAATAAATAAATAAATAAATAAATAAATAAAACCAGCCGGCGGTAGCAAAAGCGCGCCCAATTGGGAAGCTCGAGCCGGTTATCGCCTGATTGTCTGCTCTTAGCGTAGAGCCCTTTCCCATTGATACACCCATTTTTGTATTTAGAAGAAATGGTTCATAATTCTGAGCACATTGTGCTCTAGTATGGGAGAGCTCTGTGGAGCTGTGCCTAGATGAAACACTAGAAATGAGCACGTGCCATGGCACGGCTGATAGAGCCGAAGGAGTCGCTGCTTGAAACACAGTACTCCTCCCTTTGAGCCGGAGGCGTGGTACTGGTTTCCTCGGCAATTCTTTCCCGATAATATTCGTTCGAACTAGAGCGCCGTCGATTTCTTCGAAATGAACGATTGTGCTGTGCAGAAAGCGCCAATTTTTATATTAAACGTGTTAAATATACCATTACTTATATCAGGGTCCGTCAATTATTGAATGACTCTGTCTATACGCAAGCGCCTAATTTATTGACCACGCCAGATGCTTTTGCCTGTAGAGCGCGAGCAGTGCCGTCTGAGAGGGAACTGGACAAAGGAAACCTCGGCAAGGCGGCGCTGCCAAGCCTTGCTAAAAGAGCCCTCCTTTTCCAAGATATCTATACACGGACTTCCCGTCGGCCGTTTGTTTACGTCGAGGTGCGTGAGTGGCGCGTGCGCAGTGCGGTTCCGCGCGTGGTGTTTCACACCTTTTCTTTTTTCTCCCTGTTCGTTCACTCACGCTGCGCCCGCACTCCTTGAAGACTTTCGCTCGCGCGCTGCGTTGCTCGCGCCGCTCGTGCTAGACACGCCTCCTCTCCCTTGCGCTGTGTGTGTGTGCGCGCGCGCGGTTACACTTTACTGCGCTGGCTGTCGCACTGTATATAACTGCAGCTGGTTTACACAGTGGGCCCTTCCATGTTGTACACAATCCCTTGAGGCTCTTTTCGCGGGGGTAGTACCCACAAAGGTGAGATAATAAACATTTCGAAATTTGTCTAAGCTGTTTTCCGTCCTCTGTTATAAGCGTCGAGCAAAATGACACCAATCTGTTGCCGGAACCCAACGATGACACCTTATGCAACATCGAAAGGAAGGTGTATGCCGAATAAACGTTAAACATGTCAGCATGCCCAGTGATGCGTGTGCGGGCGAGAGAGAAATGAGTGGTGATTACTGTAACAGATTGCATATAGAATGGTGGCAGCCTGAGTTGGGTAGTGATGCCGGTGCACTCCCGGTATGTGGTACTGGAGATTTGTAATAAAAACACACGAGACTGTTGTTTAGTTCTTTGTAACGTCAATTTGTAACGGCTCTTAAAATTGTTTTAAAGAAACATGACTGAACTTCTAAGGTAGAAGCACCTCAGGGCCGAGCTTGCGGCGTACACCCGGCGTAGCCATATAATTACCGTTGCGCCCGTTATGGGGCGCAGCGTCTCGTGAAAGAGAGAGAACGGTGCGCGTTGACTATGGAAACGCTCTTTCTGCGATGAACGCTTTACCGGCCAGCAAGGAACGACAACACGTCGTCGCCCCCGAGAGACAACGTTGACGGAGGCAGCGTCTCCTAGCGAGTTTCTTGATGCAAAAAACTGAATACGCGCTGCGGAACCGTTCACCGGCCATCCCGTGTATATGGGCACTGGATCTTGACCAGCAAGTAGTGCCGATGGGAGATTTCTCTTGTGCGTAGTTGAACCATAAGGATTCGCAGCGTGCGCGTTTACTAAAAGTAATCCGGAACTCGGCACGATCTACGACGTGGGAGCGCAGGAACCTCATAAAGACCAGGAGCATAAATTACAACGCGTGGTCACTCATTTACATGCATGATTGGGCAATGTCACAGGTGATTTACGGTAACACTGAACGATCTCCTGTGCTTCGCCCACTCGTCACGTTTCACTTCGTGGAGATGCGTGGATTTTCTTTTTTTTTTCTTGCGTCCTCTCTATGCGTCTGTGTCTTATGTGTGCGTCCTCTGTATAAAGCACGTAACTACCACACTTCTAGTGAAAGATTGCAATATTTTTTGTACACTAACAAAAGCAACAGACTACAGTAAATTTGTACAAAGTAGCCAATGTGTTGAAGGGAAGCAATCACTTATGTCGTGCGAATATAACATTGCACCGCCCTTTAGAAAAAGAAAACCTTAAGCAGGTCGGCCTCTCGCTTTTGCGCAACGGTGTTAAGCATAACTTCGCATATTCGCAACGTATATACATTTTGTACTGTAAATGTAGGGGCGGTAGGCATATGGCTAACGAGAAGAAGACAACGAGTTAGGGAACCTGGCTTCCGGTGCTCGATCAGCTGTGCTACTTCTCGCTGCTCTGCTGTGCTCGAATGCTCACGTACAAAACGCTTCATCACATTTGGTGTTGGAACTTATAGTTTGGTGATGGAAGGACCTCTGGGGCTCACGACAAACTGAAGTCATATTCCTAAAGAGTGCTGTGTCGACGCAATCACCGTTTGCACGAATAAACAACCATACGGCAGTCATTTGTGTGGCCGCATGAAACGTTCACAAACAGTCGCAGAATTCTCAAAGACTATCAATGACGTACTTTGCCATCGTTTCCTTTTGGAAAATACGCAATGGTAATCAATGTTTCGAGAATTCTTGGCTATGCAGCCGAGTGTCTATGGGAACTTGGCTGCTGATCCGAAGTTCGGGGGATCGAATCCCGGTGCGGTGGCTGCATTTCGATGGAAGCGAAATGTTCAGGCCCGTGTGCTGTGCGATATCAGCGCACGTTAAAGAACCCCAGGCGGTTAAATTTCCGGAGACCTCCACTACAGCGTCTCTCATAATCAGAGCTGGTTTTGTGACGTTAAACCCCACAAATCAGTCGAGATAACAACACAAAGGCGTTTCTTTTGGCTAGATTCTTTGTTGTGGAAACGTGCTGCAAACTGGTTTCGCCGAGTTAAGAGCGCTTGTCCCCTGATTCCCCTTTCCTACGCCGCAGTTGCAGGCGGTTGCTACGGCGACGCCACGCAGCAGGGCGCGCGCTTCCGCCAACACAGCGAAGAAACGCAGAGACGCGGCCGCACTTCGCTGCATGTGGCTGGAGCGAAGTGGAGCGAGCGCCGACTGCCGCTGCGGCGAGTGTTGGCGCCGGCGTCCCTTCCGGTGGGAAAGGTTACGTGCTTTCCCGGCAGGGATTTTGCGGACGGCAGTTGGGCACGCACTATAGGCTCCGTGCAGTTGAGTTTTCCATTTGTGACATCAGCACCAAAATGCACAGCCTGGCAGGGAGAAGAAGCAAAATCGGGCAGACTGTGGCCAGACAGTACGCAAACGCGAGGCACGCGTCTCCAACCCTATGGGCTCTGTCCACTGACC